>CM021102.1:84018766-84618766 GCA_007115665.2 Sequoiadendron giganteum | reverse complement strand
TGTCATTTTCCCTCGCTTTGAAAGTGGAGATATCAATAATCCATCAAACTATCACATGAGTATGGTCAATCCTCCTCTTTGAAAACTTTTCAGGAGCATGGTAGAACACATAATTAGTAGCTAGGCAAAAAAAGAGGGAAAAGGGCGAAAGGGCAGGTGGGTTTTAGGCCAAGGCACTCCACTATAGACCATTGTGTCACCCCTAGGTACTTAATTGGAAAATAATGAGACAACTAGGGAGAAGAGGCATTCAATTGGTTTATTGATTTAAAAAAAAAGCATTTGATTTGTTGCCTAGATGCAAACTTTGGAATAGGATGGAGGAACTTGGGATTCTAGAGGAGCGTAGAGCAGTGGTTCGTAGATTTTATGAACAAATTAGGGCTAAAAGTAGAACAAGAGGAATATTCAATCACTTTGGAAGCGACATTGGTTTTGGAATAGGATGGTACAGAGGGGCAGTTCATAGACTTTATGAGCAGGTCAAGGCTAAAATCAGAATGAGAGGAAGAATATTAGATTGCTTTAGAAGCGACATTGGGTTCAAGCAAGGCTGTTTGCTCTCCCCCACTTTGTTTGGGATATGCATTGATAAATTGGAAGAGTAATTAAGCTGATGGAGGGGGGATCAACTTGCTAGATACGTAGTAAAGTTAATTGAAAAAACAACTCATAGTTTGAGAGAACACTTGAGGGTGTTAGAGCTCTTCTATTGGGAGGTCAAGGTGCAAGCAAGCACAAGCAAAACCAAAGTCTTGATCATTGCACTAAGAAGAAAAAAGAAACAACTTAGCTTCCTTTTGATGGACAATTGTTGTAAATAGTGGAAGAATTCAAGTACTTCGGATTTGACTGTTGGAAATAATGCAATAGTACTAGTACCTTGGACTTGATTTCCATGATAGGCTCACTTGGGAGACATGTAAGACAAATAGAATACAGGGAAGGTAGAAAAATTTATACTCTCTACAAAATAGATGCAAGGGTGTTGAATAATGGGACTAAAAAACCAAGAAAATATTTTTGGCTTGCTTGTTTCACTTCCATTCCTTTATGGGTGCAAAGTTTGAAGCAATAGTATGTTAGTTCACAAGAGCTAGCAGATCAAAAATGTCCAAAAGTATTTAATCATGACTGTAGAGCTTTTTCTCTCCATTTGGTTGGGGGTCATATTATTTTGACAAGCAAAGTATCAAGGGAGTTGTGCTTTAGCTATTGCGGCTAGTCTCCATGTTGGTGTTTGTTTCTCCTCAACTCTTTTCTTTTGTTGTTTTTTTAATTTTGTGCTTGTGGGCATTCTTTGTCTCAAAAAATCTACAGAGTTGATCTCTTTCTTATCCAACAATTTGTTAGCAAAGAGGAGTGGTAACCATCCAATTAGTTTTGATCCTATAGCTTGTGCATCACCAATTGGTTGTTAATAAGCTCTTGGTTTTCATTGTGCCATGGGTCACAAAGTTCCTTGTCATCTTGTGGTGGGCCTTTTCTTTCTTTTCATTTGTTTAAGTATTATGTTCATAGGAAATGATATTAGCAAGACACATGGCAAGCTCTTGCAACTTGAAAAAATTGCTAGACCTTAAGAGTTTTTGTAGTCAACAAACCGTCTGATCATTCTCCCATCCAACTACCATCACATTCCCAAACGGTGGTGGGGGGTTGAGAATTTTTCCTATGGTGCCATTGGTTAGTATTTGCAAGTTGTTAGCCTATGTAGGGACCCAATTTTGTCCACGTGGTTGTTAAAAGCGTAGGATAAAGCAATGGTGATATCATCAAAGGCTATTTGTCATGTCCACATATACCTAAAGTAGTGTATCATTCTTGATTCATTATTGCTATTGTCATCCAAACTTCCATCTTCCTCTGTTTTTCTTTTACTATGTGAGGAAATTTTATCTTCACTTTCTATGTCCAGCACTCGATTGTAAGCGTTAGCATAGGAGGGGGTATGACTTTAATTTTTTTCCTTAATGAAGGGATTGACCCTTCGATAAACCACCTCTTCTTCAATCCATCTGTCAGTTGGTTTTCCAACTTCACCAATAGTTCTTTGAGCTTACGAATGTAAGCTCGTACTTTTTCATGCTTTCTTTGTTTGGTTTTGTAGATCTTTGCTAATTTGGTTATCGTCTCTTAGGAGTTTGAATTCCTCCTGAACTGCTCTTTTCAATGCATCCCATGTAGCTTTGTGTGCTATTTCCCATTCTGTGTACCAATCTATGGCTATGCCTTTGAGAGTTGCAAGAAATTACCCAGCCAATAGGTTTTGTCATGCTAGCTAGTTGCTACCAAAATTGTCTCGTATGTCTTGCAATGTCTCATAGGATTCTCCGACTGTTCCTTATGAATTTTGGAAGTTTTTGCCTTTCTAAATTCAAACTTGTTGGGGGATTCACCATCTTGCCTCTTGGTTGTGCCCTCTGTGATGATAACATGATTGGAGAGTTTTGACTTGTACGTTCCAATGCTTTCCTTGCACTCATCGACACGTCAAAATCCTTCACTCATCCCTACATGGTCTGCCATTATTGAGCCCAAGCTCACCCACTTTGCTTGGTGTATTCTTTTCCAAGGTTTACCAGTGGGGTCTCAACTTTCTCACTTGGGGGTCTAGGACCCTCGTTGCCCTTTTTGTGGGCAGGCCAAGTTGTTTAAGCATCTCTTCTGGTTTTGCACCAGAGCTCAACAGTTGTGGAATTGGATTCATGATTTCTTTCGGCCATTTCGGTTGAAGCCTTTCTCTTGGCATATGGTTTTGCTGGGAGACTCTCCCAAACTCCCCACTAAGTATACCCAGATTTGACACACTTTCAGGGTGGAAATCCTCTTCAGTATTTTGAAAGATAGAAATGCTTGCATTTTTTCTCACAACCAGATTGATAAATTTGTTTCATTATATTTTAAAGCCATTGTTTGCTCTAATGTTCTTTTGCAAATTCAAGTGCAAACAAACAAAGTTGCGTTTGAAGTTGCTCACCTTCAAGAGCTTCTGGACCATTGGGGTAATGCCTCTTGCACTATGGCTCGTGCGCCTCCCTCTTCCACTTCCTCCCGAGGCCAACAGCGAAGTGGCTCTGCTAGGAATTTTCGCCCCCGTTCGCAACCTCCTCCTCGTTGTGGCTCTCACCCTCGTAGGCGATTGCCGTCTCCTCCTCCACGGGCTGACCCGGGGTGGCCTTCTGGAGGAGCGGCGGGGGGTGGAAGCGGAGCTTTTGGGTGGCCTTCTAGTGATGCTCTTGGACGTGGTTCTGGTTGGCCTATTGATACCTCTAAGTGGCTCCTGCGTTTGGATCTGGCAATTTCACCTCGTTGTGAAGATAAAGATAAAGAGAACGAGAAAGATGACGATGTTTGGGCTCCCCTTGATGTCACTCCGGACCCCGCTGTTGTATGGGGAAAACCGAATGATAAGGACCCACCACCCTCTGCTAGCATTGCTATGGCCGCTTAATGGCCTTTTTTAACTTCTGTTATTTTAATGTTTTCTGATTTCTTGGCGTGGCCCAAGACTCTTTGATATTTTGGGCTTTGCCCATGTGACTCTCGGGGTGTGCCTTCTTACCACCCACCTTTTTTTTGTGAATATGTGTGTTTCTATCTTTTATTAATATAGATATAGATGCTTATTCATCAAAAAAAATTGTTCTAGTGATTCTTGAATTCATAAATGTGCATTGTCATATGATTAATAGAAAAGTCTTGATCTATTCATCTCTCTTTTGATTAATCATATGGATAGCCTTTTGTCTACAAGTATTGTTGTGCAACTTTTGTTATTGTAAGATATCTCATCCAATGAATTATTTCTGACTGTTCACTTTGATTAACTTTATTTTTGTGTTTTCCTTTAGTTATTTCTTCTTCCTTTTCATTACAAAGAGAATTGTTGGAGTTTATTCAGAATCACATGAAGAGCTGGCTTCTCAATCATGGAGGTTGTTCTATGAGCCACATCTCATGCTCACAGGCTTCTCATGCTTGTTATCTAGAGAGTGCAAGTTTGTGTGAGAACATAAACTTATATATCAACAATAAGCAGCCTCAAAATCAAAATTTCAGTTCAGTATGAATTTTTTTTGGCTGAAGAAGGTACTTTCTTGTTGGAAGCTTTGGTGATCGCACAAACATTATCTAAAAAAGCTCAAAATATGGAGAACCATTGTTAGCCCAAAATATGGAGGTACATCTTGCTGCTTTCCCCAAAGGCTGATTCTTCTATACATTTCCATGTGCATCGAGCATTGTACCACTTTGCTGGTGGGTACATAACATCCTATTACCTTGTGCTTGCTATAAAAGTGTCATTCACTTCACATTGGTAGTTAGCTTATCACTAGCTCATGAGAGTTTGTCTGTAGAACAAGAGTATTGAAGATCCAAGAGTATCCTATTTTGTATGTTAGCTCTGAAAATGTAATCCATTGTAATTAGAGGCTAATGTCCATTTTTTGTAAGCCCTTGTGGCAAATGTTGTGAATGTAATTTCAATTGTGAATCAATAAAATCATTGTTCTTTCGTATCTTGTGTCATTATCACTCTGTTGTGTAGTATTTGTTGTATTGGCTACAAGGTTGAATAGTTCTTAATTGAACCCTTCAGTCATGATTGCATCAAGTGGTATCAAAGCAAGTTTTTAATCCAGAGGGAGGAAAGCAATTGTGTAAGTTTATCAAGTGATAGCAGAAAAAATCTTTAATCTTGAGGGAGATGATCAAGTGATATTAAGCAAATTGTATGAACACACCAAGTGGTATCAAATACTTTGCAATATTTTGTGTTGGTAAGAAGGTACCAAAGGAATTTTGCTTGTAAAAAGATTGCTGAGTTTGAAGCAGTTGGCAAAATAAATTTATAAATAAATCGCCCAATTGAGGTAGCTTGCAAAAGAAGTTTATAAATGGATTACTAAATTTGAGGTAGTTTACAAAAAAAATTATAAACAAATCACTGAAGTTAAGGTAGTTTGCAAAAGAAGTTTATAAATAAATTTCCAAACCGGATGCAATTTGCATCAGATCCTAAAATCAAGTTTATAAATAGACTGTTGAATTTGATGCAGTTTGCAAAAAAAGTTCATAAACAAATTGCCAAATTTAAGGTAGTTTGCAAAAGAAGTAGATAAATAGATCACCAAACTTGAAAAAGTTTGCATCAGATCCAAAAGTCAAGATGCCTCCACGAAAAGTGGGAAGAGACCAATGTGTTGTAAATATTGTTGGAAGAATAGAAGAGATTTTTGAGATGATGATAAATGTAAAAATCTGACTAGATATTGTTGAAGAGGATAGAAGAAGGGGTCATAATCCTACACATGATGGGAGTGACAAAGAAGAAAATGAAATAAGAAGAGATGTATCAAAGAATGCACCAGCTACTGACCTAATTGTGGAAGAACAAGTAAAAACAATGTCTAATTCAGGTAAAAATGTTGAAAGCTATTTCGGAATTTGGTAAGAGACCCAGAATTGACATTTTTAGTTATTCTAGTACTTTGAATCTGAAAGATTTGATAGATCGGATAAATGATTTAGAAGAATATTTTGAGTACAAGGAAATTTCAAATTCTGAAAGGGTTAGGTTTGCTAAGACAAAATTGAAAGGACATGTTGCTATATGTTGGAGAGAAGTATAGTTAGAAAAGATATATGAGAGGCAAAGCTAGAAAAATGGGATAGGATGATGTCAAAGTTGAAGGCTAAATTTATACCTCTATACTATTAGTTATAGATCTATTGAAAGATTGGAAAATTTGGGACAAAAGAATATGAAGGATTACATTGAATTTTTTTGAAGAATGACAATAGGGTTGGACATAGTGAAGTTGATCAAGAAAAGATGGTGAGATAGATAAATGGATTTAGAGGATCCATCCAAGAAGAATTGAACATATGGTGGGATTGTAGATAGTTGGAGAGGCATATTGGTTTTCCTTAAAGGTAGAAGAAAAGTTGAATATAAGATTTGAGATGAGACAAAATAGTCAAAGAGGAAGAGGCGGTGGATTCTAGAGAGGAAGACATTGGCAATGGCATAAGGCCATATGATGAAGATAGTGAAGTAAAAGGAGGTGATCATTTATATTGCAATAAGAGGTTTGATGGATATCGGCTAGATAAAGGAAGATATGGAAGTGGAAGATTGCGCAAAGGAAACTTTTTAAATGTGGAAATGAAGATAAAATGGCATTTGATTGTCCCTAATATCAAGGAAGTAATAACATACGACTTGAAGGAAGCACAAGAGCGACACATGCAAATGAAAAGTTGAGTGAATCGCAAAGCTGAGCTAATAAATAGAAAAAGGCAAGTCATTGTTGATGAAAAGAGTTTTGTTGAAACTTGATGGTATGGTTAGAGATGAACTAGTACAAAGGATAACTTTGTTTAGAATAGTATGCAAGATTAAAGGTAAGTGTTTTAAAGTTATCATTGATAGTGGTAGCATAGATAATTTAGTGTCAAATGAAATGGTTGATAAATTGAAACTATAAAGGATAGAGCATCCTAGTTTGTATAGAATTTCATGGTTGCAAAAAGAACATTAGGTGTTTGTGAGTGAGCAATTTTTGGTTAAGTTCAAAATAGGAACATGCTATTAAGAGCGAGGCCTTGACAGTATGAATTATATCATGTTGCGAGTTAAAACACATAACATGCTTGGAATGGACTATACACTATAAACTATGAATAGCCTTGCTGCAGGCAAAGTTGAATGTTTGCTAAATTATCATTCCAAGTGTGAGGATGGGTTGTTGCACATTCACAACAATTGGACAAGTGCACATTGACCAATGTTGTTGACATATCCAATTGTGTGCCTTAAAATTAACAAAGCTTGCCAAAAGTGACTTAACAAACTTGGGATATTAATCAAATACAATGGAGAGAAGAACCCCAAAGTCTATCCAAACATGTTGGGAGAAGATCTTGGTTGTTTCATGTGTGTTAATTGTTTATTTGCATGCAACCATGATCATTGTCCTTGAGAAAATGATCAACAACAACAAACATTGAGTTGTATTGATGTTTAGTTGTTGGTAGAACAGATAATAAATTCATGTTGATCAATTCACATGGTCTAGACAAAACTAGAAGAGTCATATACATGCCCAACTTGTAATTGGTGGGCTTGGCCATGCTACAAGGAACATAGACTTGATGTGAGCCTTAATGTCTTTGTGTATGTGTGACCAATAGAAGTGTTGCTAATATTTTGGTGACCCTAATTGACTAGCTTATTTGGACTAGTGTGCCTCCTAGACAAGTCTATTGGGAAGGGTGCCCGAGGGAGCATATACACAACTTAGCATGTTGAGAAGCCCATCTAGCAGATAGAAGTCTTCGACATGTCCTTGAGAAAGGGTATTGTAAGTAGTTGTGAATTCTAAATTTGTTGAGTACTGGGAAACCCAATCCCTGTTACAAGCCCCCCTTAGCCAAGCATTAGAAAAGCATCTCAAATATATATTTTTGATCAGTGATTGGTTACAGTAGTGAGGGATGGATATCAAATTACCCAATTGGATCCATGGGTTTTATACTAACACATTAATTCTACTTTAAATGACCATTAAGTTATTTGACATATTACACATTTCCAATTTTATCATATGATTAAATAATGGAATTGATGGACTAATTTTAAAGCAATTTGTACAAATAAGCAATCATAACTAATGCAAAAATAAATTATGATACTTATAAGCAAAGTACAATTTTCCTTTCCTTACAACAATTATAAGGAATAAAGTATTAAACATAATTAATCATTACATTATTTTTTCAAACGAATCTCATAAATAATTACAAAATATTCCATCATACATGTACTATAAAACCATATAGGTTTCTGTCCAACAGCATTATTGTCAATATATTATTCCTGTTAGGGTTGATTCAACATATGGAATCAAATTTAAAACTTAAATATCATCCAGTAAAGTACTCTCTGAAATAGTAGTATGCTCCTCCAGCAATGATGCAACTGGGGAAGATAGTATCATCAAGGGTTTTACTACCCAACTGTTGATCCCACACAGATATCCTGTTCCATCTCCCCTACCTGGGAATGAAACTACTCTTTGCGAGGGTAGCAAATAAAGAGATTCAGCTCAAAAGAAAGATAACCATGTGCCACAATGTCATACAGGTTGAACCAAGACAATGCAATAAAGTGAACAATATGAAAATAAAGTCACGCACTTGGCTAAGTGAAAGAAGCATGCAATGATAACCCATCTGCACTTTTTAACCCCTCTCATCTCTACTAGGGGTTAAAACATGCAGATGGGTTAAAAGGACCAATAATATGCCCTATGGGCCCCATCTCCTATAGTTACCAAACACAACTATCTCAATTAGATACTCACTCATGACCATCACCCTTAGGTACCTATGCTGATCAGTAAAGGATAAAGAGTCAATAGTGTATAGTATAATACCCTTAACCTGACTGGGACAAGGAGGTGAGTGAGGGGGACCATCTTCATGTCCTGGTAGCAACTACCTCATTGGATTTATCGGTATCCTTCGCTAACCTGAAGGAGAGGATTTGGTTCCCTACCATTACCAATTTGTACCTGGAGGCCAGTGGTACAAATAAAGTCTGATAATATAACATTTATAACCCACTAGACAGGGTTGAGTTCATAATAACATTAACTGATCTTATCAACTAACAAAAGAGAGAACCCATAACCCAATGAAGTCTTTGTTCAACACATTCCCTTCCGATCACAAAGTCTGACAAAAGATTTTTTAACTGGAGTTACTATTCAGATGTTTTAATCCAAAATACTATATAAAAGGCAGCCAGGTATAGAGATTGATGAGTCTCCATATTATACTAGGGACTGCATGGTACATTTCCCATTAAACACAACCCATTCAATATAAACATCCATATCATTAATACTATCATGAATGCTTCAAAAAGAAAGAATGGGGCTTTAGTTTATCATAAAATCCAAGGAAAACCTGGTGCCGAATAAAATGGGTCGCCCGTAAGACTTAAATCACTTGAAGATAACACTAATGTATCTGTGGTTTGTAGAAGACAAAATGACAGTCACAACCCTCAATTCTTCCTTTCTACATTACATTCCTTAACTTAAAAGGCACTTCAACAACTCCAAGGAATGCCAACTAGTTTTTATAACAAAGACTTTGTTTCCTTCCCAAGTTCACTGTCAATCAATGAAGTTAACAGAACCTTTTGAATTTTATACCACATTGAAAACCACAAACTAAAAAGGGTTTTAAAGAAAGATCGAAACTGAACAGTCACAACTGCAATGGACAAAAAACTAATTATTCAGTTATGTAAAAAAGTTGTTATCACAGTCAAGAGGAGTAATAAAACTATTCTTCCTAGTGAAAACAGAAAACATAGCAGTAATGAAAAGTAAATGCTGTGCCACCTCACCCCCATCCCCCATTGATTCCTTATTACTCCTAACAGGTACAATAACAGTAATAATAGCAATCTTCCGAGATCATTGAGTTCTAAAGAATGAGCCCTGATAAGACCTAGGTTGTGTAAATTGCTAGTTTTGGTGTGGGATCGAGTATGGGTATAAGGTTCTGGTATGCCAATACGATTTCTTTCCCTTGGGTATGGTATGATTGGGTATGGCTGTATTATATATATACAAAATTGTAAATACATTTGATAGTATGATACTTCATCATTGATCAATGGTAGTGATAAAGATAAATGTCAATTGATAGTTCAAAATTTCAATATTATGTCATATGTCATATATGTATAGGAATGAAAATCATTACAATTACAAAATTTGAAATAAATACAATAAAAAAAATTTATAATTGTCTTCAATCTTCATCAAAAGGATCTAGATCAAGGTCATCTTTTGGTTCAACATCATTTGAACCACAAGCAACTGGAGTGCCACTCCCACTAGGTGCATCATGTGTAAGAGCGCCTCGTCATCATCTATATTGACTCTAGAAAGCTCTACAATAGATGCATCCAAGTTGGTACAGTCAGGGGTTGTATCCCAATGCTTCGTTGCCCCTTCCTTGTAGTCATCTTGCTTATGTGATAGGAGACGCAATTTGGAATGGATATAAACCAAGTCTTCTACTTTTTTTGCAGCCAACCAGTTACTCTTTATTGAGTGGATAAAGGAGTATCTGCTCTAATTCGATTTAGTTGAAGAACTTGCAACTTGTTGAAATTGGAGAGAAAACCAACACAACTTAAAAATAAAAAATGCAAAAGAAATTAAAGAATGGTAAGTACTAGAGTCTACAAATGTTTAAAAATAAAATTGCTTACTTGTGATAGAATCTTGATTGCAAGAAGTTGGAGGAACAAGTAATCTTGCCCATGGAGGTACCATCATGTACGAGCATCTTCATTTTGTTGGTCTCAAAGAGCACAAATATTATGATCTCGTCCTGAGATGAACCTCCCAAACTCTTTCCTAACATTATCTACCACTTTTGGATCTGAGAAGATTCTTCAGAATACCAACTTGTACCCATTAGCAACTTCACTATCTCTATATGGTGCAATTCTCCTTGGCAAAGAAAGTATCTTTGTGCTATAGTATTTGGGGGATAATGCATATGCAAGGAGATGCAATGGTGTGTTCATCTTCTTCCAGCGGTGATGAACAATTTTTTTCACACTTCGGAAAAATGTTTCTTTGGGGTCATCTCTTTTTATGATATTATGACCTTTATTCTTTTATCATGGAGTCAATGCCATCATAGATTTTCCCCAAGCATGGCCAATCTATATCAACAAACTTGATCATACTCATGATAGGCTCGGTGAAACTCAAGACATAGTCCACATGAGCCCACCAATCATCATCTAGGATCAATGACTTGACCTTTTGGGCCCTCTTTCGATTTGATTGCTTCCAAATACTTCATTGTTGACTAATGACCATGGCACCCAATGCCTCTCGCACCTTCATAAGTTGTCTCAAAATGATCGTGTGTGATGT
Source organism: Sequoiadendron giganteum (assembly GCA_007115665.2). Lineage (NCBI taxonomy): Eukaryota > Viridiplantae > Streptophyta > Pinopsida > Cupressales > Cupressaceae > Sequoiadendron > Sequoiadendron giganteum. Next base: position 84,607,784 of record CM021102.1, on the reverse strand, counting down.
GAATCGAGTGTCAACAACCTAATGTTGTGTAAAAAATAAGTTAATAACACATTTAAATATAAGTAAACATGGCATAAATTAAATTTACTTGTAACAATTCCAAATTCGAGAAAGTCCTGAAAATGCCTTGTGACATATGATGGTTTGTCACAAACTTTTGGATCTCCTCATGCCTAGTGTATATAGCTTTCACCCACTCTATTTGAGTGCCAATCGCTTGCATCACCAAGTTAAGGGAGTGTACAGTACATGGTGTCCAAAAAATGTGTGCATACCTTTCCTCAACTAAAGCACCTTCAGCCCTCCAATATTTCTCATTGTTCGTAATGACTTGGACAACATTTTCAGGATCCACCATCTCTATGGACTCGATGAGCATTTTAGAAATGAATTTTGCATCCTTGACTTGCCCCTCACAATCAACCTGCCTTTAAAAACATTGCCACTTTGGGGGACACTACAAAAATATCTAGTAAAGATCGTTTTTCACAATCTTTCCATCCATCTGAAATAATAGGCACTCCTATTTCAATCCAAGAATCCCTAATTGGTTTGAGTGATGTCTCTACAATTTGTTTCTTTTGTCAATAAGGTGGTGTGCACCTTTTCATACCCAGGGCTTGTGAAACCAGAGGGTGCACTATTGATTGCCATCACCATTTCTTGCCAATATGGTGATCTTGCCAAGTTGAAAGGAAGCCCATTGGCATAAATGCAATGTGCAATTTTTTCCTTTGCAATGTCTCTTGTTTCATTTTGAAATGCTTTAACCAATGGGCCTCTTCTGTGAGGAGAGGGATCTTCTTCTTGGATATAGGGTGTCTCCAAGAAAGGATGTTGGGAGGCCATTAATGAATCTATAAGTGTCTTCATTGACGTTTTCCTTGCTAAAGGATGAGATTTTAGTTTTTCTCTCTCACTCATAGCATCAACTTCTTTTGTTCTTTAATGAATGCCATAATTTTTTCTTTTGGCAACCCCTTCTTATTTCGCCCTTCACATGTTCTATTGCCACACCCACTTATAGCACAAAAGTGAGCTTATATTCAACTATATAAGCTCTTAATTTGGACTTCACACTCATTACAATCCCAAATAAAAGCCTCACCTCCTGGAAGTTGATTAACCACCGTAACATATTTGCATAAAGGAGATGCTTGATCATATTTAAATTGTTTGTTTGTTTCAATACACATTGAATTTGAACTAGTGGCCATTCCAAATAGATTGCAATTTGAATTTGTTGTTATAAAAAAATATAAAATTTTAAATTAAAAACAATTAAAATAAATTCAACCCTACAATATGTATAAACGAATGAAAGTTCAAAACAAAGATCGAAAACATTATAAGAAATCTTGAATCTTGTTTCTTTTTTCCGAAAGGAAATATTTTTTTAATTAAAAAAAACTTGAAAAAATCTCTTAAAAAACTAAAAGAATCAATTAAAATGCTTACCTTAGATGACTAGATCTCCTTTGTGCAAGTTATATTCACCCCTTTGGCACTCTGTGATTGATCTCCTTTGAAAAAACCAATCACCTTTCAAAATGCAAAATTGGCTAAGCAAGGGTGTATTTGGAAGAAATGAAGTTGCATTCACAAAGAGAAGGGTGTAATTTAGGTATATGGTGCTTTTTAGGGTTTTTTGTTTTCATTTTACATTTTAAAAAGTTTTTTTAATTGAAAATTGCACTCACAACGTGTTGGTGCTTGTAGGAGCGCCTAGGGCAGCTGGGGTGCTCCTTGGCTCTCTTGGGGCGTTCTCGTCGCCACTCTCACTTCTGGAGTGTTCTAGAGCAAGCATAGGCCTGGGTCTTGAAGAACTTGGTAACTTAGTTTTAACTCCTCAAAAGGCCATTAACTTGAGATAAAAACAAAGGATCATTACAATTATTCATGCATAGCTGGAAAGGCTTTAATTCTGCCATGACAAGTTCAAAGACCCTCTTTGCTCAACAAGTTCCCTATATTCTCAAATGCGAGATTTAATTCAAGAAGGGTTGTCAACATTATTATACCATCTAAGACTGTTAAAATTGTTTTTTTTAAGACCATTTAAGATTGTTGCAACAATCTTTTTGATTTTTTTTGAGATTCAATAGGGGTTCTATTAGTGGGGCTTCATGAACAACCCATATTCTGGGCATAGCAGGGATTTGTAGGTTAAAGAAAAGCATGAAACATATATCTTAAATGAACCTAGACTACAAAACAAGAAGTTTGAACATACTACCACAAATTGAGATAGACTCTACAACACAACATCTAAGGTAATTCAGAGACCCCCATCACTCCACACCAGCTCTTGGAGGCATTGTTTTCGAGTAGTTGAAGGTGCGATTGTAGACTCCATTGCTAAAGATGGTAACTTGCCCCAGCATAGGTGACATTGGGGCCAAAGCATTCTCAAACCCATTAACCTTAACATCCATGATTAATTCTGCTCACCTGATTGCATTTATTATCTGCTCATCCTCTAACTTTGGCATTTTGTAACCACTAGAGACCTCTAAAACACCTTCATGATACGAAACAACCAAATGCTGCATTACCAAATTGATATCCTTATCTTGTGCATCCAACACTGAAAACACTATTACTCTTGCATTCACAAGTCTTATGTCTATCTCTTGTTGGCTGGCTTTACCTTTGTCCTTCCATAGTGGTGCTTCTTGAAAAGGCATTACCTTCTCTTCCTGTTCCTTCACCTACTCCATTATCAAGCCAATTGGAAGCTCTCCAGTGTCTCCCTTAATATACAATCTTGCATTGCCATATTTAGTTTTTGTTTTAAAATACTACAAAATGGAGCCTCTTGACCATACATTGCCACTATCACTTATACTATTGGGGCCTAAAATCCCTTTTATCACCTTCAAACAGCTAGGAGACAAACTGTTAAATATTTTCCTTAGATGGTGGTCAAAAACCCTATCATGATAGAGCAAGTCCCTAGAGAAACCCCTACTTGTTTATTGGAAGCTCTCCAGGACTCTCCCTTAATAAACAATCTTGCATTGCCATATTTATTTTTTGTTTAAAATACTACAAAATGGAGCCTCTCGACCATACATTGCCACTATCACTTATACTATTGGGGCCTAAAATCCCTTTTATCACCTTCAAACAGCTAGGAGACAAACTGTTAAATATTTTCCTTAGATGGTGGTCAAAAACCCTATCATGATAGAGGAAGTCCCTAGAGAAACCCCTACTTGTCATCAACCCATTGATACCTGTAAGTCTGTAACACCTGAAGAAAAAGATAGATCTTGAAAACAGTAACCACCAAATGGCAGCACAAACAGCTAACCTTACATATACAACACATAGCACTTCATTGGTCTATGCTTACCCTTACCAAACAATAATGAAGAAACCATCAATGATATTCCCTATATACAAGTCTGATGTCCCTTCAACACACCATGCAATCTGAAGATAAGGCTCCCTTAACTCGTAATAATGACTTATCACAACATAATAAAACCAATTACATCACGGAGGATGGTCATGCAATTAGAGATTAGGAATCATTTCCTAATCCTTGGCTTTTTTACTTTCAAATATAGGAAAATCTATTGGTTGGGTGCCATGATTTTCCAGACAATCTGCTAAGGTATTTTGTTCTATATGGTAGTGAGTTATAGCCACTTTATTAAATCTATCTTTTTATTTTAAGGTTTTTCTAAAATGGCATTGAGCTTTGAATTGGGACAATATTGCTTACTGACCACTTGGACCACTATTTTTGATTTTTCTTCTATCTCTAAGATCCGATGACCAGCCAGGTATGTTGCTTGTATATCTACAGAAAGGGACTCCCATTCCTCTTCATTCTTTGTCTTATTGCCTAAATGTTTCAAGCCTCCCGACACAAAATCACTTTTTGTATCTCTTAAGACTTGGCTAGCCCACCACTAACCTTGGGTTACCTTTTGAGGCCCCATCAAAATTTAATTTAACACCTATTGAGGGCACCTTCCACTTTTCATTTCTAGTATTCTTATAAGCTATTATCCCATGAATGAGAACGATTATAAGAGGTTAAGCAATACCTTATTCAAGATTAAAAGGAGAACCCCTTAACTTCAAACATATCAATTTCTAACAACTGAAATAAGCATAAAGAGGGATTCAGCATGCTTGATTGTTGTTGAGCTCGATAAGATTGATAATTGAACCAAACTCCACTTGATACTTCCTCAACATTCTTGCTAACAATAACACAAAACTTAGTCAATGGTCAGGTAGTTTCTATTCTCTTTACAAGGTTGTTACAAATTATCAAGAAATTTGATAGGGGAAACAATAGTATTTTCCAGCTTTGTGCCCTTTACTTTTTGACAATCTCCCCTTCATCATCTTTACAAACCCCTAATACCTCTTTAAACAACTATAAAGATTCCACAATCAATGAAGTAAAGGCTATAATGATGCTTGAAGTGAGCTCTAGATAAGATTTGTTAACAATCCCTTTCTTGAGAGAGATGTATGGCTATGCATTTTCTACTATCTATCTTATATCTGCCTATGTTTGCTTGTTAACTGATGTGTGACTCCTCATCTCTTGATGGGTTGGTTTTTGGTCGCTCACCATATTGAGAAATGTCATGTCATGAAATGACTCCAGAAGTTGTAGCAAATGGTTGATTGCATGGATTTAGATGCTGCACAATGTTTTGAAAGGTTGGTTGTGTAGGGTTTTGTGTTGTGTTTTGGACTATGCGCCTTGCGTGCATAGATGTAGATGTGGCATAGAACTCAGACATAGTTGTTTGTGTAGTTATGCAGAATGATCCTTCGCACTGTATGAATGAAACATGATGTGAAGGGCTGCGCAAGAGTTGTATGATGTCTTTGAAGTTGCATGGCATGGTTCCTAGTGTTGCGTGAATGGTTCATCAAGCGAGGAGTTGTGCCTGGTTACATGATGTCGGTTCTAACTTCTAAGCATTGTGCAATTTGTGCATGGAGCAAGGAGCTGTGTATAGAGTTGTGTACTACAGGGCAAGTGATTGAGGCTAATGTGTGGGCTTGTGCTCTTGTGTACAAATCAGAGTCACCAATAGTGAGTCTTAATCCTAGCCATAATCATAATCATCAATTGTTGAATATTAGGGCTAACCATAATGCCAATATTGTTTGACTTCAAAAATAAGTCACAATAAGACCATTATGGCTTATAAATGTAGTCACATCCATGTGAAGACCAAATATTGTACACACCAAGATATTAAATCCAAAGTAATAAAATGAACTTCAAACTGTCAAATCAATGCCCTGGTACAATTTCATAAGGTCTAAGAATATAAACCATGGACTAACAAATCAGTTATAGTCAATCAAAGCTAGAGATTTGTTAGTATTATGACAAAAGACTCTAGTGCTACTCATTCAACTCTACTAGAAGCATCTTTTTATTGAAATGAATTTACTACACGGCGGTGACATAGTCACAAGTTAAGCACTTCAAAATGCAAAATGCCATAGCATACAAGTTCATGCGCACAAATCTTGCAAAGTGACAAAATGTCATAAAATGACACTCAGGCAACCAGAACATTAATGTCAACAATGCACAGTGAACCTGTGAGGTTCTCTTTCTTCACAAAGTTGTTCACCTTGATCTACTTCCCTCTCCTCTATGATAACCTCCTTAGGTCTTTACCTATGTGAGAAAAAGTCATTTGCATGCTACTTACACAACCAAGAGTTGTTATTGCCAACTCAAAACATATAATAGCAGTAAGAGTAATTATAATTAGAAGTTATTGAACTTATTAATTGTTATCTAATGAACCATAATCAAATTAATTAGTCTATCGATAATTCAATAACCAATCTTAATAGTGTACCTTACAATTACTTGTCATACAATTAATGATAGTAATAATTCCAAAAAATTGGTGTTATAATCCACATCATTGTGGCCTTGAGTGTCAAGTACGGTGGGGCATGAGGTGATTGGAAGTTGGCTTAAGCAGTCAGTTGCTTTGTTATCTTCTCCCTTGTGTTTGATGACTGGTTGGAATTGTTACTAGTATTTCATCCACTTCATGTGCTTTGCATTCTCCTTTGTGTACAAAGAAATTGAAGAGACTTGTGACAAGAGTGAATGGCCTCACTAGCTCAGTATCTTTGAATATTTTTGAATATGTAATAGAATATCAATGCTGGGTGAGCAGTGCACCAAGTGCAAAATCTGATGCATTGGCCTCCTTTTAGATGGGTTGATTGCTGTCTGGATTTGAGTTTTCTAAATGCTTGATGTTGTGGAGGTATGCAGACTTAGGTCATGTGATTTGATTCAATGGAAGAGAGATGAGAGCATCCCAATATCAACTGCTGATAAGAATTTGCAAATCTGAGAAAACTTTCCAGTTTTGTATTGCTGCAAGGAATTGGCTAATCTTGGATGATCTTTATCTTTTTCAGATCTATGTGAGTTCCTTCGTGGTCAATGATATAGCCCAAATAGTAAACCTAAGTAACACCAAAGGAACCTTCCAAACTTGTGCAACAAGCTCTTCTCAAATCTTATTGTAGATAAGGATACCATCTATGTAGACAATGATGGATGTGTTGGTGAAGGGTTGCAAGATATCATTCATGAGCTATGTGAAGGTTGCAGTGGTGCTGGTCAGACCAAAACGTTTTACCAACCACTTATACAGGCCTTCCTTTGTCTTGAATGCAATCTTCGAGATGTTTTCCAAGTTGACTAGAACATGATAATAATCTGACTTGAAATCAATCTTTGTAAAGTATTGTGGACCTCAGAGCTGGCCCTATAGATCATTAATGTGAGCCAGGTGGCATAGGATAGCTGTTTTTTGTGGTGATTTTTTTGAGTGCCACAAGCCAATCACTATTGGCAATTTGGCATCACCAAGAAAATATTATAACACTAAATGATGGAACATTTCCTATAATTCTATGGGAAAAGTATTACTTTTTGTGATAACATTTGAGATCCTCGTTGATTTTTATAATACTTGGACTGCATTTTTTAGATATGTTTGGAAAGAGTGGTATTTGTACATGCTGATATTATGTTCTCATAACCTCGATTTTATGACTATATTGAACATGAATATACCAACTATAACAGTATGTCAGTATGCCCTCTTGTGTTGCACTTGATGCTTTTTTGCATCTTATCATGTTGGGTGCATTCAGCATATCATTGAAACTATGGAGAGTATTATCTTGCTGTAATATTTGGGTAAAGTCACCGTTTTGATATTTTCCTTCCCCTGAGAGTATATAGAGAATCTAAGTTTAAAGGCTTGAATTTAATTCAACCTTTTCCATTCTTATGGAGATAAAATTTGTTGCTAAGATAAGACTATTAGAAACTATTTCTGTTTTAACATTTACCTGATGTATTTCCTTGACTTGTGTTACTGCATATAATTACAAGCATTTTCTTATTGTTTGTTGATCTGAGTTGTTTGTACTTGTTAACCTTTTTGCCAACTAAATAAATGGGCATCCTTGAATTTTTGAATATAACCTCTGGATTCTGTTATGAAGGGTGGGTTTGACAAAAAATTCAGTGGTATGAATCTAAACTTGTTAACTGTTCTCAAACAGTCTTTGACCATTTGAGAGCAGCTTAGGACTGCCTTATTCCATTGAAAATAATCTTTATTGAGTTTCTTTACAGGGATGGGTCATGGTATAATATCTGACAAATCTATTGCAAAAACCTGTGAGGTTCTACAACTGTCTTATTTCATGGACATGTATTTTTATGTTGGCTAACTTGATATGGCATGGTCTTGGTTGGCTCAAGTTTTACTAATAATTTCAGGTGGCCAAACACATTCAATTTGTTTTTCTCCGAAAGAATCATTCAGTTTTACAATATTGTTTTTCTTGAATTCTTGACATTATGTATACTATATTGTATAAGGGATTAATGCCATTTCCAGAGTAGCCGGATACTCCCCTTCCCCTCCCTGGGCACGCGTATCCGATACGGATACTTGTGCGATACGCCATGGATACACATTGGATACCGTATCCACACGTGCCCAAAAAACCTTGATTTTCCAGCCATGCCGAATACTATGTGATTTGATTTTCAAAAAAGCTGATGTGAATCTTCCAAAATATTATCTTAAAAAACTTCAACCATGCAACTTTTTGTTTTGTTTTGTATAAATAAAACCTACACCAAACGAGGAAGACAAATGAAATGTTTTTCTATTTCAATTTTCAGCAACCCATTTTTCTAAGTCTTCTTCCAATACAACTCTATTATTTTGGTGTTTTAATTTTTACAAATTTAAAAAAGTTAATTGTTTATAATTTTATATTTATATTATATTGTTTAAACGTTAGAGATTTTTTTTAAAATAAAACATTCTTTAAATGTAAATAAAATTTATCAATATATATTTAACTATTTATTCTTTACTAAATTATTAGTATTTAAATTTTAATATTATTTGAATTTATATTTTCTTTTTTGCTTTTAAAGTAATGAAAATCTCCTCTAATAACTTAGAAAATATATGTGTATGTATTTTTTTTGAATGTCCTATCCAACCGTATCCATATTAGAGGTCTTAAAAAATGGTCTTATCCATATCCGATACTGTATCCGATACCGTATCCATATTTGTATCCGTATCCATGTCCATGCAACTTTGGCCATTTCTGCTACACAAGAGGATATCATAAACAAATTTTGCCAAAAACAAATGCAGTATCTGAGTTCTCAATCATTATTAATTGGGTTTTTCTAGATGCACTTGTCAATCAGAAGATAACAACTTCAAACTTATGATTCCTCTCATATGCAAAATTTATCTTTTTGGTATCCTTCTTTAGAATTTCTGATTTGGCATAACTTGAGCACAGGTCTGGCTTTCTATTTCATCCAAAGTTTGTTGATTCTACGGTATGGACTGTGATTTGCACTGTTATTGGTCAATTTTTGTGTTTGAGACTACTTACATTCAAGAAGACACATGGAGATTATTTAAATTGCATGTATTTATTTATGTGGTGCAATTACAACATTGTTCAATGACTCATAAGCAAGATGTTCAATTTTATTATTGCAGCTTCAAGATAATAGTGACTTAGCATCGATTGCATTCTTGTGTTACAGATTTGTTACATCTTTTCTTGCAAATAGTTTAATTGGTAAATGTGATGTGATGATGTGAAAATACTTGTTTTCCATTTGTGCCTTATTGGAATGTTTGTTAAGCCTAGGAATTGAACAGGATATATATATATATATATATTCTTTGATCTAAATGCATGGAAAAATTATTCGCTTTGGCATAGTGAGATAACTAGAACATTGTGTACTTATTTTTTTATAATCACAAAACAGTACAATTTCTTATTTGTTTATGCTTTCTTCCATCCTTATCCTAGGCAGGAAGCAGTTCTGATAGGACACCCACTACAAATGCGATGCTTTGGCTCCTTTCTGCCTTGGTAGTGATAGTCAACTGCTGTTGTTCTCATGGTCATATTCGGTGTCTCTTAGTTAAAATGTCACACTGTATTTCTCATATTTGTTTAATCCTAGTGTCTCTCGAGATGAGCTCGTGGTTACTAATTTATTTAATAAAGGATAACATTGGACATATAGGATTATTGTGATTTCAAATTTAGCTTCTTGAGTTTGTGAATGAAAAAGCATATCATTGCAGTTGCATAGAGCTGACAGCTCTGATGTTTAATTGGTTGAAAGTTTTTCCTGATTTTTTATTTTAAGCAAATTTTACAATTTTTACCTCATTTAGTCACTGTAAAGAGAATACGTACATGCCAAGTACATATTTAATATGCATATGTATGGATTTAGTCATGTAAGAATTTGTGATATTTAATTTATTGTACTGCAGGCCCTTGTAATAAAATGAATGCTGATATGATGTTGATGTTCAAATACTTTTGCACATAATGTTCATATTTTTCTGATTTCCTATGCATATTATTGACAGAGCAAGAAATCTCTACAAGCATGGTAGTCAATAGTTCTCACAATCTAATAACTAGGACAGAGTGGGGAGAAATAGATACAACAGCACCTTTTGAGTCGGTTAAAGCTGCAGTTACCTTGTTTGGAGAGGGAGTCTTTGGAGACAAAGCTGAAGGAAAAAGGTTTAAACTTCCAGTTGTGGAGGTAATTCATTATCATTATCAGTGTTCATGTTATTGCAAATGTGCTAGATATGAATTCTATCGGTTTATAATTCATTTGCTTATTTTTTTGGACTTGTTCCTGTTTTCTGTTCAGAGGCGCATAGCCAAGGAAACAGAACTTCATCAAATACAAAAGGAATTGGACAAATCCAAGGAACAGTTGAAGAATGCAGAAGCTACTAAGGTTCAAACCCTGCTTGAGCTGGAGGAGGCGAAAAGGGTTGTGAAAGATCTGACTCAAAAGTTGGAGGTGGCTAAGGAGTTAAAAGAAAAGGCCAGCGAGGCCACTAAAATAGCCATACTGCGTGCAGAGGAGCTAGAACCTGCAAATACCAATATGTCAGAGGACAATAATGCAGGTCGGCAAGAGGAGCTTTATGCTGCGAGAGACAAGCATATCACAATAGTAACTGAGTTGGATGCTGCTAAACAGGAACTGAGAAGAGTGAAACAAGAACTTGCAGCTTCCTTGGAAGCAAAAGCACTTGCAACTAAGCAGGCAGAAGATGCAATGATCAAAGCTGAAACAAATTCGACAAGGGTGGATGAGCTTTTGAAAGAGAGTGCTGCAAGTAATGAATCTCTTGTCCTTGTCAAATTGGCTTGCATTGAAGCAGAAAAAGAACATGCTGATATTCTGGCTGAAAAGGAGGCCAAATCCCAAAAAGATGCAGCAGATGTAGAACAGACTAGCAAGGAGTTGGAGACTCTAAGGAAAGGACTTGAAGCTGCCAAAGATTTAGAGAGAAAGCTGACTACTACTGTAGTTGCAGTGGAAAATGTACAAAAAGAGATCATTTTGGCAAAAGAATCGCAGTCGAAGGTTGCCGAAGCAGCTTGTAAGGCTCATGACAAACTGAATAAGGTGAAGTTGGAAATTGAAGAAATAAAAAATGTCACATCTGTTGGAAGCACATCTGTAGAATCACTTTCTGTAGAGCTTGGGGAGGCAAAGGAAAACGTGCAGAAGGCAATAAAAGAAGACTTGGCCTTGAGAGATTCCATGGATTCTGTAAGGAATGAGCTGGAACAGATTAGAAAAGAATTAGCAGAAACAAAACAGAAAGTGGTAGATGCAGAAGCAGCAGCAGCAGATTTGAATGTTGAACTTCATAAATGTAGATCAACATTGGCAGTCGCTGCTACATCTGAAACAAAAGCAAAAGAAGCCACTTCTGATCTTGAACTAGCTCTTCAACAACTTACCGCAGAAACTGAGAATGCTAGAAAAGAGACTGAAGCGATGAAAGAGGAAGCAGAAAAGGCAAAATTGGAAGCAGAACAGGCAAAGGCAGCCTTGAATACAGCAGAAAGTAGATACAAAGCAGCATTGAAGGAAGCTGATGCTGCCAAAGCTGCCGAGGAAATAGCTGTTGGCAGGATAAAAGCATTAACTGAGAAAACAATAGCTGCTCGTGCTTCTACATCTGAATCTGGTGGTGGGATTACCATCTCACAAGAGGAGTATGATTCCCTAAACCGGAAGGTTGTGGAAGCAGATGAACTTGCTAATATGAAGGTTGCTGCTTCCCTAGCTCAAGTTGATGCTATAAAAGCAGCTGAGCAGGAATTATTGATGAAACTAGAAGCTGCTAATAGAGAGATCGAAGAAACTAAATCAGCATCAGAGCAAGTGTTGCATAAAGCAGAGATGGCAGAAGCAGCCAAGAGAGCAATTGAAGGTGAACTTAGAAAATGGAGAGAAAGAGAGCAACGTAAGAGGGCTGTGATTTTGGCAGCTGCACAGGAATTTACAAACAATGAGAAAAATAATATTTCAAGGACATTTGCAGAAGATAAATCTGTGCATTCACAGCCTCTTGGTAAGGTACTTAACATCAAAATTGCTTCTCCAGAAAAAGTTGACCATGTTCATTCTATTGATAGATCTTTTACTCTCAAGAAGAAGAAACAACTGATTCCAAATATTGGAGGTATTTTTACCAAAAAGAAAAGTCAGATGGATGACGATTCTCTGCACTGAGTTGTGTGTTGATGTTTCAATTGGATACACTGTAGATGCAGTGTCTGCAGTTTTAATTCATCACATCCTGTAATTGTTTTAAGTTCATAGTATTATAATTGTATTAATATATGATTATGTGGCATATTGTACAAGAAACACAATGATCCTATGATCCTATAAACAGCTATTAAGTATAGCTACTACATGGTGGAACCAAGCAACTGTATTGTTGGGATGTATGGCATGTCCAATAACATATCGATGACAAAATGGTTGTTATTGGTAAGAAACTGAAGAAAACTGAAAAAGAGAACCATGATATACTGTGCTGCCTTCGATGATAATGCTTCTTTGGGCTTCCTTTTGCCAAAAACACTTGTTGAACACAATAGGACCATTTTAGTGTATTGTGTGGTTAAGCTGTGGCTGGGCCTGATTTGATTTTGTGATCTCTGGTTTATACTAATCATCTACTGACTAACCATACTAGATTGAGAGTCATGCTATAAATTTATTTCCAATAGAAGATTTTCAGTGAGTGAGAATGCTAGCATCTGTATTTAGACAAAATTGTTATGATATATAGGCACACAAAGTCACAGGACCATGAAAATGAATTATGTAATTGAACAGTGTAAAGACTGGTGACATATACTGCATGGTTTTATCAGTGTTCTCATACTTCAATTCTACATGCATTTGCATTTCACAGCTGGTGATCCCTTAACTCGATGGTTAAAATTTCATAACAAATTTGGATATATTCACTTGTTTTTGGCAATTTTGGACTTAGTTATCACTAAATTTTTTTTTTTGTGTAGTTATCTCAACTAGTTGTGTTGGAAGTCAATCCATTCTTGATTCATTCTTGGTGTGTTTTCTGTAATTGGCTTATTAATGGCAAAGAAATAATTGGAATACTGATCTTAGCAAGAATGCTGATCGGAAGGTTTTAGATTAAGTTGAGAGAAATAATGTATTGATAAATTAATCAAAGGGCACATTTTCCCTTGATGTGTCTATAGAATAACATTTGAACCTGCTATCTGAATATGATTTTCTTACTAGGGGAGGTCAATCATCTGTTCTAGATGATAGTAAGTACCAGTCAGCAATGGAAAAAAATAAATCTTAATGCGAGGAAAGGAGTGAATCCACAAAGAACAGTTTTTTTTACGAAGTTTAACATTTTATAATTGATTGGCAGCTGCCCTATAACCTGATCAACAATGCAAATTTATTGAGGATTCATGATAGCAATAGCTTCTGATGTCTTTTAGACTAAATGGGCCATTGATATGGCACAATATGCTCAGTCAATTGTATCTTTTGTTACAAACACTTGTATCTAAGTAATATGATTGTTGAAATTCTAATAAAGAGGAGAGTTATATTTCTTTTGTGACAAAGACCACTTATAAAGCAATCCTAAGCATGCTTCAAAGTAATTTTTAAAGCTTATGCTAAAATGAGGAGAGCTGTATTTGTTTTGGCTTACTATTTCTCTAATAAAGCAATCGTAAACATGCTTGTTATTGAGCATGACTTGCTATTTTTCTAATAAAACAATCATAAGCATGCTTTAAAGTAATTCTTAAAACCTATGCTAAAATGAGGACAGCTATATTTGTTTTGGGGGCAAGACCACTTAATGGGTTTCAAGTATATTTACTCTTCTTTTATTAAACATTTTGCATAGACGGGTTATAAACATGTACCTAATTAATAGGATTGTTGAAATTCTAATTATCTTGCAAATACAAGATCAGTTGTTATCATTCACTTTTTTGGGGATTTATGGCTGTTGTTACTTTTGTAGTGTTGAAAAATGTACATTTTTACATTTTCACACTAATTAATTGACTTATTTAAGCCTTTAATTGATCCAATTATGCATTCACAAGCCTAATTAATTTAGTTTTCCGAGAGGGAAACCCACATTTAATCAATGCATACACTTATTTACACATCTTGGAAAATGTGTCCTAGGTTTAGGGCCTAGGACCCATTCGCCCTTGGGTGAATGGATCCTCCTTAAGTCTTGGATCCCATTTTTAATGTTTTTGGCGACATTTTAATGATCTAAATTCAAATTGCAATGGTTGACTTGTGATGTTTAATTGTCGGAAAATTAAGGAATCGCCTATAAATACACAGTTATTTTATCAATTCAAATCATCTAGCATTAAGACAACTTTCACAAGAGCAAATATTATTGTCAAGAGTATTGGAGAGCAGATTTATCAATAATTTATTGCAACAATCAAGATCCTATCATGATGTCAAGATTTATGTGTGTTCATGCATGTTTTTGGAGCTAACATTGTGATGTAGGTTTCAAGTTTCAAGCATCAAGATCTATCAAGCAATCAAGCCACTTCATGCAAGATCCAATCTTTAGAGAGATGTGTTAGACTTTAGTCCTCTAAGGGTAGCTATTAAAGGGTTTGGTGAGGTGTAACAAGCTTTGTTCATTCATCAAATTCTATCCATTTTATCATCATTTAATTATCAAGGTTTAACCAAGGCAAACCCTTATCCACCAAAAATAAACAAAATTTCCCCTTCTTTGTGTTTGCAGATTTGCAGGTGAAGAAGGATTGAAAGTTGATCAAAAGGGCAATTTTGCAAAGTTGTCAAGATACAAAAACTTAGATCCCAAATTCATTTTCGATTTTTTGATAGTGAAACTTGGGGAAAACAACATCTCAGATCCATCTCCAGAGTGTTAGTTTTTCATGATCAGATATATTAAAATAGAAAGCACTTAGAAAATGCAGCACATAAGACAATTAACACAACAAGATACCCCGGGAAAACCCTCCAACCTGAGGGAGAAAAACCAGCCAATATATCTCTTATATATTGATTGAATAAGAGTAGAAATCTGCTTACAACTCAAGCACAACACAATGCCGATTTGATACAATGAATAAGAGCACCTCTCTTAGATCCAGATACAAATGAATATGATTCTCCTTGTACTTGATTTGCTGCTACAAAAGATGATCTGCTGCTACAAGAGAATGGTCTGCTACTCGGACCTAAACTCAACCTTCTACAAGATATCAATCTGCACTTGATGACCAACTCACACTTCTCTATAGAATGTGAACTTCCTTGATGTCGACTTGCTGCTACAGGAAGACAAATTTATGCTAGGTGCGAACTATCATAATTGAACTTGATTGTAGAAAATGAGAGTCTTCATCTTGTATTTATACGCTTGTCCATGAAGAGATGCGTCTCTTTATTACCAAGAGGTCGGCCATACAAAAGATGACTCTTTCTAAAAGTCGCGCCACTTCTAGGATCGGCTCCAAATAATAAATTATTATTTCACATAAATAAAAGACGTGTCTCTTTGTAAGGTAATCGCTTTGCAATTTAAATAGTCAACAGGCTATTATTTAAATTGTTTTCAATGCGAGCTGGAAGTGATGACCGACGTTGTCGATGAACATCAATACAGAGGACCCCGAAAATTGAGTAGAAAAGCCCTACAAAGACTCATTTGCCCAATGGACCAAGTGTCTAGTTTTGGCGAAAGTGTCCTACAGTTCTCGAGAAAAGCTTTGTTGGGTTAGTAGATATCACCCTACAACCCCCAAAGTTGCCTGAAAATTGTCGTTTCTGTTAGTATTATGCTTTAAATCTGCATTTCAAGTTTTATATTGCACATTTGAGCTCATTCCCCAAAGTGTATTTCAGTCATTTTTTGTCATAAGGGAAACAATAGATCTTCCAATAGGGTTGACTCACCTATAGGTTGAAAGTCAATCCTACCTTTGGGAATCTCTTTTCCTAATGAAAATAGAGAAAGTGTAGGTGCATCATACATCCATTTAATCATTCCATTTTGGATCACGCACCTATTTTTTTATGTTTCATTTTGGTGAACTCGACATTGTACATCTAAAATTCTTTGAAAGTGGAGTTCATTCAAACCCTATATCTAGGATTTGCATTAGTTTACATTGCATTGCATTAGTTTGCATTTCATCTAGGGTTGTCAAAATTATAAGAGTTTGCATTTCATCTAGGATTTTAAATTAGCATTTTGCATTGTTTAAAATTTGAAAAATCCAAAAAAAATTGCATACATATTACATTGATTTTGCATAGAACTTGCATATTAGTGTATTTTCAGTCATTTACATTAGAAAATTTAGTCAAAATTGCATTCAAAAAGTTATCATCTTTGTTCACTTTTTTTCCTTTATTGCACTTGCATTTATACACCAAAATCTGAAAAAAAATTGTCATAGAAACCACAATTTGCAACCTAAAACAGGGAACCTAAACAGTAAACTAAAAACTCAAATTTAAATTTTTTGAAACCTTTGTACAAGGACTCATTCACCCTTGGGTGAATTTGTCCCTGTACAGGTGTCCTACCAAGTTTCTGGGTGCATTTTTGTCTCTATTTCTGCATTATGCTTCTGCTGTTAAAACTACACTTTGAAATTTTGAAAAATAGTTGTTGTATGTGCAAGAAAAGTGTCATTTTGCTTCATTTATTGCAAGGTTAGAAAAATTGTTGCATTTCACTATTGAAAATCACCAAATCTTTAGGACAATTGTGTTCATTTTCTAAAGCATTGCATATTTTGGATAGATTGGTTCTCATTTTTGCACAAATAGAAGCATGTTTCCTTTTCAAACATTTAGTTTTCATAAAGTATCACATGGATTGTATGATTCTATTTTCCCTAATCATGGGCATAATCTGGGGAAACAAAATAAAACCTTTGCCAAGCATGTTAGTTACCCTCTTAATATCTATTGGATTTTTAAGAATGGCATAACACAAGAGGATGCAAGCATAGACAATCATATTTGTTCTCCCGATACCTCTCCTACTTGTGACGAAGGTACTTTGGTGAAAGGAGATACAATCATTGAGTGTCATGAGAATCTTGTTTGTCTCTCTCCCCCTACCTCACCCACTTGGGAAGATATGATGGCACAAGAGGATGAGATCATTGACACATTTCTTAACATCACCTTGCCTAGTCTCCATTTATCTCCCAACATCTCTCCCACTTGTGAGAATTCTTTAGTGAAAGAGAGTGCAATCATGGATAATAATGAAAACCATGAATCATATTTTCCTTCTAAAGCAAATGATGCGGTAGGTCACGATCCAAACGAGGTATTTGTAGGCCCTGTCGACGGGGTAAGGGAGTACCAATAGAAAGAGGCCAGAATAATAGCTGCCAAAATGAAGGGTACCTTTCCGACAATCTTCCCTACTCCTGAGTGGGAAGAAATGCGGATTGCTGAACATGGGGGATACTCGAAGGTCTTTGCAGACCATGATTGGTACCCTGTTGGTAATCTTGAGCAACCCTTTGAGAAACACATCTTCATTGTATTTGGTGACCACACATGTTGTAGTGCTCATGACTTAATAGACAACAAGACGAACATTTGTCGGTGACTGGGATGGCGACCGACATTTGCACTACCAAGACCATCCTCTCCCTGTCCCATCCCTCTCATAAGATGTTTAAAGATGAGTACAACCTGTCGATGCAAGATTAGATTTTGACAAAAAATCCAAAACAACAACAATATCCACCACCTCCCATTGAAAAAAAAATCCTAGTTCCCCATGCTGTTGTGAGAGGGTTTTGTGATTGAATGCCACTAAGTGAAATCTCCCAATATGAGAGAAGCATCTTGAGCAGTATAGATAACCAACTTGAATCGCTACAATGACATTATGGAAGAGGGTAAGTTAAACAATGAAATAGAAATGAAATCGAATTCACTAAAATTTTCTTAAGCATTCTTCTCGCTTTGGTAGTTTATTTTGATTTTGAAATTGACCCGATTTTGAGTTTTACAGAACAAAACTTCATGTTTGGCACTATAGTTTCTTGTTGAGCTTGGATGTTGGGGGGTATCGTCAGTATCTGCCTACTTGACCTTTGCGGCCTCTACGGTATCCTTTTTGGAAAAATATGTAAAATTTTAAAATTTTGATTTCGCATTTATGACTTCTTAACTACTTTAGTGTAGATTTTTCTCCAAAAAATTAGCTCACTAAAGTGGGGACAAAAAGTAGTATCGTAAAGTTGCACCCATAGAAATTTCACACTTGCGCATCTAGCCCGTTGTATTTATGACACCCTTCTGCATTAATAACAAAAACCTATGAGTCAAAATTTCACGATTCTAACTTCATAGGGGACAACGATGAAGCGTTAGCATCTTGGATACCTCATTCTTGTAAAGTTTTGAGCAGGACGATCGCACAACGCGTGGATGTCTACATGATGCGTTAGTGTCCCCAAAATTTTTGAGATTCAAATTAGAATATTTTGTGTCCCTTACCTATGAAACGTGTCATTGCGGAAAGAATTTAAAAGTAACGACTCTTCTCGCCCATGCAACCTCACAAAACCCCTCTTTTCACTCTCACATCCATTCATTCTCACTCTCTCTCATTCGATATTGATCTTCTCTTATATTCTCTCTTCTACATTTTTTCTATCTTGATCTTTGTAGTGAAGCTCTATCAGATTCTTGTCAGAACAATAGTCAAGGCTCTCTTGCAAACTATCACATCACATCTATCAAGCCAAGAGGGGAGCCACGAGTTGTTGGTAATACTCTCTTGTCTATTTGTCTTGTCTATTTACTATAATCTATTTGTCTCGTCTATCACATTCATGATAGGGGATCTCCTCCATAGTGGTGTTTGTTTCTATCACATGTCTTTACATTTCATGTCAATTTGTCTATCTCTAACTATCTGGTTGTTCATGGAGGTGGAAACACCAAAACGAGAGTTTGAATAAGGCAAGCCCCAAAACAACCCCAACATTTTTCCCTATTTTCCTTGTGTGCATATGTACATCTTTGAGGAGCTAGACGTGGTAGACTTAAGGTTCCTATTCTCTATTTTGACAGGGACGACAACACGAGGCATAGATGTTCACATGGTGCGTTGTTGTTTATGGCCAAGGCTAAATCCTCTTGGGGGCAGAATCTATGAGTTTTAAGGTTTCTATTTTTGTAATCTATAGGTTGTAATCTTATTGTCATTTTTTGTTATTAAGCAATCTTATCATTTTTGTTCTAATAGTTTAGCTTTCATTTATTTAAGCTATGCAAATATTCTTTATTTTCTACCTTGTCACCTACGCTTTGCACTTTGAGGTAATCGATGGCTATTTTCTCCTTCTAGACTTTATTTGTCTTGAGTCTTGAGAGTATTGAATCCCCTCCTTTACACCTATATATGCAAGTTTTGATCATTTTATTATACACTATTCATTTTATATTGATAGACATACTATTATGCTCAAAGCTTCACTTGTGGGAGGTTATCAAATTTGAGCTCTTTGATCTTGGCATTCTACAACATGGTATCAGAATCATGAGAGCGCATTTCATCCCACATTGAGGTGACATCCACACTTAGCCCTATCAATGGAGCGTCATGGAGCCAAATGAACACCTTCATTGTAGCCAAAAAGCTCGAGAAATGAAGAAATATCTTTCATTTCATTAAATTTGATAATTTTCATTTTTTGCAAATATTTGGCCTATAGTATGAAAAGTACAAATTTGAATTTTATTAGTAGAGGGACAATATGCCCTCTGCTCTTCTTCCCATCTAGTTTTTAGGGTAGAATTTGCATTTTGTAAATATTTTTGACCATTTTGTCCTATTGTGTAGAGTTTTGGCCTATCCAACTTATTGTTACAGGAACTATTGTTGTAGTTTGTGGCCTTCATTGACCTATTTGCAAGGTTTTGTTGAGATTACAAGCATCTTGAAGCCATCCATTGATGATCTCCTTAACCCTACCCTTGCAGAGAGCCTCAAATCCATCAAGAAAGTTGTCTTCATTAGTGAGCACAATGCTCATCCAAGTTTACATGTTACTCATCTAGAGCTTGACAGAATCAGGCCTCAAATGCTTCAACACAACCATGGAGGATATGGATGTTGATCCAAATGATAAGGGTCAACTATTTCCCATGTGGATTTCTTTGATTATGATTAAATCATACAAACCTATAGATCCCAAGGCATGAAAAGCTGAAACTATGTAACATACCTACTTTTCTTGGTATATTCAGTTTTTAGATGAGAAAAATTATTTGGTTTGTAAATACATACAGAAAAGAGTTTCACCCAAATGTTGGCATATAGATATAGTCTATATATTTTGCATAGTTGCTTCTACATTCCCATGAACCCTTAAAGATATTCACACGGCTTGCATTAATGTTTTGCGCAACTCTTGCATGCTCCACTCGACCAACCCCCATTCTAGCAAGTTTTTTTGCAATAGCTAATGAGTGAGGAGTCTATAAGGAATGCTTGGTGGCCTAGTAAGAATTCCTTCGATCAATTGTTGATATTTTTTGTTTAAAAAAGAGACATTTATTAAGGTATGCAAAATCTCTTAAATTTTTAGAAAAGGGGGAAAAAGAGAAAAGGCTTGTAATAGAAAATAAAAAGATGGAAAATAATTTTTTTGACTATGTGTAGGAACCAAAAAATTAAAGGAGGGTGTGTTTCATTTTTGTTAACCAACGTAACTCGGATAATTTTAAGGTTTTTTCATTTTGAATGGTGTTGAAGGAGTGCAAGAAGATAAGGATGCAAAGATAGATAGCACCACATCTCAAAAATCTATGGAAGCTCATGTCACATTGCAAAGATTCCAAGAGTTCATTGAATTTTGATCCACATTGCCAAAAATATGAGTTTACTACCCATATTTTGCTAGGTATGCCTTATATGGATCAAAGTTTTACACTCTGCAGAGATATTTGAGTCTATGAGAGTCTTGAAAATAGAAAAAAATGCTTAAAATCTTTGAATTTTGGGAGGGTTTCTTTCAATTTTTGATCTCTGATAAACATATTTGAATAAGATGATGCTCATAGGTGGTTTGAATGGAAATCACAACATTGTTAGGTTTAAATAGCTATGTGTATAGAAACCACTCATTGAAAGTTATTATCTCAACCAAAAGGTGTAGGATAGTTATTTCAATCCACTGCTAAACATGTCCAGATCAATATAGTCTATGTATCCATGAAGAGTTATTAGTGAAATTTCAAGGATTTTCTATAAGAGGTAAAAGGAAGTCATACATGTAGTCAAATGAAGTGAATAGTTCATACCATGATAGTGATTTTCAAATGTATGTGATACTAATTCATGAAGGATAGTCATGTTAGCCATCGGGCCTAGAAACAATCTAAAGATGACAGTCACAGAGCACATAAGAAGGTAGGAGTTTCAAACATCACAGAGCTTTAAGGATAGTGACATAAGGGTTTAAGCAAGGCTATATGCTATACAGATTTAAGGAATACATGTATGTAAGGTAACAAAGCTTAAGAGTAGTAGCAAGGAGTGAGAGATTAATGATAGTAGAGGGACTATAGAAGAGCATGAAATGTCTATCAAGTCATGATAGTTTAGTAAAGGGAAGTTTCATCTATAGATTACATATGTTCCTTGTGTCAAGTGGCATGGAGGAGTTCAAAGGAAAGACTAGAATGATACATGATAGTGGTGGAAAAGTGTCATGTTTGCAGAATGCATATGAGGACAGACCTAGATATAAATAAAATTTTCATGAGTAATAAAATCACAATAGAATGAGTTGTCTAATGGATCAAAGTGATGTTGATAATGCTTACAAGCCAAAGGTAGTCAAATAGGTAAACCTATATTTGCAAGGTGGAAGTAATGCTATGAAGTGAAAAAAAAAGTGTTGTAGATAAAAGGTAATCTTTATTTGCATAGAAGATATTGAGAGGTAGTCATTCAAAGGATAGTACTCTATGCATGGTAGTGATAAGGTTTCCATAGAATCGTGACAACATAAACAGACACTATCAAATGTTTAATAAAAATAATAATGTTATGATCCATAAAGATAGTCCACACATCATGAATGACAAGCATAGGTAGAAGATGTGAGAGACAAAGAAGTTTATGCAAAACATCATGTTGTTGCCAATAAGGATTCTTACATGGTGTGATCGAGAAAGTAACATCTTGTGATGAGAAATGACAAAGATAGAAAAATTTCAAATGACAATGGTGTTAAAATTTCAGTGATAGTGTGGGACAAGTAAAGTGTGACAATGATAACAATGCATTGTCCAATGGGTTAAGATATGTATGACAAGTGTTACAAGGAGATGAACTTCAGTAAGAAAATAGTATTGATTGGATGAACATATTTTCCACAAGACTAAGGGATGACTGATTAGTATGAAGACCTATTTGATTAGGAGCCATAAAGGAATCTTGAAGATGCATTCAAATCCATCAAGGAAGAAACCTTATCCTACACCCTCCTAGGGTTCCTAATCACTTCAAATCTCTATCACATATTTCCTATAAGCAAGTTTGAGAATTTTGTGATGAATTGATGAAGTAAAATTCAAGGAAGTGAAATGATTAGAAGGACCGTGGGATGTGTATGATAGCCATGATGAAGCTATCATTATAATTTTTCCCTTTACAAAGGTCAATACAATATAAGGCTAAGATGAAGATATAGATGACTATCAAACATGAGTGATAGAAGACAAAGTTACAAAGGATGGTTAATAGACATGATTTAGTATGAATATGTGGTCAAGTGATCATAGTCATGATGTGAAGAGCTAATGTAAAAAAATGGCAGTCACTATTATAAAAGGATGGTCAAAAGGGAAATTATGTGGTGAATATGAGAGAAGATAGTGGCAAGAGACCTAATGAAATGACAAGTCTAGTAGATAGTTTATTAGCAAGGACCACACTATCAAGTGGCAGTTTAAAGCCATGACAAAGAGAGACCACAATGTTCCATAAAAAGGCAACTTACAATATGTTATGACAATGATATAAAAGCAATATGGTAGGTATATTACAAGAAAGTAAACAGTCATCATAAAAGATAGTTGGCAATGAGTATGTGATAGTCCTTATGAGCCAAATAACATGAAGGAAAAAGTTCAGTCTGTAAATGGATTTGTGTCAACTAGATGAGAATCTATATGTGGTAAAGTCTAGTATCAAAAGGGCATATCTTCTACATGGTAGTTCATTGCAAGAGTATGATAGTATCATATACGTATGACAGTCCATAAATGGAATCTAGACTCTATATACTTGTAGGAGACTATTTTATGACAAAAGGTAAGTGGGAAATCTATAGTGATAGCCTGTAGTATCATGCTAGAGATAGTCTACAGTGAAGACAACCTATAGTTGAATAAGCAACATGAGACAAGGAAAGTTACAAGCTTGTCAAGGTTTAGCCTATGAAGGATAATCCATGAAAGTCAAGGGATATTGTTAGAGAAATCAAAGTGACTAGGTACATGCTTTAACATGAATAACAGTCCATATACTACAAAGTATAGCCCGATATGTGACAGTCATAAAAAATAACCAATAAAAACTTCACGAGATTACGAGATAATACAATATGATAGTAGAAGAGTTTCATGCAAATGAACTTGAAGGAGTTGCAGGTTTGATACTAAAGGTAGAGAAAAAGAAGACTCCCATGATAGTGAGTAAAAGAAAAAGAAAAGTACAATTAATATCTATGGTAGTGAACTATGAGCAAGGTAGTAGTCAAGTTAAAGAATAAAGTGGCGGTGTATGCAAAGAAACAAGAGGATAAT
Organism: Sequoiadendron giganteum; assembly: GCA_007115665.2. NCBI lineage: Eukaryota > Viridiplantae > Streptophyta > Pinopsida > Cupressales > Cupressaceae > Sequoiadendron > Sequoiadendron giganteum. The sequence goes on along the minus strand of CM021102.1, from coordinate 84,583,966 downwards.
GACATAAGGACATACTTTGTCTAGAGTAAGTTACAAGAAAATGAGGTTATCCTTGACTATTAGGCATAAGGATAGACTAGAAGTATCTTAAATGTTGAACAATAAAAGATTTTAATGCAAAAAGACCAAGAGATGCTAAGTATGCAGATGATAAAGACCTGTAGATAGTGAGATTTGCAGGACAAAAAAAACCCTTATAAATGAAACATGTGTCAAATGATAGCCTTAAAAAGTATCCTACACCCTCTTAAGAGATCTAATCATATTTAAAATCTCTCACATACCCTAAAAGCTTGGAGGTAGAGATTGTGGTAGTTAAAAGAAATTTGTTGGTTAATATGAGTAGTTCCAAATATTTAGGAGCATTAATGAGCAGTTTGAGGGAATATAGGGGAAGTTTCAAATATATAAGGGAGAGTTGAATTAGTTTGAAGTCTTTGCAAGCATCTAGGATCTGAAAATCATCCCACTCCTTCCTCAACGCCTAGCTAGAATTACACATTAAACTTAGCATTGAAGACTCCTCATGGTAGGTGCCCGAGAAGCAAACTTTGACCCAACAATGAGAAGACACCTGTCACTCTAGTATTCAAGTATATTCTAGTTTTGAGGAGGATATTCTAGAAAAAAAGGCATGCCTAGTTTATTTTGAGAGGTAGTTCTTGCATTTTAGAGAAAAGTATTGTAACTTGAAAAAAGTTCTTTCTGCTCATATTGTGCATTGTAACTCAAATTTTTTAGTTATTGAAACTGAAATAAGCATTGTAATATTTCATTTTTCAATAATCATCAATCTATGAAGTCATTTTTTAGACTATGTGTGATATTGAAGGCATATTTATCAATAAAAAGGTACATTTTCACTACCATTGTGTTGGTTGTGTTGTGTGATGATTAGTTTTATGCATTTTCCCATGGTTTTATATCAAAACCTCTAAATCGTGCATGATTAAAACACTTGCAAAACTTGTAGCTTCTTCTTTATATGATGGTTAATAGTTAGAAAACACATATATCAACTATTTAGTTGTAAAAATAAACTTGTTTTCCTCCCAAAACAACAAAGATAAGTCATATTTTAGCAAAAATAACTCAGAACATAAGGTAGAATAGCAAGGTTGTGTGACACAAAAACATTTTTTTCTTGAGTATTGTATGAAAAAGAGTTTTACACACTTAGTCTTCAACATTTTGGTGTATCATTATCTATAGTCTAGGTTCATAAATTTTAGTCTTTTATCCCTTTTCCATGGTATAAATAGGCATACTAGATTAGGATAAACTCAAAATAAGGAAGCATCAAGGGAATCGACCCTCTCTAGAGATTTATCTCAATCAATTGATCCCACATTCAAGGAGATCATCCCATGTTTCATGATGTGATTGAGTGATTTTATCAACTCAACAAAGGTGCACACTTCTATGACAACACCAATATCCAACGTTCTCTCACACACCTATTGACTTGCATGATCCTTTGAAATAAACACTATTGGCGAGATATTATTTTTAAGGCATGGATTTGGAAGCTTTTGACTGATTTCCATTAATAAAAATTTTGTATATTCCTTTGATCTGCTATTTGTATGGGTTTTTATTCAACCTTCACATCACCCCCACATCTATCAAGTGGCTACACTTTGATGATTTGATCACCACCACATCATGCCACATACCTACCAACCCGAGTGTAGAGGATACCAAGGCTGGATGTCAAGTGATTTAAATAGTTCATGGTAGAGAGCACAATTTACTTTTATTGTTTATAATTAATCTCAATATTTATTGGACCTAGTAATTGTAGGCTATTTGTTAGAATGTTCTTGTAAACATAATATTTTTGCTAACTGCAAGATTTGATGCTACCCACTAGAGATCAAGATCTAACAATAGATAACTTTTAAGTACTTGCAAAAGGGGCGTTTTAAATTTTTTTGCATAGCTTGCAAATGGAAGGGGGGTTTTTCAAGTATAAATAATCAACAAAAAGTTAGTTTCATCACCAATGCTTAGCATCGAGATGTTTTCAATTTTGCATTTTTTAATATCAGTTTTTAGCCTCTAAAGTTAACATTGTAAGAAAATTTTGATGAGGCATAACTTTCACCCCGATTATCAAAATTTTGTAAACTTTTTTTTAATTTCAATTGGAATTTTGCAAGGAATTTGATTTTGCATGTAAAATTAAGATTTGGATAGCCCATTTTGTAAAAATAATTATACATTATAAATGGTTGATTTTGCATCTGATCTTTATAACTTGTAAATTTTCTTACATTATTGGCATCATTTTAGTCTTTGGATAATGTGCATCATTCAGAGACATTCACCTTACTTCCTACATATTCCTATCTAGAATGGTAAGTCATCTTGCACACATTTATAGTGTTGTTTCTCCGCAAGGGAAGAAATGTTGTTCAATGTTCATGGATCATCTTTAGCATCTATGAGCACTACAAACATCATTTTGAGGGGAGGTTGCATGGTTTCTCTTCTACTATCAATTTTGGGAGGAAGCATTTCCTCACATGGAGCTCATCGCTTCATAGTTTATGGGCGGTCACATGACCTTATCTCTTTTCTTTCCTATGGGGGGAAATTCATTGTACTTTGTGCTAGAAGTAGTCCTTGGGGGGTCATTACAACATGATTCCTTCTTCTAGCTTCTTCACATGTACATTTTATTTTACTTCATTGCATCATTTCTCTTTTGGAGAGGTGTTTTTATTTCCCACTAGGTTTTTCTCCTTTACTCCACTTTATGAAAAATTTTAACATGAGTACCTAACATGGCCTAGTAGCCAAGACTCATCATTAGAGCATATATTACTCCCTAAGTTACACTTAAAGGGGCTATTAGTGTAAATAGAGTCAATGTCATACTTAATTAGCTAATCATATTTCCAGGATTGACCTATTCACACCTAGTTTAAGTTTTCTTAGGTTTATTTTGCTTTTGTCTCACTTCATATGGTTGAGACATGTGGCCTCATGACTTGAGACACCTATTGAACCTTTCTCACACACTTGTCAAGTGATCTCATAAGTGCCCCACTTATGTCCAAGATTAGTTATAGTTTCACTCCTATCTTCTCACCTCCTCAACCTTGCCTAAATATGCAAGGTTTGATCATTATATTATACACTCTTCATTTTATATTGATATATATACTATTTTGTTCATAATTTCACTTGTAGAAGGTTATAAAATTCAAGCTCTCTGATCTTGGCATTCTTCAACTACTACTCCCTACACTCCCCAACAAAATGGGGTAGTAGAAAGAATGAGATAAACCTTAATTGAAAGACCTAAGAGCATGTTGAGTGGTGCTAATCTTGATAGATTATTTTGGGTAGAAGTTGTTGGTATTGCTTGTTATTTGATTAATAGATCTCGTTGTTCAACTCTTGTTGATAAAAATCCTTATGAAATATGGATAGGTAGAAAGTATTTTATTTCACACTTAAGGGTATTTGATTGTGAGGCTTTTGTTCATGTATGTCAAGCGTAGTAATGGATCCAAAATCACAGAAATGCATTTTCATTAGTTATAATGAAAATGTAAAAGTTTATAAGCTTTAGAATTCCCTAACCCATAGAATAATATTTTCTTAGAGATGTGATTTTTAGGGAGTTTAGAGATTACTCAAGTGAAGAACATCCAAAGGAGAAAGATAAGACAAAAATAACATACTTTGAGAACAAAATTGAGAAGTAGGAAGATGCACATGTGGAAGAACAATTAGATGGATCTAAGGATGGAGGAGAAGAAGAAGAGCGTTCAGAGAGTTCAAAGGATGTGTAGGATGAGCACATAGAAGAACATGCAGAACCCATTACTCCTACCTTGAGGAGGTTCACAAGGCAACAAAATCCAGTTGACAAGTGTAGCCCACCTGATTTTTGTTGTGTATTTGTTTTTTTGAGTATTGATGATGAACCTAGACCTTTCAGGGAGGATCTCTCTTTAGAGGATAGTAAGTCTTGAATGCAAGCCATGCAGGAGGAGATGATGGCCTTGGGTAGTTATGACACCTAGGATCTTGATATTTTATCCAAAAGATGAATGCCCATTGATTTTAAGTGGGTGTTTAAAAAGAAATTTGGTACAGATAGTCAGTTAGAGTAGTACAAGGCCAGACTGGTGGCCAAGGGCTACTCCTAGAGAGGGGAGTTTATTTTCATGAAATTTTCTCTCTTGTTGCTAAATTGACTTCTATTAGATTTCTATTATCTATTTATATTGATTATAATTTTGAGATAGAAAATTTGGATGTTAAAACCACTTACATGGGGATCTTGAGGAGGAAATTTATATGTGACAACCTAATTATTTTGTTGTGAAAGGAAAAGCACGTGGTTTGCAGGTTAAAGAGATCTTTGTATGGTTTGAAATAGTCACCCAAGATGTGGTACCAAAATTTTGATGTATTTGCATTGAATTTGGGCTATATTAGGAATGAGGAAGATCATTATGTTTACATTAAGGTTATTGATTATTAGATACTAATTATTGTCTTGTATATTGATGATAAGTTGTTTATTGGTAACATCAAGGCTATGATTAGGGAGCTCAAGACTCATCTCTCTAACACATTTTATATGAAGGACTTGGAGGCTGAAAAATATAATCTTGGGATGGAGATTAGAAAAGATTAGGCTCATAGAAAGCTTTGGTTAAGTCAGAGTAAGTATGTTGATAAAATTTTGTAGAGGTTTGATATGCAAGACTATAAGCCAATAATATTCCATTTTCAATTGGTACTAAGTTGAGTTTAGACATGTTGATGAGTCCAATTAATGGCTCAATTTTGATAGGGTTTATCATATATTTGTTGATGATACTTTAGATTTTGGCACCTGGTTATTGGCATCCTTTATGTTATTTCCCTAGGTTTGAGAACCTTGGGCATAATCTTATCTTTGAGACTATTGATGATATTAATGTGCTATGTGAATTATCTATGTCGATTTTACATGTGGTTGAATAAATGCTACTTTAAGGTAATTATGGATATGCAATTGTTTGTGTGTGCTAATGTTGTTATGAAGGTTCACATTAAGATACTGATATAAATGAATCCTACAAAGTAGAAGTTCCTACCAACTGGTCGATTGCCAAAGAAGTCAAAAAGGTGATCATTAAGAGGTCAATGTAGGGAAAACTCTCAATGGAGGGAAATTCCTAGCTCAAATGAAAGATTGTAATTGCCTTTTAAATGATCATGCTTGTTAGTTGAGTGAATATAGGAGGTGTTGTTATGCTAAATCTATGTTCAAGAAAGACTGGCTTGACCAAATCCTACACATGCATAACCTCCTTTCCTCTTTTCATGCTTTCAATAAGTGATGTCCTAATTTTTTGGAGTTGACTACCTTGTTTATTAGTTTTTTAGTAGCTTTCTTCCTTTAAATAATAATCAGATGCTCTTTCTCAAAAGGTTGAATGTTTTGATGTTGTACTTGCATTCCTAGTTTTTAAGAAACACAGTTATGTTGCTACTCCATTGTAATCATGCTTTCAATGAATAAAATGATATTATAAGTTTGTTGCATCTAAGTCAGTTTCAAGGGAAACTCACCCAAGGGGGCCCACTTGGTGAGAATTCCATCCTTTAGCTCAATCATTACTTTTCTATTCAACAATAGTTACAATTCTAGCAATTATCTGTTCCTGCAGCCACTAGAATTCCATTATGTGACTATTCTTGCAGCCAAAGCAGACAGAGTAGTTTCCTGTCTGTTTGCTAAGTTTTCTATTTATGTCATGCATTTCAGTTCAGTATAGCTATTGGTTTATGCTTAGTGTTTATGTTACTTCCCTTCAAGCAATTTACTTTCAGTGTCATGTCTTTTCTAGTTATAGGATGAATATGGCTACAAGAGAAACCTAGTGCACATATAGTGCTGACCCATTTCAAGTTCACGTCCCTGGGTTGACAATTAAATGAACCTCCATGATGAGAAAAATATCTATTCAATACAAATGTCCAATCTCCGAGTTATAAATTTAAGGGATTAGTTGTTGAATCATTGGACGAGACTAACATTTTTGGCATCATTATCGGGGATGGTGTCAAACTAGGAGGTTCTTAGGAGTCATTTCTAGTTTCTTTCCTATTTTTGGTATCTCTGAAGTTTGTTTTTAGCATACCCTTCATTAGAATAAGTAATGACCCACTATTGTTTCACCAATTTTTTGTGTGAGTTGGTTGATACTGAGTAATATTGCATGCATGGGGGTAGGAGAAGAGATGCTTTAGGAAGATTCCTTCCTAATGACCTTAACCCTAATAACTAGCTAGTTGAGTTTCAAAATTTTCCAAAAGAAGAAGAAGAAGAAGTAAACCCTTTTGCCGAAGCATTTCCCAATTTGACCAATTCTGAAACATCCTCTAAAGAGTAAGCTGCTCAAAACCTAATTGAGAATCCATTTGCTCTAATACTCCATCAAGCAAATATGGTTGTTCCAATTAGGCCTAATCAGGCAACCTTTCATTTCCCTATTCCTTAACAAAATGATGTTGATAACCTCAAGAACATTCTTGCTTCATTTCTTCCTAAGTTCTATGGGCTTGTAACAGAGGACCTAGACACTTTCTTGTTTGAATTTGATATCCTCTGCATAAGCTATGATTATACTAATGACACTCGTAGGCTTAAATTATTTCCTACCACCTTGAAATAAGTTGCATTAAGATGGTTTATGAGCTTGGGTAGGAATACTATGAACACTTGGGATGGTATGAAGGAAAAGTTTATTGAGAAGTATAAAAAATATTGTAGAGGTAGTGACATGAGAGGAGATGATATCTTCAGGATGTAGCAGAAGGAGGATGAAATTTTGGAGGACTATGTGTCAAGGTTTTTGTTTAGTTTGCATAAATATCCACATCATGCACTCAATGAAGAGTCTCAAAAAAAATTCTTCCTTAGAGGGATCAATGAAAGTTGTGTTGATGCCTTAGACTTGATAGGAGGAGGTGATATCACCCAAGTTCCCTGGGATGATATTAAGAAGATATGTCAGAATCACTCTAGGGAAGCTATAAAGAAAGGGAGAGGTTATCAATCTTCTATGGGTAAATTCTCCATTAATGGGATCTCAAGGATGGAAATCACTCATTTGTTGTCAGAATTCAAGCAGGACATCATAAATAATATGACAACTTAGCTAGATACACTTCAAGCAAAGAAGAAACATTAGGAGGCAGAGGCAATGTTGGCGGGAAAATTTTCCTCATTGCAGGCAAAAGAAGGACTGCAAATGTAAAATGGTGGCCAACATTGACAGCAAGCACATCCCACCTGAATTCAATCCAATTAAGGGTGATGAAGATCAAGTTTTCTATGTTGCACAAAGAAGGCCATGGGCTCCAAGACAAGGTATGCCACCAGACCCATTATCTTTCAATGGACCTTATATGAATTCTTATGCATCTAGTAATCAATGGCAACCCCAATATCCATCAAAATTTGGAGGTTATTCACCTCAGCCTTGGAGCAACCCTCCAAATACTTGGCCTAGTTACCAAAACACTCCACCTCAGTGGCAGCAACCTCAGGGGAATTAGCAGCAACCCCAGGAGAATTGGCAGCAACCTCATGGGAATTGGCGGCAACCCAAGGGGAATTGGTAACAACCTTAAGGCAAACATCCCAATGGAGGGGAGGACAACAATGGCCAAACCAGGCAATTGGTTATTTGCAACAGTCCCAGCAGCCTCAATAGCTTGCATAATTCCTCCTCCTAACTCAAATACTAGCACACCTAGACCTACTCAGTTACCAACTCAACCCACACTCAACCCAAATAACAAACCACAACAACAACCATTCTATTCTGGAGATCCAAACCAATATCCTGCCTATGTTGTGAGTTCGAATAATATTCATCTACGTTCAAGAACCACTTTGTCATCACCTTCCACTCCTATTATTACAGAGCTTCCTGTGGAAAAAGAGGGGCATCAAAATTTGCCTCATGTCCCTGCTCAAACAAGTGTGCCCAGGAATCCTGAACTAGTTTGACAAACTGATCTGAACCCACTGTTTCCTCAAAGGTTAGAAGTTGTTAAGCAAAAAGAGGAAACAACCTTTGATATTTTGGATCAACTGAAACACATATGTGTCAAAATACCTCTATTCCAGGCCATAAAATATGTTTCCATATATGGTAAGGTAATAAAGGAAGCATGCCTTAAAATGCCTAGGAGGAAAAAGGACCCCACCATTGTCCATGTAGTAGGGCAGCTGACAAATATCATGCTTGGGAAAGTCACTATTCCTAAATACACTAACCAAGGCAATCTTGTAGTTGAATTCATCATAAATGGGATCCAAGTAAAGAATTCTATAGTAGATTTAGGAGTAGTTGTTAATGTGATGACTAGGGATATCCTGCAACATCTTAATGTTACAAATTTGAGACCTATCCCTATTGCCTTGTAGCTTGCTGACAGTTCCACTGTCAAACCTGATGGTGTAGTAGAAGACCTTGTTGTTATTCTAGAATCTTGGGAATATCTAGCAAATTTCATGATCCTTTCCCCTAAATGTACATTACGAGGGTATCTCATTATTTTGGGAAGGCCATGGTTGGCTACAGATGATGCCTACATTGGATGTTGGGTAGGGGACATGACTATTTCTGATGGTAAAAGTACTAAAAAGTTTTCCCTTTATCCTCCTGCTCAACCATCCCATGATGTGGATAACCCTGTTTGGCCACATGTTGGTGAAGAAGCCGAGGAAATCAATTCAATATTACAACTCATGATGTTAGATATAAGTCCTTTCATGCAGCTGCAGGAAGAGTATGAAATATTTTCCCATATAATTCAAAACAACTATGAAATGCATGAGGAATCACCTACTCCTATGTTTGGTTTTGTTGGTCCACTACAGACACTTATGCCTGCTCTTCCTGCACCTAAATTTCCTGCAGCAACAGACATACTTCATACATTTTTACCTCATGAAGTAAAAGTGCTAAGCATCAGTGAAAAAATCATGATTGAGTTGATCACACAAATACCAATATCAGAGTGGAAACATTTGAACATCAATAACAAGCTTACTAAGGAGTAGCAGTTGTCCCTGACAAACTTGTTACAAAAGCATTAGTCTGCATTTGCATGGGATTACCATGACATGAAAGGATTAGATCCTAAAATCTGTACTCATAGGATCCACATCAGAGATGACTGCATACTAGTAAGGTAGCCACAAAGGAGAATCGGCCCTACATTAAGGGAGATTGTGAAAGGGGAATTGCAAAAATTGTTGGATGCAGGATTCATCTACCCTATCTTAGATAGCCAATGGGTGTCTCCTTTGGTGATTTTTCCTAAAAAGGGAGGTAAATGGAGAGTTTGCATTGACTATAGAGAATTAAATTCTACAACCAAAAAGGATCACTTCCCTCTTCCTTTCATAGACCAAGTATTGGATTCACTTGTAGACAAGAAGTATTTTTCCTGCAAGATTGAGGTGGATCCAACCAAGATTGAGGTAATTACCAATCTCTCTATTCCTGCAAAGAAAAAAGATGTTAGGAGTTTCTTGGGTCATGCAGGCTATTATATGCATTTCATAAAGGATTTTAGTAAAATGGCAGCACCACTCTATAGTCTTTTGACTAAAGATGTTGAGTTCCAATGGACAGAAGATTGTGACAAAGCATTCTTTTCTTTGAAAGAAGCCTTAACCCATGTTCCTGTGCTCAAAGGTCCTAATTGGGAACTCCCTTTCCATATTCATACTGATGCATCTGATTATGCTATAGGAGTTGTCTTGGGACAAAAAGAGGGAACCATTGAGAATGCAATCTTGTTACGCCCTTAATATTGGTGTACATCAGGTTATGAATAGTCAGCTTGTGTCTATCTTAACTCCTAATTAAGTCATATTATCATTAGTATATTGTTATTTAGTTGTTTAGGTCAGCCTTAGACTTATATAGGGCTATCTAAGTCAGCCTAGGTGGTATCCTATGCATAAATAGGTATATATAAATGGTTGTGAGCTTATTTGATCACCATGTTGAGTATTGTGTTCTTATTGAAGACTATTGGAGGTATCCCCCTTGAAGTGGATTAGGAGGTTTCCCCTCGAAGTGGCATATTATTATAAAGTATTTTCAGCATACTTCATATTATATTCTTATTGTGCAAGTTATTTAATTACAAGTGGTATCAAAGCATGATCTTGGCACTGTAGATGCAAGGTTTTTTCTCAATATTGAAGGCAATTTTGGGAAGAGCATATCTTTTAGATTTTAGCAAAAAAAAAAATTGATTTTTAAAGGGTTTTTGAAGAACATATTAAAGAAACTATAGTCAAGATTTCAGAGGAATTAGAGCAGAATTAGGGTTTCTACACAATTTATTTGGAATCTACATATCTCTCAAATACTCTTGAATTGGAGCCTAATTTTTAGTGGGTTTTTGGAGGAATACTACATGAGCATATAGTAAAAAATTTGGAGAATTTTGATCACAAATAAGTGAGTTATTGAAAAATTAGGGTTTTCAAAAATATCACTCTCAAGGCTACAAATCTACTCATTTCTTGGAGGTTTTTCTAGGTAAGGTATTTTGGCCCTAGTACATTACAATAAAAATTTCAAAGAATTTAAATCTCATTTATGTGATTTATTTAAAAATTATTAGTTCCCATCATGATGGGGCCTGCAACAAGGGGCAAAAATAATGTTGTCACACCGGGGAAGACTCCTGATAAGGGTGGGATAAAAATAAAGGATATTAATCCTAATGAGGAAATAAGTAAGGTCAAGGAATAAATTTCCTCAATAAAGATGGATGTGTGTGATCCAAGAGGAGATATATCGGATATACAAAGCATGTTAAGTGCCTAGATGAATGAACCAAGAAAAGATTTTTCAAGCAACCAAGGTGAAACTTCCAGGTCAGCTAATATTGAAACAAATTTTAATACTCCTATGGGATCTAGGATTTTTTTTCCAAAGGTGGATATATGCAAGTTTGATGGCAAGGATCCTCTAACATGGATAAACCAAAAGGATAGTTTTTTTGAAGTACATCAAATCCCAAATGGACAAAAGGTCGTGATGGATTCCCTATATCTAGAACCAGATCAATTAATTTGGTATCGTTGGATTTGTACTCATCGAAGGAAAAAGGGTCTCACCATCTCATGGTCAATTTTTACAGAGGAACTCCAAGCACAATATAGCAATAGTGTGAGATACAACTTCTTCAGCCAACTTGCTAAACTTCAACAAACAGGATCAGTTAAGGATTACATTCATCAATTCCAAAATCTATTCTTAAGAGTGGATACAATTACAGAGGAGAACTTGAATGATTTATTCTTGGGTGGTCTCAAGGATCACATTCAACATGAGGTATGCATGTTTATTCCTAGCTCTATAAATGATTCATTTACCTTAGCACACAGGGTAGAGGACAAGTATTTGATTCCCAAGAAGCAAGGGGCTAATGTGACAAGAGAGAAAGAATATTCAACACCTTGTGTTTCAATTGTGATAGCAAATATAGTCGAGGGCATAAATATAGTGAAAATAAATTATTCTATATTGAAGGGCCAAGTGAGGAAGAAGAGGAGGAAACCATATTAGAGGATGCAAAGGAGTCAAATGAGGAATCAAATAATTCTCGACCAATCATTTCTTGTCATGCACTCTTAGGTTTCAGTGTTCCACAAACTCTCAAGGTAGTGGGATTCTTAAAGAAGCATAAAGTAATAGTGTTGATTGACTCAGGTAGTACTCATAATTTCATCAACAAAAAGTTGGCTACTCGTTTAAATTATTTTATATATCCAGCTCTAGAGTTTCAAGTTTTGATTGCAGATGGTGGTATAGTTAGTTGTTTGGGGAAGTGTCATAGAATTATATTATCCATGGGATATTATCAAATTGATACCCTAATGTATGTGATATCCATGGGTGCAACATATATTGTTTTGGGAGTAAAATGTCTTACTACATTGGGAACAATTGAGATGAACTTCCAAGAACTATTCATGAGATTTCAATCAAAAGGAAAGGTAGCAGAGCTAAGGGGGTTGAAGGCAAAGTCACCACAGTTGGTTAGCTCTCATCAAATGAAAAAGTTGATTAAGAAAGGAGTGGATGGATTTGTGGCCCAGGTATGCTCATTAGAAATCTCTCAATCTAATGCTCCTACTCATCTAGATTTACAAGCAGTAATTGATCATCACTCAGTTATTCTTGGAGATATTCCTAAAGGAATTCCTCCTAAGAGGTATCATGATCATGCCATACAACTAGTTCTAGGGATCCAACCACCGAACATCAGACCTTACAAGTACCCACACATACAAAAAAGAGAGAAAAAATTGTTGAGGAGATGCTAGAGGCAAGAATTATCAGGCATAGCCAAAGTGCTTACTCCTCTCCGATGGTGATGGTATGTAAGAAGGATGAAACTTGGTGCATGTTTCTAGATTATAGAGTTCTCAACATGTACACCATTAAAGATAAGTTCCTTATTCTAGTTATTGATGATTTGCTAGATGAATTGAATGGAGCTATATATTTTACCAAGTTGGATCTTAGATCTGGTTATCACCAAATTTAGATTAAGGAGGAAGACATTTGTAAGACAACGTTTCAGACATGAGGTTCATTATGATTTTTTGGTGATGTCATTTGGTCTTACCAATGCACCATCTACATTCCAAAGTTTGATGAATTCCATTTTTAAGAAGTTCTTGAGAAAGTTTGCATTAGTGTTCTTTGATGATATATTGATTTATAGAAAGACTTGGGAAGAACATTTGTAGCATATAGATCAAGCATTACAAATACTTGAAGGTCATCAAATCTATGCTAAGCCATCCAAGTGTGCTTTTGGTCTTAAGGAGATGGAGTATTTAGGACACATAGTTTCACATGAAGGAGTAAAGGTGGACCCTAACAAAATTAAGGCTATCATGGAATGGCCTATTCCAAAAACCATTAAGAAACTGAGGGGTTTCTTGAGATTGATAGGGTACTACAAAATATTTGTGAAGAATTATGGTTGTATAGCAGCACCCCTCACCACTCTATTGAAGAAGGATTCTTTTCATTTGAATGAGTCCGCTAATGCAACATTTGAGAGATTGAAGGAGGCTATTGTACAACTAGTGCTTTCCACTCCTGACTTCACCAAGGAATTTATTGTGGAATGTGACGCTTCTAGAAATGGAATAGGAGCAGTTCTCATACAAGAAGGTCAACCAATTGCATTTGAGATTCTCTAATTAAAGGGTAAGAATCAGCTAAAACCTATTTATGAGAAGGAAATGCTAGCAATCCTTCATGCAGTTAAACAATGGAGGCCTTATCTAATGGGTAGACACTTCAAGGTTAAGACAGATCATGATAGCCTAAAATATTTTTTGGAACAAAGATTATCTTCTGAAGAGCAACAAAAATGGGTGACTAAGATGTTAGGATATGACTTTGAGATTGTATATAAGAAAGGGAAGGAAAATATTGTGGCAGATGCACTTTCTAGGAAGGATGAGAAAGATGAAACCTTATTGTGTTCTCTTTCAATATTACAAGAAAATTGGGTGGAAGACACCAAAGCAGAGTGGAAAAATGATGTTGCGACAAGTAATCTCATCCAACAATTAAAAAGTGATCCTAGTAGTTCAGACAAGTTTTGTTGGAAGGGAGATACTCTTTGGTATAAAGAGTGCTTGTATCTTTGCAAGAATTCCACTCTTAAACACAAGATTCTCACAGAACTACATGAGTCTCTAGTTGGCGGTCATTCAGGATTTTTGAAGACATATCATCAAGTCAAGCAAGATTTTTTTTGGGAAGGGCTAAAAGGTGACATTCAAAAATTTGTGGCTGAAATTTTGGTTTGTCAAAGGAATAAAGGGGAGATGATTAAGACACCAAGTCTCTTGTAGCCCTTATCTATTCCTAGCCAACATTGGGAAGAGGTATCCATAGACTTCATCATAGGGATTCCCAAATCCAAAGGTCATAATGTCATCATGGTAGTAGTTGATCGCCTCACTAAATATGCTCATTTCATTGCATTATCACATCCTTTTACAACAAGTACAGTGGAAAAAGTTTTTTTGGAGAATATTCAAAAGCTACATGGTACACCTAAGGTTCTTGTTAGTGATCATGATCCTATCTTCACTAGTCACTTTTGGAAATATTTATTCTCATGTTTGGGTACTCAATTGGCTCATATCTCTTCATACCACCCTCAATCAGATGGACAAACTGAGGTTGTTAATAAGTGTTTGGAAGGATGTCTACGTTGTTTCACTTCATAGAAACAATCTCAATGGGTAGATTGGCTACCACTTGCAGAATGGTGGTATAACACTTCTTTTCATAGCTCATAAAAAATGTCCATTTTTGGCGCTTTATGGATATCATTCTCCTTCCATCACATCATCATTAAAGGTGTCACCGAGATTTTAGGTAGTAGAGGACCACTTGCCTCATCAAAAATAGGTACTTTTAGAATTCAAGGAGAATTTAGCCATGGCACAAAATAGAATGAAACAACAAGCAGACCAACATCGTAGTGAAAGAATTTTTGAAGTTGGCAATTGGGTCTTCTTGAGATTGCAGCCTTATAAGCAAATCTCACTGAAGCAACAAAAAAGAATAATAAATTGTCACCAAGGTATTATGGGCCATACCAAATCATGCAAAGGATTGGTAGTGCTTCCTACAAGCTAGGGTTGTCACTAACAACAAAGATACATCTAGTTTTTAATGTCTCTTGTTTGAAGAAGGTAATTGGGAATAATATTCCAACTCAAACAGCACTACTAGAGCTCGATGAAGAAGGAAGAATCGTTTTGGAACTGAAGTGCATTCGTCAAACACACACGAAGAAGTTGTGGAATAGAACTCTCACCGAGTATCTCATCCAATGGAAGAATTTACCAGTTGAAGATGCCACATGGGAGGATGAGGAGTTCATTCAAAAGAATCCACACTTGATTAGCATTGAGGACAATGCTTCTTTGAAGAGGGGGCATGCTACGCTTTTAATATTGGTGTACATCGGGTTATGAATAGTCAGCTTGTGGCTATCTTAAATCCTAATTAAGTCATATTATCATTAGTATATTGTTATTTAGTTTTTTAGGTCAGCCTTAGACTTATATAGGGTTATCTAAGTCAGCCTAGCTGATATACTAGGCATAAATAGGTATATATAGGAGGTTGTGAATCTTATTTGATCATCATGTTAAGAAAAATTTTCCTTTCTCATGGATTGTAGGATGTTTATTCTATACTGGACTAGATCATGTGATGAGGAGATGTGTAAGAGAGGATGAGACATATGATATACTGCATGCATGTCACAATGAACCATGTGGAGGTCATTTTGTAGCGAAGAGGACAACAATGAAGATTCTTAATATAGGATATTACTGGCCCACACTTCATAAAGATGTAGGCAAGTATACTAGGAAGTGTGATAGATTTCAAAGGATGGGGAGGCCAACTAAATTTGATGAGATACCTTTGTACCCCTAGGTAGTCATCACACCATTTGATAAGTGGGGGCTTTATTTTGTGGGTCCAATTGATCCACCATCAAATGGTAAATCCTACATCTTGGTTTGCACTGACTATGTGACCAAGTGGGTTGAGGTTAAAGCTATGAAACATGCCAAAGATAATAAGGTTGTAGAATTCCTATATGAAGAAATATTTACACGATATGGGGTTCCTAGAGAGATAGTGACAGATCGAGGGGCTCAATTTACATCAACTCTTGTAACAACATTGGTCAATGAATATAATATAAGACATAGGAAGTCTACACACTATCACCCTCAAGCCAATGGGTAGTCTAAGGTGATCAATAGGCTTCCAAAAGTTGTCTGGGCCTATAGAACCAGTTTGAAGACAACCACTAGTTTCACTCCTTTTGAATTGTTGTATGGAAAGACAACTATGATGCCCATAGAGTTTGAGCATAAAACTCATAGAACTACACTTGACCTTGGGATAGACATGTCTAAAGCACAAAAGGATAGAATCATGTAGCTAAATGCCTTGGGTGAAATGAGAAAAACAGCTCTTCATCATACTGAGATAGTGCAAACTCAAAGAATCAAACAACATGAAAAATTCATAAAGGATAAGAAGTTTTAGCCAGGTGACTAGGCGCTTCTTTATGATTCTAGGTATCAAGATAATGCAGGCAAGCTACAAACTAGGTGGTTGGGACCATATGGATTTGTTGAAGTCTTCTCCAATGGTGATGTTCAACTCACAACCATTGACCCTGTTAGATTCAAGCTACTTGTCAACGGTCATCGCCTCAGGTTATATCATAAACCTGCTTCTAAGCAAGAATTCATGCAACAATTTGATCAACACCAAGCACCCAAATTTCCTGCAGCTAAAGGAAGTGGACCTAGTGTCCCTCCTTCTGGCTAGTCAAGGTATGTGTCACATCATAATAAAGATTTCCAATTTTGTGGGATTCAACTTCTCCACCAATCCATCTGCCCATTCATCTCCACCTTTCTTCCATAATTCCACCATCACTTCACTTCACCATCATTTCATTCCATCACCACTTCAATTGATTGCTCAACGGTACTCTCCATGTAACTTGTACTTATTTCCACATTTTTTGCAACCGGTGCTCCAAATTTTTAGGTGTGTGCATTACAATTTGTTATCTTTTAATTATCTTAAATGCATTTATTTGATTGTTGTATATTGATGTTGATTTTTTTTCACATAGCACATATCTATACTCTGCCATGTCAAATCAAAATTATATCCCAGCTTGTGATGACACACGCTCTAATTTAGGTTGGGGGGGAATTCAAACCCACATGTTCACGTGTCATAACATGTCATACATGTCAGCAAATTTGAATTTGAAATGATGGCTTGCATGTGTGATAAGACATTGAACCATTGTCATTTTTCTTCATGATACCCTTCATTTATGTTTCTTTTTTGCCTTAGTCATAGTTTTAATAGCGCCACAAAAGTAAATTGAAAAAGTCACATGACATTGGCGTTAGCACCGAAGAGGAGTTGCAGGAAGCTGAAGAATTGGGTTTTAGAGTGGAATTACAGGAAAAGAATTTTGCAAAGTTGTTTGCTTGATTGTGAATAGAAAAATGGGAGGACAACTAATTAGAAATGAACCTATTGTTCATGATGTGTTACTGCAGGATGCACTCTCTCTAGCCAAGTTCAAAAATTGTGGATGGCTAGACTATTTTCTAAAACTAGATAGTTTCAATGAGGGCATTGCTCTGGAATTTTCCTAGACACTTTTTGATGGCAAAGCAATGGTTAAAGGGCTAGAAGTTATAGCCACTAAGGAGAGAATTGTTGAGGTAATGGGATTTCCTACCGATGGAGAACCATACCCTACTTCCAAGGATGTGAGGTCAACTAGGGCGAAGTTCATTGAACCTAGTGATCCCCCACTAGTTATAGATAAGCAAGGAATGAGGAGGACCTCTCTACCAGAGTCGTCAAAATAAGTTGTTGTCCACATTGTTAAATATATCACTTGTGAAGGCCACCAATCATGCCTCCATTATGTGCATTTTAAGCTCCTAAACCATATGAAGCATGGAAGAAGGATGAACGTGCCTAATTTTTTATGCAACCTCCTTGCAATTATGGTAGCCGAAACACAAGGTATGGATAATTTTGTTTCTCACCACTGTTTGATAAAAAAATTAGTTGAAAAGTCTTTGCAAGTAATATCTGGAATGACATGGGAAGAATTTGTGAGAATTGATCAATTTAGACTAGAAGATGTAAACCCTAGAGGCCGACCCTTAGCTCATAGGGTTAGTGAAGGTGAGAGGGTTATTGAAACCACTCCTAGAGCCTCAAATTTTGGAGCAACATCTAGTGCAAACCTTCCTGCAATTGAATCCATTTCTTTTTAATTTGAGCACACAAATGAGGAGAGTTCATCTTCAAACCTTGACATTAATATTCCTCCTAGAAGTGCACCACGCACTAGAGCTTCTGCTAGGCAAGAGAAAGAAAAAATGAGTGAAGCAGAGAGTAGCAAAGAAAAGGCTAAGTAGAAAGAGCCAGTGAATATAATCCCTAGCTCTACGAAGCGAAAAAAATTGGAAGCTAAAATTCCTACAGCCGCAGGTAAAAACAAAACTCCACCCAAGAAATCAAGATTAACCAAGTCTACTACTGAAGAGACTCTAAGAAGGAGTTGAAGACTCAGTAAAGTAGTTGAGAAGAAGAAAGAGACTCCTAGAGTGCAGGAAAGTATAGATTTGACAGAGACACCTATGGAGCAGTTAGACATTGGGTTGGAAAAACTTGTTGTTGTTGTAGAACAAGTCAAACAGCAAGAACTAGTGACAGGGCTGGGTGATGTTGAACACCAGGTTGCAGAAATATTCGGTTGATGAGCAACAGGAACCGTTGCTCACTACTGATACAAAGCTAGTTGAATATGAGAAGCCAACACAAGGAAAATCATAGTTGGAATGCATAGGCCTACTTGTTCATGGGCATCTATAGCTCTAAATTTGTGGAAAGAGATGCAAGAAAAAGAAAGAGAATGGAGAAAATAAAAACACAAGTTATAGGAAGAAGTTAAAAAGAAAGATGCAGAAATTACTGCATTAAAGGATAAAGTGGATCATGTGATAGCTTTGGTGCCAAAAATAATGGCATGTAGAACTCCTCCGAGAGTATATACACTACATTTGGAGGAGTTCCACCTTTCTTGCAAATTGTCAAGGATTATTTCAGGTTTGAATCCTTCTATTGAAACTCCACATGATTTTTTCTCACCTTACCAATCTTCTTCCATTGAAGTTAAATTTTTTTTGTGTGAATTATACTTGCACAATTCTACTGTGCCTAATGATCATAATTGGAACCCATAAAATGAAATTAGTTAGGGGCAATAGTTTAGAACATACAGGGAAAGAGAACTCCACACCCCTTTGTCTCTTAGAGCTGAATCCAGTGATCCTTCTGATATTTACTTTACATGGCACAAAATTATTTATCATCTAGACTACAAAAGTAGGATCATTCCTGTTAGGGATGAAGTATACCAAGAATATGAATAAATTTCTGATACTAGAAGGAAAGTAGTACTGGGGTACCTATCATAAAGATGGAATAGTTTGACAAAACAATTACAGCAAGTTGAAACCCATTCTCTGTAGAATTTTGTTGCAACATGTAAAAGGATTCCTAGGTACATATAGATTGGAAGAGTGCAACAACACTACTAGATTTTGTTGACATTCCAGCCACCTATGCTATTGTGGCCAGTGCCAGATCACAAATACTAAAAGTATGATATAGTTGTAGAAAGGGCAAGGTGGGACAGGTTGGAAAAGAAGCATGGATTCTACTGGGATACCAATTCTGATACTGCAGAGTCTAATATAGGACAATTGGCGGTTGTTGACTTCAGATCTTTGACAAGACAAAGGAATAGAGATTAATCTGTTGGAGGACTAGTTGAACATTAAGTTCGGGGGCAATGATGAGTCCAATTAATGGCTCAATTTTGATAGGGTTTATCATATATTTGTTGATGATACTTTAGACTTTGCACCTGGTTATTGGCATCATTTATGTTATTTCCCTAGATTTAGAACCTTGGGCATAAACTTATCTTTGATACTCTTGATGATATTAATGTGTTATGTGAATTATCTATGTTGATTTTACATGTGGTTGAATAGATGTTACTTTAAGGTAATTATGGATATGTGATTGTTTGTGTGTGCTAATGTTATTATGTAGGTTCACATTAAGATGTTGATATAAATGAAGCCTACTGTTAGGGTTAGAAGGAAGATATCTAACAAGTTAAATGAATATTTGAACAATAAAATAGAGAAATAAAACACACACAAAATTATAGCAGAAACAAGACAACACAAAGAATTTAACGTGGTTCACCCAATCTGGGCTACATCCACAAAACCACAGCCATCTAATGATTTTATTATCCAATGCAAAACATATTACAATATTGTGAATAATGCCATGCTACAACTCCCCATCCCAACTGCTTATAACAAGCTTTTAGAAGCTTCCAAAAATTAGGGTTTACAAACATGACTTTTTTTCTTTTTTGGTGACAGCGAAAAAAGGTGAAAAAAATAATTCTTGGGGGTTGCCGCCCCCAAACCCCCGCCCAGGGCCCGGCCTGGCCCCGGACCCCGGTGAGGATACATGAAGAGTGTACAGTACTAAAGAGTGTACAGTATAGCATGATCAATCGCCACATACCAATAATCTCCCACTTGGAGACTGATCTTGGACGACACTGTTGCACTTATAGATCTCACTGGAAATAAGCACCTTAGAACTTGCTGCTATGTTATACTTTTAACCATGAAGACCAACCGAAGCTGAAGAGGAGCTCAACTTCTCCCTTGTCACTATCTTTGTAAATATATCTACTGGATTGGAATTTGTATGTATCTTTTCCAGCTTTACCTATCCATCCTCCAACACCGACCAAATGAAATGATATCTCAGCTATATGTGTTTGGTCTTAGAGTGAAAGGCATAATTCTTTGCAAGATGTATAGCACTTTGGATGTTTGTAAACAATTGATTTTCAACCTGTTGTTTTCCCAACTCTTCCATGAAAAATTGCAGCCATATCATCTCCTTTGTTACCTCTGTTGCAGCAACATACTCTGCCTCCGTGGTGGATAAAGTAACCACCTTTTGTAACTGAGAAATCCAACTCACTATTGTCCCACCAACTGTAAATACATAACCTATGGTACTCTACCTAGTATCTATATCCCCCGCCAAATCTGAGTCAACATAGCCTTTTAAATCTATATTAGAGCCCCCAAAACATAAACATTTATTGGATGTACCTCTCAAGTACCTGAGAATCCATTTTATCACATTCCAATACTCAACTCGAGGATGACTCATATACCTGCTAACAACTCCTATGACATGTGCAATATTCAATCTTGTGCATACTATGGCTTACATTAAACTGCCTACAGTTGAAGCATTTTGTACCTTGGACATTTTTTCTTCCTCCTCTTGTGTCTTTAAACACATATCCTTAGTCAATTTGACATGACTCGGAAAATGTGTCTAATAGCTTTTGCATTCTCCATATAAAATCTTTACAACACATTTTCAACATAATTAGCCTGAGATAGAAACATTTTTTTATTTTTCCTATCTCTTGTAATCTTCATACCAAGGATTTGTTTTGTTGCCCCCAAATCCTTCATATCAAATGAATTTTCTAACTGTTGTTTTAACTCCTTTATGTGATCCATGTTAGACCTTGCTACAAGTATATCATCAACACATAAACATAGAATAATGTAGCTATCTTATGCTAACCTCTTAAAGTAAACACAATGGTCTGAATTACACCTGTTGTAGCCTTGCTCAACCATAAAACTATCAAATTTAATATACCATTGTCAAGGTGCTTGCTTCAAACCATATAAATTTTTCTTCAATCTAAACACTAGTTTCTCCTTACCTTTGACCTCAAATCCTTGTGATTGTTCCATATATATTCCTCTTCCAAATCACCATGGAGAAAGGTTTTGTTTTAACATCAAGTTGTTCTAAATGCAAATCTTCAGTAGCCACAATACTTAAAACAATACGAATAGAAGTCATTTTAACAAGTGGAGAAAATATTTCATCAAAATAAAATACCCTTTTCCTATGCAAATCCCTTTACAACTAATCTAGCTTTAAATATTTTCTTACCTCCATCCTCCTCTTTCAGCCTATAAACCCATTTGTTTGGTAAAGCCTTTTTCCTGCAGGCAACTTGCATAATTCCCAAGTCTGATTTTCCAACAAGGATTTTATTTCTTCTTCCATTCCATGCTCCCACTGAACCTTGGTATCCACTTGCATAGCTTCATGATAAAATTCTGGTTCACCAGCATCAATTAATAAAATAGAATACAAAGAGGGAGAAAATCTTTCTGGAGGTCTACTTATCCTTGAAGATCGTCTAACATTCACTGGAGTTTGTGGTATTTGTTGTTGTTGTTGTTGTGGAACATGAGGAATCACTGGAACAACATTGTTTGGAGTATCATCCAACACTGCATAATCATTTTCTTTCTTCTCATGTTGCTGCAACTGATCTTTGTACAACACTTTCTCATTGAATATGACATCCCTACTTCTCAAAAAAAATAAAATTCCAAATTCCCAAAGCCTATAACCAAATTCATCAATGCCATATCCAACAAATATACATTTCTTTGATTTTGCATCAAGATTAGTTCTATTTTCATAATCTATATGTGCAAATGCTTCACAATCAAAGGTTTTGAGAAAAGAATAACTCACCTTCTTACCTGTCCATGCTTCCTTTGGAATACCACAACCCAAAGGATTAGAGGGACCTTTATTAATTAAATAAACAATAGTATTTACAACCTCTACCCACATGTTTAAAGGCAACCCAACATGTAATCTCATAGTCCGTGCACACTCCATTATTGTTCTATTCATGCGTTCAACCACTCTATTTTCCTATGGAGTCCTTGGAACCATTTTTCTACCTACGAATACCATTAGAGGAACAATAATATTCAAACTCTTTTCTACAATACTCACCACCATTATCAGATCTGAGACATTTTAACTTTTTACCTGTCTCATTTTCAACCAAGCTTCTCCATTTTTAAAAAGTTTCAAATAAATCAGATTTTTGCCTAAGGAAATAAATCCATACCTTCCTAGTTGCATCATCAGTGAATGTAACATAATAATAAGAGCCACTAAGAGAAGATACCTGAGTTGGTCCCCATACATCCGTATGCACAAGCTCTAATTTCTCATCTTTCTTTTGTTTCCCATCTTTGAGAAAACTAACTCTCTTTTGTTTTCCATACACACAACTTTCATAGAAATCCATATTAGCACATTTTAGACCTAGTAAAACATTCTTTGAATGAAGTACTTTCATACCTTTTTCACTCATATGCCCAATTCTATTATGCTATAGTGTTGATTTAGAATCCACAACAACTATCTAATTTTATGCCTGCTGAACTGCAACAACTATTCTTGAACATTGATTTTTATCTGCAATAGATAAAGTAGAAGGAACAGTATGACCTATAAAAATATATAAGGTGCCTAGTTTCACACCTTTTCTACCACTAAGGCACCTTTTGTAACCTTCCAATTTTTATCACTAAATGTAACAACACAACTTTCATCATCTAGTTGCCCTGCTAAAATTAAATTTATTCTTAACTTTGGAACATGCCTTACCTCATGTAGTAGCCAATGATTCCCATTCTGCAACTTAATATTGATTCTTCCCTTTCCAACAATTTGACAGGGTTCATTATCTCCCAAATAAACCATCCCAAAATCCCCTTGGACATAATCAAGAAAATAATTTATATGGGCGTAGCATGAAATGAAGCCCCTAAATCTAACACCCAAGAATCATCAACATTGTCAAGGGAAAGAATCAAAGCATCTTCATCAGATTTACTACTTACCATATTTGCCTCTTTATTTCATTCCTTTTTGTCTCCTTTATTTTTCCAAGACCAACAATCTTTCTTTAAATGACTCGCCTTACCACAGTACCAACGATTCCTCTTGTCTCTAGATTGGGACCTTCTGTCCTTTGATTTTCCTCGTGACTTCCCACAACTTCCAAAATTGTTTCCTCTCTCCTTTGTTCTTCCCCTGCTTTCTGCATTCAAAACATTGCCTAATGTGGATGTTCCACCTAAGATTTTCCTACGAATTTCCTCACTCAAAATAATACCAACAACATCATCAAATTTCAATGTATTCGAACCATAAATAGAATTGCTAATAGCCATTACCAAGCTATTCTAGCTTTTAGGCAAAGAACACAGAACCAAAAGAGCCCTAACTTCTTCATCAAATTTTACATTTATAGAAGTTAATTGATTGGTAATTGTATTAAACTCATTTAAATGATCAACAACTAACCCACCTTCTACCATTTCATATTAAATAAACACTTCATAAGAAATACCTTATTCGAAGCAGAAGTCTTTTCATATAACTTTGCTAGGGTTTCCATAAACTCTTGAGTTGTCTTTGTTTTTGTAATATTGAACGCCACTGATTGTGCCAGGCATAAACGACTACTGCCAAGTGCCTTTCTATCCAAAATATCCCAGTCCTCATCAGACATCGCTGAGGGTTTCTTGGTTTTCCCTTCTAGTGGCCGCCATAAATCCTTCTAATATAGGTAGTCCTCCATCTGCATCTTCCATAACTGATAGTTCTGCCCATTGAACTTCTCAACCTTCAACTTACCCTCGTCTGCCATTTCTCCCACTCAACCGTGAGACCTTCCTATAGATGATAACCAAACTCAACCTTGCTCTGATACCACTTGCTAGGGTTAGAAGGCAGATATCTAACAAGTTAAATGCATATTTGAACAATAAAATAGAGAAATAAAACACACATAAAATTATAGTAGAAACAAGACAACACAGAGAATTTAACGTGGTTCACCCAATCTGGGCTACATCCACAAAACCACAACCATCCAATGATTTTATTATCCAGTGCAAAACATATTACAATACTATGAATAATTACATGCTACAAATCCCCATCCCAACCGCTTATAACAAGCTTTTAGAAGCTTCCATAAATTAGTGTTTACAAAGACGACTTTTTTTCTTTTTTGGTGATGAAGTGAAAATCGGTGAAAAAAAAAAATCTTGGGGGTTGCCGCCCCTAAACCCCCACCCGGGGCCCAGCCCGGCCCTGGACCTTGATGAGGATATATGAAGAGTGTACAGTACTAAAAAGTGTATAGTATAGCATGATCATTCGCCACATACCAACACCTACAAAGTAGAAGTTCTTGCCAGCTGGTCAGTTGCCAAAGAAGTCAAAAAAGTGATCATTAAGAGGTCAATGGAGGGAAAGTCCTAGCTTGAATGAAATATTGTACCTTTTAAATGATCATACTTGTTAGTTGAGCGAATATAGGAGGTTTTGTTATACTAAATCTATGTTCAGGCAAGACTAGCTTGACCAAATCTTGCGCATGCATAACCTCCCTTCCTCTTTTCATGCTTTCAATAAGTGGCGTCCTCCTAATTTTTTGGAGTTGACTGCCTTGTTTTTTAGTTAGTTAGTAGCTTTCTTCCTTTAAATAATAATTAGATGCTCCTTCTCAGAAGGTTGAATGTTTTGATGTTGTACTTGCATTCCTAGTTTTTAAGAAATACAATTATGTTGCTACTCCATTGTAATCATGCTTTCAATGAATAAAATGATATTATAATTTTGTTGCATCTAAGTTAGTATCAAGGGAAACTCACCCAAGGAGGTCCACTTGGTGAGAATTCCATCCTTTAGCTCAGTCATTAATTTTATGTTCAACAATAGTTACAATTTTGGCAACGGTTTGTTCCTACAGCCACTAGAATTCTATTTTGTGACTATTCCTGCAGCCAAAGCAGATAGAGGAGTTTCTTAACTGTTTCCTAAGATTTCTATTTTTGTCATACATTTTAGTTTAGTATAGTTGTTGGTTTATGCTTAGTGTTTATGTTACTTTCTTTCAAGAAATTTACTTTCAACATCATGTCTTTTCTAGTTATAGGATGAATATGGCTACAATAGAAACCTAGTGCACATATAGTGCTCACCTATTTCAATTTCATGTCCCTAGGTTGACAATTAAATGAACCTCCCTGATGAGAAAAATAGCTATTCAATACAAATGTCCAATCTCTGAGTTACAACTTTAAGGGCTTAGTTGTTGAATCATTAGAGGAAACCAACACATGTGTCATAATTTTGATGAGATATCTAAGATTATCTATGTTAGTTTCATTGGTAGTTTAATGTATGCAATGATTTGAATTAGACTAGATATAGCCCAAGTAGTGGAATTTTTTATCAAGTTTATGTCTAACCTTGGTAGAGAGCATTGGAATATTGTTAAAAGGGTGTTCATATATTTACGATGTACTTCTATTTATTATTTGGTTTATCATGGTACTAATGATGTGGTTAATTCATTGGATAAATATGGGTTCGTTGATGTAGATTAGGCAAGTGAAATGAATAGTTGAAGGTCTACTAGTGGCTACATATTTACTTTGTTTGGAGGTGCAATGAGTTGGATGAGTAAGAGACAACCTACAGTTGCATTTTCCACCACTAAAGCAATGTATATGGCTGCTACACATGACTCTAAGGAAGCGGAATGGTTTCAAAGACCTAGTAATGACATTGGATTTGATTGCAAGATGATGAGGATTGGATGTGACAGTCAAAGTGCTATTTGTTTGGCCAAAAATATCATGTATCATTCTCATACTAATAATTTTGATGTTCAATGTCACTTTATGTAAAAATGGTTGAGAATGGTAAGGTATTGATTAAAAATTTGACACTTTGTATAATGTTGCATATTCTCTTATGAAGCTAATAACCGCACATAAATTCACTTGGTGCAAGAAGGCCGCAAGCCTTGATCACTGTACTTGGTTTTATAATTTGTATATCTTGGATGTAATTACAATGTATAATTTCAAGTGGGAGAATGTTAGGAAAAGGTGAAACTAACCTTGTATTCCTATGGCATTCATATATATTCACGTTCCTTCAAATGTCTTATAGGGGACATGAGAGAAGAATATTAAATAATGATATATTGTGATTATATTTTAAAGAGGTGATTAAATGTTAGTGGGAGATACACAAAATAATGGAAAAAATATACCTATTATACATCCACTTATGGAAGGTGGAAGGTTATGCTTTGGGTGCTCAAGTGAAGGAGATGTTTGGTGTCAATTTGTGTTCTATCGGGGAGACAGAGAGCACCAAGAAGTTTCAATCCTAATTGGTTATGCGCTAGGGCCCATGTGAGAAGTCATGTGAAGGGAATTTAATATTTTATTATGTCTATTGGTTTCTTAAAAAGTAGGAATGCTCTAAGTATGACCATATTGGTGTTGCCATTGATGTCAACAAGCTTGTGTTGATATTGGTGTCAACTATATGTGTTGAAGATGAATAGTTGATGTTATCTATGCTTTGATTTGTTGCATTATGTTGTCATCAGTTAAGCTATTGGTGTTAACCTCTATTTCTACTTTGATAAGCTTATGTTTATGGTTTTGGTACTGTTGAAGATGTTGTGGATGTGTCTTTGGTGCTTGGTTTCCAAGTGCTTTTGAGAAAGTTTGATAAAAAGAGGAAACGGTGTGTTGTAGTGGTGTTCTAGGTTACAGAGAGGTGTTCTAGTTTGTCTCCGCATTTCTTCTAGGTTGAATATCTTCCTATGCGATTCATATATGTTATATTCAAGATATGGTATGTTGGGTCATCGTACAGTAGAATTTTTATTCACAAGTGTGTGAGTATGCATTGCAAAAAAATTTGGGAGAAATGTTATTGCTCCGCATTTCTCCACAGTTGTGCTTCAGGTCTTGCGATTCTAAAGGTGTTTTGATGGTTTTGGCAGTTTACCTTAGTCAAGAGGATTTGAGGTTTGGTCCTTCGAAAGATAAGTTTTCAAGTAACAATGCATGGCAGAGTGGTTTGAGTGTATAGAGCTTGTACATTCTTCAGGTGGAAGTTTTTGCGAAGGATTTTGATGGATTTTAGGATCATGGTGAAGCGTGGTGTGTGGTTTGCAAGTCATCTTGAGTTTGATGAAGCATGTAGTTAATTGATTATGGTGTTTGAATGGGTAACAACCAACCTGGTGTTTACACTACATGTGAAGGATAAATAATGTTTGTAGTAGCCTGTGATTAAGTGGTATTGCTGATTTGGGTCCTAGTTAAGTTTTGATGTGGTCCACATTCATTTCTATCTGCCATGAAAGTGTTTTGGCACCGACCTAATTTGAATTTGCATATTTGAGGTGTTTTGTTGACCTTGGAGAGGGTTTCAAGGTTGAGGATGGTATAAGTATGAGTTGAATTATTGAAGGAGGTCAAGATAGATGCAAGATAGATGAATGTGCAAAGTGTATGATGCAAGTGATGTGAAATTGAGCATAGCAGCGCAAAATTTCAAGTGTTGGATTACCAGATGTAATAAGTAGAAGGTGTTTGCAATCATTCAAATAGACTACAAAGGTGTTGGAGTTGTGATGGAATATTTGTTGTGTTGAGACCATGTTCTTTGTGTAACATTTCTTCTCTATCTTCATTTTTCAGTAGTGAGCCTTGGTTGTGAGCCTTTCTGGATAGTGTGTCCTATTCTGGCAGTGAACCTTTGTAACTCATTTTGCAATTACTTATATTGTGAACTAATCCTCACCATGGTTTTAATCTTATTGGGTTTTCCACGTAAATTTGGTGTTGTCTTGTGCATGGTGTTGAGTTGTTTAAGTTTTTGTTATCTACATTCTATGTTAATTCATCATAATATATTAAGTTTAATGAATGCATATGGATCTGAATGTTAATGAGGGTTTTGATATTTTGATAAGATACAAATGATTCACCCACCCTCTCAGTTGTCTTATCCATTCAACAATTGGTATCAGAGCAAGGTTCCTTGGAAAAAAGCTTAACAATTTGAGGTAGATCTGGGATGGCGAACAAGAAGGAGATCCCTATGTTTGATGGCACAAACTATGTATTCTGGAAGGTGAAGATGGAAGGCTATCTGGTTTACCTTGGATATGATTTCTGGTAACTAGTGAAGACTAATTACACTATACGTGCAAATGGACCGAGTACAAGTGATGAGATCAAGGCTTATGAAACAAATGGTAAAGCAAGGTTTATTCTTTTGAGTAGTCTTGCAAATTTTGAATTAGTGAAAGTTATGGATCTAAAAATTGCTAAAGAAATTTTGGATAAGCTAGAAATTATTAATGAAGGAGATGATAAGGTTAAAAAAGCTAAGATACAGAATATAAAGACACAACTTGAGAACCTACGAATGTCTAAAGAAGAAAATATCACAAGTTACATGCAAAGAGTTGATGAAATTATCAGTGCAATTAGAGGTCTTGGAGGAAAGGTCAAAGAATCTAAAGTGGTAAAGGAAATTCTTAGAAATATTCTGAAATCTTACGATTATAAAGTTTTTTCTATTAAGGAAATTGCAAATTTTAATACTTACACTAGAGATTAGTTGTATGGTACATTAACTACATTTGAAATGAGAGATTTTGGTTTGAATATTGGTGTGAAAGTGGAGTCTATTTTTAAGGTTGGAAAATTAGATGATGTAGAATCTAACTTTGTGAGAAGGATGAAAAAGGGCACTGGTAAGTACAAAGTTAAATTACCTTTCCAATGTTTCAATTGTTTAAAAATAGGTCACTATGCTTCAAGACCTCCTAACAAAAGTATGAAAAATAAGAATAAGGAAAACAAAGATAACATTATCAAGAAAAGCTATTGTGTTAGAGAAGATGCTGGTATTTTTTATGATGAATTTGATTATGGAGACTATGATGAAAATGAATGCTTGTTCTCGTCTTTAAAAGATGAATTTGTATCTGCTAACTCTGAAAGATGTGTGAAGGAAAGTTCTCCAGAGACAAAGGAGACAAATTTTAAGGCCAAATGTACTTTGGTATATGCTTTTCATGCTAGACAAGATAAGAACTTTTGGATCATTGATAGTGGTTGCTCAAATCATATGAATAGAGATAAGAGTAAGTTTGTTAAACTTGAAAAATATGATGGATAAATTTTTAAATTTGGAGATGATTCAGGTGCTAAGATTTGTGGATTAGGTTCAATCAGTTTTGATGGCAAGAATAATACTGATGATGTTTACTATGTCAAGGGTTTAAGGCATAAACTTTTGAGTGCTGGATGAATGTGTAGCAAAGGATATAATCTTATGTTTCAAAATGATGGATGTGAGATCAAAAAAAGGGTTTGAAACTATGATTGTTGTTAGACAGAGAATAGATGGAAATTTTTATCAACTCAAGGGTGTTGATGGTCATTATTTTATGAAAGATTAATCAAAGTTAGTTATGGCACATGAGGATGTGTTGCATCAATTTTGATAGCCTAGTTAGAATCAATTCAGTTCAAGAAGTGATATTTTCTAAGGACTGCAAAGCCTATCAATTTTGTTTGCAAGAAGTGTTAGATTGGAAATCAAACAAGAAGTTTCAAGGGTAAAGAATAATCTTTTATCGGATTGTTAAAATTGGTGCATACAGACCTTTGTGGTCCTGCAAGAGTGAGAAGTCTTCAAGGTGATAGGTATTTCATGCTTTTGATTGATGATTATTCTAGAATGACATGGATTACTTTTCTTAGAGAAAAATATGAAGCCCTAAATAGATTCAAAGCATTTAAAGTTATGGTTGAGAATGGAATGGATTTGAAGATCAAATGTTTGAGGTCTGATAGAGGTGGAGAATTTACCTCCAATGAATTTAACATGTTTTGTGAGAATCATGGCATAAATAGGAACTTTTATGCCCCTAGGACTCCTCAACAAAATGGAGTGGTTGAAAGGAAAAAAGAGACTATTCAAGAAGCTGCAAGGACTATGATGAAAGAAGCTAATCTAATAGAAGTCTACTAGAGAGAAGCAATTCATACTATTGTTTACATACTTAACAGAGTTGAAGCAAAAGAAAACAACACAAAAACTCCCCATGAGTTGTGGTATGGAAGGATCCCTACTATAAAGTACTTTAGAGTGTTTGGAAGCAAATGGTATATCTGAAGAGATGAATAAAACTTAGTAAAGTTTGATGCAAGGTTTGATGAAGGTATCTTATTTGGATATTCTACTAAAAGAAAAGCTTATAGATGTTACAATAGAAGATTGAGAAAGATTGTTGAGAGTGCAAGTGTCAAAGTGGATGAAGATATGTAGAATTCAATGGTGATAGATGGATATGAATCAGATGAACCTGCCTGTAGAGAAGAAGAAAAAGCTAAGGAACATGAAGCACAAGATGAATAGGAAGAAACTCCATAAAAGACCCTAAAACCCCTAAGTATGTGAAGAGAAATTATTCCAAAGAATAGATCATTGGAGATAAAAGCAAAGGTGTGTTGACAAGAAGAAGAGCTACTAAAGAAGAGTTAAATTTGTGTCTGATTTCTAAATTTGAACCTAAAATAGTGATTGAGGCATGCAAGGATGAATGCTGGTTGAAAGCAATGGAAGAAGAAATTATGCAGATTGAGAAGAATCGGACTTGGGAACTTATCCCAAGACCGGCAAACAAAAACATAATTGGATCTAAGTGGGTGTTCAGAAACAAACTGAATGAGAATGAAGAAGTGGTAAGAAACAAGGCAAGGCTTGTGTGTAAAGGCTATGCACAAGTTGAAGGAATAGACTTTGAGGAGACATTTTCTCTAGTGGCTAGAATGGAAGCAATCAAGATTTTTTTGGATTTTGCAGCACATAAGGATTTCAAAGTTTATCAAATGGATGTGAAGTTTTCTTTCTTGAATGGAGAGTTGGAAAAAGAAGTATACATGGAACAATTAGAAGGATTTCGGTTATTAGATAAACCTAATATGATTTGTAGATTGAAGAAGGCATTGTATGGATTGAAGCAAGCTCCTAGAGCTTGGTATGAAAGGTTGGATAAGTATTTGATATAACAAGGATTCAATAAAGGTACCACAGATAGTAACCTTTACTTTAAGGTTGAAAAATATCAAATCTTGATTGTAGTTGTGTATGTTGATGACATAATTTATGGAGGCAATGAAGTTATGTGTATGAAGTTTGTAGTAGAGGTGAAGAAAGAGTTTGAGATGTCTATGCTTGGGGAGATGAATTTCTTCATTGGGCTACAAATTTGTCAAACAAATAAAGGCACATTCATTTCACAGTCAAAGTATGTCAAAGATATGTTGAAGAAGTTTAGAATGGAAGACTCTAAACCAGTATGTACTCCTATGGTTATTGGTTGCAAATTGAGCAAGAATGATGAATACCCTAAGGTCGATCAAAGCAAGTACATATCTATGATTGGTGGACTACTATTAAAATTGCTACTAGACGGATATCATGCATGGAATTTGTTTGTGGCTAGATTTCAAGATCTTAGAGAGTCACATGTTGCAGCAGTGACTTGAGGATATTCAGATACCTAAAGGGCACTCTGGATCATGGCTTATGGTATCCAAAGGATACTAATTTCACATTGAGTGCTTACACAGATGCAGATTGGGTTGGTTGTGTGGATGATACAAAATGTACAAGTGGTGGTGCATTCTTTCTTGGATGTAGATTGCTGTCATGGTTGAGTAAGAAACAAGATTAAGTTTCTTTATCTACTGCAGAGATTGATTATATTGTAGAAGCATCTTATTGCACACAAGTGTTATGGATGAGACAAACATTGAAGGATATCAAAGTGGTGTATGATGAGCCTATTTCTATATTTTGTGACATACAATTGCAATAAACACTTCAAACAATCCAGTGATGCATTCAAGGACAAAACATATTTCAATCAAATATCACTTTTTGAGAGAGAATGTTGTGGAGAATGAAATGAAGCTTGAATATGTGCCTACAAAGGATTAGATTGCTAACATATTCACTAAGGTTGTTCCTAAGGATACTTTTTTAGTATCTCTAGATAATTTAGGGGTTATTGCCCCTCCTTTGAACTAGATGCATAAGGAGATGCATCAGTCTAGTGGATCTCATGATCTATCCTTTATTTTGGACTGGTGTTGGTGGCTACCTCTCAGGGGGAGTAGGTAGTGGTATTATGAATTGTTGTAGATTGGTGTGTGCTCCTAAGGGGGAGTATTTAGAGCAATAATGGAAAAGAGTATTCAGAGCAGTTGTAAGTATATTGTGCAATGTCAAAGGGGGGAAACAATGCAAACATTTTGTCCTTTGCCATTGATGTCAAAGGGGGAGAGAAAATATCATGTGAAAAAGAGAAAATTGTTAGAAGGAGAAGAGTCATGAGAAAGAAAAAGTAATTTGAAGAAAGAATCATGTAAGGGGGAGTGTGAGTAAAGAGAAAAGGAAACGAGTATGTTTAGAGTTGTGTCTTTTATGGTTTTTTTTTTCACATCATGTGTTGCCATCAATGACAAAGGGGGAGATTGATTCAAGTATGAGAATATTGGTGTTGTCATTGATGTCAACAAGCTTGTGTTGGTATTGGTGTCAACTGTATGTGTTGAAGATAAATAGTTGGTGTTATCTATGCTTTGATTTGTTGTATTATGTTGTCATCAGTTAAGTTACTAGTGTTAACCTCTATTGCTACTTTGATAAGCTTTTATCTATGGTTGTGGTAGTGCTGAAGATGTTGTGGATGTGTCTCTGGTGCTTGGTTTCAAAGTGCTTTTGATAAAATTTGATAAAAAGAGGAAACAATGTGTTGTAGTGGTGTTTTAGGGGTGATCCCACAATAGTGGTTTACACTTTCTGGTAGATCCTAATTTTTGCTAAAATCACATATTTTTAGAAAATATAATGATTTAAGCCTTGAAAGATCTATTTAAAGGATTTCAATCGAAGATGGTTTGATCAAACCACCTTAGATCAAACCCCCTTGGATAGAACCTCACTAGTTTTAAACCATACCTATAATGGAGTCTCCTTTACACCTATCAAAATGCTAATAAAAAATTACTTTTGATTTACCTTTTGGGGAATCAAATGAATTCATTTAAAATTTATTTTTTGTAAGTGTGTAGTCCTTATTATAAGCTTCCCAAAAAGTATAATTTTAAATAAATTTAATTTGATTATTATATTTATTTTTTATTTCTTGTGAATGTAGGTTTGTATCTAAAAATCAAGCTCTTTACTCTTCACATGTGGAAAAATAGCATATTATCAAAAAAAAATTGAAAATTATCTATACACTAGATATTGATGTCCTTTTTTTTTTTATAGGTTAATAGTTGGGTAGGGCCAACACCCATATATTATATCGAATAAACAAAATACGGATTTTTAGTTCATGTTGAAGCAACGGCCTGCACCAGAGAAAAATATAGAAACCAACCAACATACTACCCAACCCACACTACACAACCGAGAAAACAACACCTTTACCACCTACCCAGATGCAAGAATGAGCCAAACATAACCAAAAAATTAACAGCAAAAAGACACCAGCACAGAGGTTATCAAGACTTCCTTCTCTTCAACTTCCTGGGGCCACAAAGCGTAGTGAAGATGGGGCTCCTCGCATATCGACCTAAGCCCCTCTTCTCCTCTTCTTTTCTCATTTTCCTTGCATGGGCCGCACAAGCTTTAACCGAGAATTCCAGCTTGCAATTACGGTGTACACAGCCATTTGCAATAACCTCTATGTCTCACTCATCCTCCTATTGCCAGTCTTCTTTGATATTTGGCAGCACTGGCTCCATCAAGGCATCTGTCGCCAAGTCACTGTCGATGTCACTCTCCACTTCAAAACCTTCATGTGCCATGTAGTTCCCCAACTCATCCTTCATCATGGGAGGAAGGATGGCAGCCATGTGCAACAAGAAGTCAAGATTTCTATCAATGTCCCCGACTCTCTCCTCCAACTCTTTAGGCTCAACCGAAGATATGACTGGGAACTTTGGAATCGGCCTAGACACCCATCTTTTGTTTAGATAGTAGTGTTGAGGCACAGGAATCATCCCCTTGTCATCTATATTATCTTGCACTGCATCAATCTCTCCAAGATATGTATGCTTGAAGAGTCTCTAGCATAAATTCTTTACCTTCTACTTCGCCACACCTCTGTAGAGCAAGAGAGCCAAGAACATTGTCAAAATGTCAAAGTTGAGCCGGTGCTTGTGGTATGTCCACAGAAATTCCCAACCCAAGACCTCCTTCACTGCATGTAGAACCAACTTATTTTTTATAGATAGGATTCCCCTCAGTCTTATGTCTGTCACTTCACCCTGGAAGGGCACCATTGTCATGGTCATTTCTAGGCACACCGGTGTATCCATGGTTCTAGGAACTTCGATTAGAAACTTACCATATGTGACTTCACCGAGGCTGCCACATCCCACTTATAGCTACGCACCACTAAACAGACTTCAAATTAAATTTGTTGTCTTATCACATGAAATGCCTTAAAGCTTTTGGCACGACACTCTCTAGGTTTCCACAATAGAATTGACATTCGCATGACATGAATAGATCATCGATATCTAGCCAGGACAGATGAATGCCACTTGCCACTAATTTAAACTACCAAGCTACATTGATCATATAAACTACAGGTCCCAAAGATATGAAACAAATGTTGCCATTCGAATCCCACCAGCTAGTAGAAATCGACCTTGGGAAACCCCAAACTTGCCCCAAAATCCACCAAAACGGCCATCGGAACACCACGTAAGGATCCAACTCCACATGTGGGTCAACACTTATCTAGAATCGCCATAACCTCTCCCAACCTCTACCACCACCCCTTTTGCCAGCCTGTCCACCTTAGAGTTTCCCTCTCGGTAAATGTGGCTGATCTGGAATTCCTCAAAGGAGTTGATGAGACCCCTGATCAAAGGAAGCCATCTACGCAGCAACCAATTGGGTGTGGAGTTATTTCTGATGGAATTCACTGTTAATAGAAAATCCCCTTCCAAATGTAGCTTCATCACACCCATGGCTTTCCCCAACTCCAGCCCACACAAGGCAACACATAACTCTGTCATATTGTTCATTGTTTGACTAATGTATTAAGCCTTCTGAGCGATCACAATGCCTTCTGAGTTTCTTGCCATGCAGCCAATGCCAGCCGCACTCAGATTTCCATTGGAGGCCCCATCAAAATTTATCTTAATCCACTCTGTTGTTGACTTCTACCAAACTATTTTCCTTCTGATTACGGCTTTCAGAATGACATCTGCGACTCCTATATTTGAGGGAATAATCAGACCTACGAATCTATTAGAGAGCTCAATGTCCCTGTTGGAGAAGATGTTCTTTGGGAAGATTATCCTTTTGGCAGCTATGTTTACAAGCTCCAAAACCGCCCCCACCAAGCGCCTCACCAAAACCTCCCTACCCATAGATGTCTCCTTGAAGATTTGCCTGTTTCTTTCTTTCCAAAGTTCCCAACACACCGTGGATGGCACAATTTTCCAAATGCTACTAAAAATGCCTTTAGAATTCTTTTTCAGCCACGTTGTCAACCAATCCCACAGGCTCTGTGAGAGTGGGGTTTGAAAACCTAGGAGCCCTAGAAGGTACTTCCAATAGTATGCAGAATAAGGGCATGTGAGAAAAAGGTGGGTCACAGTTTTCGCTTGTTGTTTACACAGGATGCATCTATTGGGACCTCTGAAGCCCAATTTTTCCAACCTGTCTTGTGTTAGGATTATTCTTTTGTGGCTAGCCAGGTGAACACCTTAACTTTGGGTAGCACATCCTTTTCCCAAAAGAGTGCATTTGGCCAAGATTGCATTATATCCATAATTTCTTTGAGCTTATAGCCAATCTTGACCTTGTACTCGCCATTCATTGAAGTACCCCACCTTAATACATCCTCCCCTACTCCATTGGGTATGGTTCTCTCCTTCAATATTGATTCAAGGGCCTTTCTTTGATCTTCAGGAGCATTAAGCTCATTGGGGTCTTTCTAGATCCAATGGCTTACTCTGTTTCTCCATACCTTACTACCGTAATCACATACTTTCAGGCCCCAAACTCTAACAACTTTTGCCTTGATTTCTGCCAAATGTGGCATATCACCTAACTTAGGGAATCCTTCCCAAGAGTCATTCCAGAAGGAGGTGTTATGCCCGTTGTGTACCTCCCACATGACGTGCTTAGAAATGATAGCTCTGCAATCACAAATGAAGTTCCAAATGGTCGAGCCTTTTGGCGGATTCAGAATTCTAACTATATTGACTAGATTGTCTGAATCTAGGTATTTTTTCCTTAGAATTCTAACCCACTTTTGATTACCGGTATAAATTTGCCACACCAATTTTACCCCCAACGCCTAGTTCATGATCTTCAACTACCGAATTCCAGCTCCCCCCGCCATTTTTGGTTTGCACACCTTGTCCCAAGCTAGCAGCGGGATCTTGTTTGTTTCATCCAAGCCGTTCCAAAAGAACTTTCAGACGATTTGGTTAAGTTGGTCTGAAATGTTCTCGGGGAGCTTTAAGCATGACATTGAATATATTGGGATTGCGGCCAGTACAAATTTAACCATGAGTAACCTCCCTACAGAAGTAAGCCATTTTCCTTTCCACAGTTCCATCTTCCTCTTACAACTATCTACAAGCCTATCTCATAAGCATTTCTGATTGGCCCCTACGAACAAAGGCATGCTAAGGAATCCCCCAGGAAGGTTGGTCGTTCTTATGCCTAATATTTGGGAGAGAACTCGTTGAAGGCTAGGCTACACGTTTAGAAAAAAGACTTTTGATTTTCTCCAATTAATAGCTCGGCCTAAGGCTTTGCTGTAATCATCCAACAATTCCTTAATCTTCCTTGCCTCAGATCTTGTGGCTTGCCTGAATAAAATGGTGTCATCCACAAACTGTTGGTGAGTGCTTTCTCCCACCCTGGGAGCTACCTCAATACCCTTCCAAGCACCATCCAACCTAGCCTGACCTATTCTCCTGCCCAGAGCTTCAACCATAATAATGAACAGGAAAGGGGAAAGGGGGTCCCCCTGTCTTATGCCACGAGAGGAATGGATGAAACCTTGGGCCACCCCGTTGACCAGTATTAAAAATCTAGGAGAGGCAATGTAGTTGCTAATCCAATCTACAAGCTTCCTATCAAAACCAAACCCAATCATTACGTCTGTCAAGAATTGTTTGTCCACCCAATCATATGCCTTCAGGATGTCTAGTTTTATAACCATTTTTGGCAACCATATTTTCCTTGTTGAATGTATCATCTCATGGGACACAATTATACCTTCTACGATGGACCTTCCCGGGATGAAGCCACTCTACTCCTCAGAGATTACCTTATTGATCACAAGTTTGAATATGTTTGATATTACCTTGGTTATAATTTTATATATTGTATTACATAAAGAGATCAGCCTGTAAACCCCCATGCACTTGGCTTCTTTCTTTTTTGGGATGAGTACGATGAATGTGTGATTCATCACACCTAACATTACGGTATTTCTTCTAGATTCTTCCACTACCTTGACTAGGTCATCCGAGCCCAGTTTGAAGGTTGCCTTCTTCACCTTTTCCAAACTAACAACTTTGATGAGTTAGTTGTTATCCACCTCTGAGGTTGTGTTTGGGATTTCCCCATTAAACTCTTCCCTTGCCCTCCCTGCCTACTGGGCCTCTAGAGAAAAAAGAGCCTTGAAGTATCTGATAGCCTCTTGACTTATCTCATCTTCATTTCTGGCTATAGACCCATCTTCTCTTTCCAAATCACTAATCTTTTTTCTACTTCTATTGACCAAGGTTGTGTTGTGGAAGTATTTAGTGTGTTTGTCCCCTTCTTGAAGCCAGAATTCCCTAGATTTCTATTTCCAATGACACTCCACCCTCACCAAGACCTCTTATTTTTTACTTGTCAGTTTATTTTCCTTCAGGTACTCCTCCTGCCCCATGCCCTTTTCTATTATATTTTCGTTGAGAGCCCTAAGCTCCTCTTCTATCTTATCACTCTCTTCAAAAATATTTTTGAAATGCTCCTTGTTCCAAACCCGTAATTTGTCTTTGATATGGGAGAGCTTCTTATGAAAGGATAATAGGCAAGACTGGTTTCCTACCCAGACCTCATTCCACAAGTGAGACATCTGACCTTGCAAATCTGGATCCCATAGCCACATCTTTTCAAAGCAAAAGGGGGATCCCCCTTTGAATTTTCCAGGTTTGATTGGCAGTTGGATCGAAAAATGATCTGAAGTGCTCCAAGGTAAAATTGTGGCTTCTAGTAGGCTCACCACCTGGGACCACTCCCCAGCCATCAAAAACCTATCCATCTTTTCTGTAATACCTGTGTGGCACAAACTTCTATTTGTCCAAGTGAATACCCCATTTTTTGTCTGGATCTCCCTTAACATATTTTTGTCCACAAATTCTTGAAAGTCCTATTGTACCCTAGACAAGGTTTTTATTCCTCCTTGTTTCTCTGAATTTACAAGGTAGCATTGAAATCCCCACCTAACAGGACTTTATCACCTTTGAGCTACCCCAAGGTGGTTGAAATCATCCCCCAGAGAGTCCTCTTCTTTGCACTGGCCATAGGACCATACACATTGATTAATTTGGTCACTACATTACCTTGGTACAACCTCACCGACACTGACATCCAATTATGGTTTGACTCTAGGAGGCTACAACTAATCATGGAAGGGTTCCACACCACTCCCAACCTGCCAAAGGCCCCTATAGACTCCCTAAAGGCCCCTTCCCAGCCTTTCCAAAACTTTGACTTCTTCTCATGTTCTTCCTTACTCTATTTTGTTTCCTAAATGAGCATAATGTCTGGTTTGCTAGTCTTTATTTGGCGTATGAAATGATGCCATTTGCTTGGCTTTCAAGCCCCTAGAATTCTAGCTTATAATCCTCATGATTCCCTGGGAAGGGGAAGTCCCTTTCCATTTCTAAGTATTGTTTGACCTAGTTTTGTTTGGCCTTTGGCTAACCCTGCCAAGGTTAGCTTTTCCTTATTGGTTTTGCAACCTCTTTGACTGGCAGACTTGATCATTGGAGTTTTCCTTCCTGATGGAATTTGCTCAATCCCTCTTTCCGCCAGAATGCCTGCCTGGTACTCTTCGAAGATTTCATCACAATTAGACAATGATTCCATACTCCCCTAGTCCTAACCTACTTCTACCCCTTCATCCTCTTTCCTTTCACAGGTGTGATGCTCCATCTGAATTGTCTCTAGCTCCTCCAGACCCACCTCTATCGGCCTCCTTTCTGATCCAACTTTTGCTAGATTCCAACCGTGAATATTTGTAAGGTGAGGGAAACCGTCCTTGACCTGATCCTCCATACCTGGGAAGGTTATCATGTCATTTATGTTGTTTTGGTCCAACCTATATGCATTTTGACTCTCCTCCACCTATGGGTCCACCAAAGGACCGGTTTCTTTTCTCAGCACCTTTGTGGTTGAACCTGGGGGCCATATTGCCTTCACAAGTTCCTTTTCCATGTCTGTGATTGGAGGCCTTTTCACCTATGCACCCTCATCCTCCTTCAATGGGTCTTTCCAATCCAAAATATAGGTTGAGACCGTTGACCTCGATCCAAGAGGAACACCTCTCCCTACCATGCTCCACTAATTTGCATTTAGGGCATAAATGCAGGTTATCTTCCCTGATCACCTCTTATTTCCAAATGCCCGTTTCTGAGATTAGTTCCACAGCTGATGGTAGCTCTACTCCCTACACAATCAGTATGCACAACCTAAAGTATGTACCTCTTTCAAAATCCTCTTGAGCTTTATCTATAAATTTAAACTTCCCAAGCTGCCTCCCAATCACCTTGAGAGTATCTTCCATCCAATACTCCGAGGGTAAATAATAGAGACGAAGCCAAACAAAATTTCCCTCTAACACAAGCTTCCTTGGATCAAAATTAGGGTGTCAATCAAAGAGATGCATTTGAGTTCCATACAAAAATTATGGCCCTAATTTGATGGCCTTATTCCTTTCTTCTTACATAGGGAATGTGACCAAATAACAGTTGCATTTGAGAGCCTTCACCATTAATTTGTCACCCCAGGTTTCTAAGCACCAATTTTTAATGGCTTCTTGACTCCTCTAGCCCTCACCACCCCATTTCAAAAAAAATCCTATGTCTTGAAGTAAAACCCTAGTTTGTTTAACTGTCTCATCTTTGAAAGAAATTGAGGGCAACAAATTTGAAGAGGACATACCATGTTCTCCTTCCCCATGCTTTTAAGTGCCAACATCCTCAACTACCTTGTTCTTGCCCTTGTTCGTTGCTGATTATCGTACCACATTCAAGCTTGTTTGATGCCAATGCTTAGTCGTATTATTGTTCAAACTTGGCTTTTTCCCGAACCACCCATTCAATCTTCTATGATTTTTCTTTCCCTAATTGCCTGATCGATACCTCATTCCCCAGTTGGCTTTAGCCATGGAAGAGCGAAAGGGTCTAACCCATGGGGGTCCTTGGCCATTGAATCTCCTTGAGTGATTCGCTCTTCACTCGATCCCAACTCTTGTCCTATTCTTAGGTTGATAATAGGGATGATATTTGTCAACCCAAACTCCATTCTCCATAACCCATTGAGGTCTGTGGATTTCTGCACAAGCGTCCCTACCAACATCACCATATGCAAACCAACCATTGTTGATCTTCTCCCTGAAGGCTTCCAAAGGTTCTGAATGCTCCAGCTCATCACTCCACCTTTCTTTGCTCTGGTGCTCCTTGACCACCGACCGCTCCCGCTGATCACCGCTCCTCTCCTTCTGCAAATCACTCCTCTACACTCTACCCCTTTGCTCCTTTTGTGCTTTGCTCCTCTACACTTCGCGTCTCTGCTCCTTTTTCTCTTGCACCATTTTTTTTCCATATGAATATTGATGTCCTTGATCCAACAAAAAAATTGAATTTTGATACATACAAAAAAAGTTATGTTTTAGCCAGTAAATCATGTCTAAATTATAACTGGTTTGACTTTGAAACTTAATTAAGACAAAAATATTCAATGAAATTATATGAAACCAATTCCATGCACTAGATATTGTAGTTACAAATCTAAATTTGAAAAAATTAGAATTTTATCCTTCATAGAAAAAAATTTATGTGTTAGCCAGTAACATCACTCTTTAAAAATGGTGTTTACTATTAAAAACTAGTTTTTGAAGGAGATGGAAAAAGAAGTACAATCTGATTCCAAATTTTTCTAAAATAATATATTTAGAATCTACAAACAAAATGTCACAAATCACTAGTTTGCATCATCTTCAAATTCCTCACGATTTAGCTGCTATAGGTGCTCGAAAGTGAAGATTTAGTTAAAAATTTAGTTCAATGTCCAGTTTGGCCAAAAATTGTAAACCAGTATTGTGGGATCACCCCTAGGTTACATAGAGGTGCTATGGTTTCGCTCCACATTTATTCTAGGTTGAAGATCTACGTATTTGATTCAGATACATTGGTGAGAGATGTTCAATGATGTTATATTTAAGAGATGGTATGTGGGATCGTCGTACAGTAGAAGTTGTGTTCATCAGTGTGTGACTGTGCATTGCAGAGTTGTCTAGGAGAAATGTTATTTCTCTGTGTTTCTCCACAGTTGTGCTTCAGGTCTTACAATTTTGAAGGTGTGTTGATGATGTCGGTATTTTACCTTAGTCAAGAGGATTTGAGGTTTGGTGCTTCGAAAGATAAGTTTTCAAGTAACAGTGTATGGTAGAGTGGTTTGAGTGTACTGGGTTTGTACATTCTTCAGGTGGAAGTTGTTGCAAAGGAGTTTGATGGATTTTAGGATCATGTTGAAGCATGGTGTTTGGTTTGCAAGTCATCTTGAGTTTGATGAAGCATGTACTTAATTGATTATGGTGTTTGCACGGGTAACGACCGACCTAGAGTTTACACTACATGCAAAGGATAAATATTGTTTGTGGTAGTGTGTGATTAAGTGGTATTGTTGATTTGGGTCCCAATTAAGTTATGATATGGTATGCATTCACTTCTATCTGCCACAGAAGTGTTTTGGTACCAACCTAATTTGAATTGGCACATTTGAGGTGCATTGCCGACCTTGGAGAGGGTTTCAAGGTTGAAGATGGTATAAGTATGAGTTGAATTATTGAGGAGGTTAAGATAGATGTAAGATATATGAATGTGCAAAGTGTATGATGTGAGTGATGCGAAATTGAGCAGAGCAATGTGGAATTTCAAGTGGGATTACCAAATGCAGTGAGCAAAAGGTGAAATGTGCCAACCAATTTTTTCCTTGAATTGTCACAACACAAACCGACACTACACAAATTGATTAACGTTAGCTTCAAAAGAGAACCAAATGAAAAACACTCAACACCAAGAATGTGCACTCAAGACCCAATGTGGGTGAGGTGCTAACATATGGTGGAGTAAACTGAATTATAACTGGAAGTGAATACAACAGAAAGAAAAAAGAGGTGGTGAACCAGCCATGAGAGGTTTCCACTCTACCACTTAATTAGTGAGGGGAAAAACATTACAATTCAAAACTAATTCATTTGCTATTGCTCGCATCCACTCAACATTGGGAATTCTCCACTTGACAGTGGGT
The DNA here is from genome assembly GCA_007115665.2 of Sequoiadendron giganteum. Classification (NCBI taxonomy): domain Eukaryota; kingdom Viridiplantae; phylum Streptophyta; class Pinopsida; order Cupressales; family Cupressaceae; genus Sequoiadendron; species Sequoiadendron giganteum. The sequence goes on along the minus strand of CM021102.1, from coordinate 84,540,791 downwards.
GAGAAAGAGAGATACAAATGTTTATTCTCCACACTGGCGGTAAACCATCCAGGGGTTACAATGTGTTTGCATTAGAATTCACAAGTAAATGCAATAATAACAATGGCTGGATTAGTACTACTAATTCACAGCCTTACAATGAAAGAAATCTACAATTTACAAGTGTTACAATGATAGAATCAATGCAAATATGTGAAGGATGAATCTTTCAAGTTTTAAACCTCTCAAATACTGAAATTGAAGCCAAAATCTGAACTTATTGAAGTTTGATAACAAAAACCAGCAAACTGAAAATGTCTAACCAGTAAACTATCAATCATTAAAATGCTCACAACTCATTCAAAATACCTTTGAATGAGCTGAAACGAATTGCAAATGCTCTCTAAGAGGATGGCCCCAAAAACCAATCCTCAAACTGCATCAAAGCTTCACCAAATAATTAACATGAATTCTAAGGCACTTTGAACATGGTACGACCTTCATGAGGAGAAATTTCATTAGATAAAATTAGAATCTTCAAATTAAAATCTGCAAATGTGCCAAAGGGGGCACCTCTAGCATAGAAAACAAAGGAGCCAATACCCATAAGCAAATTAAAATCATACAAAGAGTTGTATATGAAAATCTCCTTCAGCCAAACAATAACTACCAACATATAAATTGGAAATATCTCACCAAACTCCACAATAATGCTCAATATGTACTTCTGGATGAAGCACACTCTCAAACCAACATCTAAGGAACCATAGTTTCAGGCCCGAAGAATGAAGTAGAATTGCTAAGCTTCCCCTTAGTCGGGTTTTGAATTCAATCCAGCAACATTTTGTTATAATTTTCCAAAAATGAGAAATGAGAGAGCAAAGGCCTTCTTTTATAGAATTGAAGATGACTGTTGGATTTCCATCTTCCTCCAAAAGGGACGTCAATTTTACTTTTGCAATAATTTAATTTTTTAAACATTTAATTCACCTTTTTTCTCCTCTTCATTTTGGTGTCCAAGTTTCCTTAGGGAAACATTAAACATTTAAATGTTTAATTTGTTTAATTCCTTCATGAGGCATCCTCCCTTAATGGCCCCCTTTTAAAACAACATTAAGTCATTAATCTAGGTCATGGGGCCTAAATGAATTTTAAAACATTAATGACTTAAAATAAATCATTTCACCAAAATGAGCCTCAAAATGCTAAAAGCCAATTATGCTCCAAATTGCACTGCCCGAAATGGAAACTAAGCTGACTACTAATGCTACTGCCCAAGAAGGTATTGCTAGAAATAGAACTTACTAAAAATAGTAAATTCTAAAAAAAATCCCAATGCCTTTGCATGTCATACCACTGCGAAGCTCTCTGAAAACCCAGAAAGAATCCGCAATCCAAAACTTGAAACTCCAATGTGCTGGCTAAAAATAGCAAGTTGCTAAAAAAGTTGTCAGATGGATATGCATGTTACACCATTCTAAAGCTCTCCAAAAACCCAGAAAACTCCACCATACATGCAAACCCTCAAAAATGCTTCAGAACCCCAATAAGATAGGAAACCCTAATTTCACCTCTAACAAGCCTACGAGCTTCCAAAAATAGGCTATCAGTCACCAAAGAGTGAATGGCTAAAATGGGGACATTACAGAAGGTGTCTGTAATTATTCAAATAGACTACAAAGGTTTTGGAGCTATTGTGATGGAATCTTTGTTGCATTGAGATCATGTTCTTTGCGTAAAATTTATTCTCTATCTTCTTTTTCCAATAGTGAGCCTTGGCTATGAGACTTTTTGGACAATGTGTCTTATTCTGGCATTGAGCCTTTGTAACTGGTTTTGCAAGTACTTATGTTGTGAGATAATCCTCACCGAGATTTTTCCCCTATTGGATTTTCCATGTAAATCTGGTGTTGTCTTGTGCATAGTGTTGAGTTGCTTAAGTTTTTGTTATCTACATTTCATGTTAATTCGTCATAACAAATTAAGAGTTTAATGAATGTATGTGGATCTGAATGTTAATGATGGTTTTGATGTTTTGATAAGATACAAATCACCCCAATCTCAGTTTTCTTATTCATTCAACAAGGCATGTGTTTTTTCAAGTGGTATTTACATCTTTTTTTGGGTTACCACTATGGTTTTCCAAATCTCACAATTTTCTATAAATTGAAGTTGCGGCATAGTAGTTTCATATATTGAGTTTTAGGTATTTAGGTGCTACGAGATTAATCAAGGGATAGTAGTGAAGAGTATTATTGTACAAGTATACTTTTAAATTAATAATATTCTTTCCCTCTTTCTCCTGTGGAGATTTTTCTCAAAAGGGTTTCTCCAAGTAAATTTGGTGTTATCTATTGTTTGCTGATTTTTATCTTAGTGTTGTATGTGCAATCACACAATCTAATTTTGGTTAATCTAATTTTTAGTTTGCAAACACATTCATAAGTTAATATTGCAGCTTATATTCACCTTGTTTTCAACACTCTCCACCTCAAAATGATAATAAAACCAATGGAACATGTGACTAAATCAAGCCACAAATTAGAATACGTATTCACATTGAAACATCTATGGGTACAACTAACCCACATCTAAGTCATATATGTAAATTTTAAGTACATAGAACTTAGAACACTTCAAAACTTGTGTATCCCATAATGCAACAAATTAATTTAACAATATATTGGTAACCATGTCAAATAAGAATAATTACATATATACATGTAAGTTTCCAATGACTCTGACATCAAATCACCTCAAATTTGATTTTCCACTTGAACTCACAAATTAACATAATCACAGAAGCCTATAAATAGATCAAATGGAAATAATAGTAATCAAATCATATAAAAACATCTTCAAACCTAATCCATTGTGTAATTTTGTGAACAAGTTTTTTATCGACTATAAGAAGTCCAAAATCTAACTTTGTATGCACAAGTTATGACCCCTTTAAGTTTAAAAAGAAAACTTTGGAAAAACCATTGATACCACAATGTAGCACTCATAAATAGCTTTCCAACGACTATAAAAAATAAAAAAATTGAAACCTAAGGTGAATGTTGTGTCTCTTGGAAAAAATTGCCTAATTTCACTAGTAGTGGTGGTTGGTAGGTGGTCCATGGGTGGACCGCCAATGCCACCCAGGTGGCACATGAGTAGTGAGTTAACTTGGTAGATTTGAAAATTATAGAAAGCAATTAAAATCTTATTTATACCCCATAGGTAGGGGCTAGAGTTTGGGTCACCTTGAGACCAATGGCTCATACTAGGGGCTTAGCCTAATCAATTGAGGAGGGTCGACTATTGACTATAGTACCCTGTTAGTACTATTTATAACAAGTACCACAAGGTATGATACTACCTAGAATACAATATGGGGTATGGGGGTTTGTGAACCCCCCCTCTCCTATTTGATTTTAAACAAATATTACATGAAATATTATCTTAATTTTATTTTTGCTCTACAAACAAACTATATGGTTGTATGACAGGGTGGGGTGGACAATTTTTTTTTATTTTTTCCAATGACCAAAATAGATCTAATTTCATATCAATCTTCATCTCTTGGGGATCCTAAATCCAATTATGGGGTTTTTTTGTCTAGGAGATCATCTGTGAAACTTCTACAAAACCCTCATGGTGAACACCCAAAAAAAGCTTATTTTCTAACTTAGATTTCAAACCCCAAATCTTACAAATACCCAAAAAAAAATCAAACCCCAAAACCCCAAATTTGTAAAACAACTTACACAAACCCTCGTACCTTGAAATATCTTCATTTTTTTTCCTACAAAGCCATGGATTCAAATATGCATCAAATCTACTCATACAAGAGTTATACCAACCACACCATGGCTTTGATACCAAATGAAAGGAAATTTGTAGTCATCTATGACTATTTCCATATAACTCAAATAGAAAAATTCATGCAAACAAGTACTCATAATCCATATGTAAGAAAATAAATAACATACCATCAAATATGATGCAAGATATATCTTGAGAAAACCCTCAAGAGGGAAAATTCAAACCTTGAAAAGCATCTATCCTCAATGGATTATTCAATAATAAAGATTTCAATACATGAATACCCCTAAAGTATAGATCTCTCTACATGCACTCCATGTGTGAATAAAAAAAAAGAATTATGTAACCACACATCCCAACCCATGCTTAAAACCCTCACATGTGTGACCTACAAGAGATGCTCACACAAGCCAACTTTAAAAAAATACTCGTGTTTGATTTTATAGACACAAGCTTGCACAAAATTACCAAGTGGTATTACATTGACCATGTGATTAGTAACATGATCTTACAAAACCACCCCCCCTCACTTACTTTTCAGTACTAAGTTTAATCAATATTAAATATTTTCCCAATGTACAAACCCATTGTAGACACCTAAATTATTCCATCAAACCCTAATCGTCATCATGTCATCATTAATTGCATTCATTTATCATTTATCACTCAATTGATTAATGATAATTTGATAATTTCCATTTATCTTTTATCCATTTAATTTTTTATTTAATTATATGTGAATTAATTATCTATGTTAAATAATAATTTCCATTTTTTGTCTCTTCAGTCAACTCCATCATTACTAATATGTTAACTTAGTCTTCATTAGGAAACTTAAAAAATTTATATCCATCGCTTTAGTCAACTCTTTCTTAAATCAAGTTAACTCTTCTTCCATTTTAGAAACCTCTTCAATATTTATCAATTAACTAAGCCTGAAATTGGAAACTTCATGTGCATATTTATCCATTGTTTTAATTAGAAAATTCAATATTATTCTATTATGTGTTGAATTGGAAAATTTCTAATTTTAGTTGAGTTAAATCTGTTGATTTTCTAGTTAACTCAGGTCCTAATCCTCAGCCATGTCTCCTAGGTCTATAAATTAAGTCATTTTCTTCATCATTGGGATCCATCATACATCTAAGCAATCACATTCTATCGAAATATCCATCATATATTTAAGAAATCACATTCAATTGAAATCAATCAATCATACATCTAAGCAAGTCCATCATGTTGAATTTATCATTGTCTTATTAGTGTTATGCTCAACATCATTGACTTATTTTGAATTTTGCAATGGAGTTTTTAAGTTAGTTTAGAATTTGATTTCATTGCTTTCAAGTTTGTTTTAATTTCTATCTTATAATTTTCAATGCTTACGTTTTGGTGAACTTGACATGAAGACTAATTTTCTAACTAATTTCTTTTTTGTAAGTGTGTATTTTACAAGATTACACGATTTGTAAGAGGCTTGGAAACTATTTGTGCTTATCTTAGAGGATTACATGACTTTTAATATGATTTAAAATTAAATTTTGAGTTTTATTTTGTAGTATTACATAAATTCTAAAGAGGCTTGAAAATCATTCTTATTAAATTTTTGCATGTTAATATATTTTTCATTGTATATACATGTTAAGATATTTTTTTTGTTATTTACCAATCATATTTTAGCTAAAGTTGCCCATTTAATAACTACTAGCAATCACACCTTGGTGTGCAATGGGTACGCCAATGGTTTTTTTTATTAATTTAGAATTTGTATGGATAAAGCTTAGTATTTGACATTAAGTATAGCATAACGTAATTGTGAAATGCTTTGAACTAAGAAGAAAAGCAATTTGAAATAAATGTTTGTTTTGTGTAGGAAGATGGAATAAAAGTGCTTATTAATGATGATATATATATATATATATATATATATATATATATATATATATATAATATTTGAAGCTAAATAATATTGAGTATACATTCAAAACATTAAATTAATTGTTGTGCATGTTTATAATATAATTTATAAACTATGAATATTAGTGAAAATTTAGAAACAATATATAATTCTTTAATTTCTTTCTTTGTATAAAATGCAATGATTATTTTGATAAGCTAAATTCAGTGTATTTAAATATATTTTTCTAAAATATAATAGTTTTTTATTTGTAAAATATAATAATTTAGTTTTTTTTGTTTTTGACTTTTATAATATGAATGTCAAACATATTTTCTAGTGGAAATGTAGAAAGAATATTGTTTTTTTTCCTTCTTTCTTTGATTATTTTTGTATACATATAAAAATGGTCATTTCAAAACCTGTTAATTAATTAAATATGAATTATTTAATTAATATTCTAAATGTCATCTACATATAAATAAATATAATTTTTTATTTATATCGTTCATTTTTCTAATTCTTCTAGTTTAATTAAATAAATAAGTTTATTTAATTATTGCTATCTTCTTCTTAATTAAAAAATAAAATAAATTTCATATTTTTGAATGTTTAAATTCAAATAATGGAATATTCTTCTAACTCATACTTCACTCCATATTTAAATTAAATATTATAAATATTTGATTTAACACCTTTTTTCACCTCTCACATAATTAAATATACACACCTTTTTCATCCCTCACATAATTAAATATTAATTATTTAATTATGGAAGCTTCTAAAATCCATGTCACATGTAATTAAATAAATTATTTATTTAATTAGGAATTTATCCTCAACTTTCAACCAACTTTCATAAATGAAATAACAAATGGCAATTTGTCTCCATTTTTAAATGAGGATGGTTTTGTGGGTTGAAAACATTCTTCCATTATTCTCTCAACCTCGAGAATCTATCACCGTTCATCTTGACAGGTTCGAATTTGACCGTTAATCTTTGCCAACTAGATTCTTGCCTCCAAAAATCTATAAATACAACCCTTTAGTGATTAGATTTCATCCTAGATTTTGTGAATTTAGCGCAGTTACTATAGTTGCATTCGAATCAGCATTTTAGCATAGTATTTCAATTTCATAGCATTTTAGTTTCATATCATAGCTTAAATCATTTAGCAATGGACATGCATGTTGCATAAACTCATTCTCTAAGTTGTCATTCTGCCAAAGCTACTACATACACCAACTGAGAGCCAACAACTTACAACAGATCCTTGGAGATAGAGGACAATGGAACGCTTTTGAAGGAGTTGTTGTTTAGAGTTTGTTTTACTTTTAATTAGTTTCCTTTGATTTAATGTTTCATTGGTGTGTTAGTTTAACTTATTAGTTGTTCCACTTATTCTCACACACAATTTTATATTGGTTTCATCGAACAGTTAAATCTTTTTCAATAGTCTTGCATCATGCTAACACATTCTCAACTGTCGATGGCTTTATAATATGATTTATACACTTTGAATATTAATGTGCTAATATTTATGGATTAAAACTATGTGAGAAATTTTAGTGGAAATTAGAAACATTATCTAATTCTTTGCTTTCTTTCTTTGTATAAAGTGCAATGATTAATTAAATAAGGTAAATTCAGTGCAGTATTTTTTTTGTAAAATATAATAATTATGGTTTTTTTGTTTTTTGTTTTTGACCTTTATAATATGAATGTAAAACATATTTTCTAGTGGAAATCTAGAAAGAATATCTATTCTTTGCTTTTTTTCTTTGTATAAAGTGCTTTATTTTTCTAATATTATTTTTATTTTATTTTATATTGAGTTCATCAAACAATAAGATCTTTTTCAATGGTCAACCATCATTCTACCACATTCTCAATCGTTGATCATTAAAGTCAGCTGGTTATGTTCATATAAGGAACGCCTTCGACGTAAAAAATTGTATGTTAAATAGAAAAATCATATTATAAATAGAAAAATCATGTTTTAATAGCAAAAATCATGTTTAATTTTTTTTAAACTATGTTAAATTTGAAAAAAATGAATTTTAAGCAAAACCACTGTTTTAATGCCCAAATCGCTCTCAAAAAATCCAAAACCATGAGTTTTTAATAAAACCACCATTTTAAAGTAAAAAACAACCTTCAAATCTCAAAAACCACGAATTAGTAGTCAAAACCATTTTTTTGCTTTCAAAAACCACTTATTAGATGTTCAAAACATCAATACATTATTAAAAACCCACCTTCGGCTAAACATGCATAGATTTTGCTAGACTAGTATGTTTTTCAACTTCTTGTAGGTGTTAGAAAACTAGTTTTGAGATAAACATATCTAGTGGCATTGAATTTTTTATATTAGATCATAGAAATCAAGTATAATCATTCAAAGTCAACATTTCTTTTTAAAACTTCAAATGAGCATAATTGTTGCATACTTTAACATTTTTTGATGTTTTAAAAAATTATTAAAATCATAAATAATCTAATCATGTAGTTATTTTTTCTATTTGAAGTTTTATTTTTCATGTTTTCATTGACCTTTAATTGCAACTTTCTTTCGTTGTCGAAGACCAAGGCACACAAAATAAACATTTTCATAGATCAAAGCTCGAAATTTTAAACTCCCGACTTATTTATGTTGCAAGATGATTGGTAGAAGAATTCTTTTATTTACCTTTTCTCTTTTTCTTTGCTTTGTCTTTGTTAGAGTAATCATGCATTAACTAATAATTAACTAATATTTAATTGATTATTAGGCTAATTCATTTCATGCACTTAAACTAAACTTAAGAGTTTTTTTTTTTTTTTTTAATTAATTTATTTATTTATTAGAGCGAGGTTTAATAAGATCAATTTGTCTCATGACATAAGATTTTGAAACTTGTCATGATTTAATCCCTTTATCATTTAGGGTTGCTCCTATAAAACACTCACCCTCATTGTACTATATCTCTTGATCTCTCGAAGACTCTTGAGGTTCATTCTGTAAGTTTATCTTGTTGGGAATATAGCAAATCATTATTTGCAACTCTCTTTGTGTGGAAGACACATTTTTGTTCACTGTTTGATTTTACATCTCATATTTATTCATAATTCTAACATGGTATCAAAGTGTGGATTTAGTGAATCCCTTCTCAATTTTGGAGGGTTTTCTTCAACTAGGATTATAGGAGCAAATATGTAATCTTCATTTTTTTTAACAATTTTTGGAGTTTGGAAAATTGTTGTTGCACGTATTGTATGATGTTTTTTTCTTTTTTTCTTTTTTTCTTTTATTAGACTACAGGAATCGGGTAGCACGGCCTTGTATGATGTTTTTTTCAATATATATATATATATAAAATTTTAAACCCTTGCCACCCTAGGGTCACATGGGCAACCAGTGCCCAACCTCCGAGGGGCTTAAAAATGTTATTTTTTTACAATTTTAGCAAGATTAGGAAAATCATGATATATTTTCACCCAGTCATCAAAATTGGGAAGACAAGATATTATTGGAAAGTTGGTTCCAAGCACTATCCAATGATACTAATTTTTTCTCAAATTTTGTTGTTGGTACATTTTATCGCTTGCCAAAGTTAGATGTGTTATTTTCACTTCTAAGATCACAAATTTTGACCCGTTTCTCTATTTTTTTGTGATTCTAGTGATGTTGGGACAGTTGTTCAGAGCTCTTCAAAAAAATCCATGTAATTTTTCAATATTTTTCTCTAGTTATATTTTATTCAATTTTTTGTGTTTTCACATTTTGGTGGATTACTTAGACCTTTTAGCTCCTGGAAACTTTTTGTTTACATGGGATGACTTTTTTTTGGATGTTTTATATGTATTTCATGTTGGATATTATGGTTATGTTGCTGATATGTGATTTTCATTGATGTCAACACTATTAGCATTAATGTCTTTAAGACTGTATATGTCAAGAATATTGATAAAATTGTAATAAAATAAGTTGTAGGTTATCTGTGAAGCAGTGAAGATCAATATGATGGAAAGTTCAATATGTTGATAGTGAGAAGTTGTGGATTAAAGGGTTTTTTTTCAAGCATATCTAGTTTATCCACCGAAAGTTTCAGAGCTACGCATGAAGATTTGAGCAAGATATGAGTTTTTGTGTTCCGACAATTATTCTGTTACTGAAGTTGGTGTTCCTGGAAGAAGATAATGTGATTTTGGTAATCTGAGTTGTTGTGTATGTTCTTGTGGTGTTTGTGGATGTTTCTAGATCATGTTCTATTTGTGTTGCATGTCTGCATTGATCATTGTGCTCACGATCTATGATTTTCTTTTGTGTGTTCATGTTTTTCATGTTCATGGCCGACAAGGTGATTATAGTGTGTTGTGGATCTTCGAGGAAAAATATTTGAAGGTGTTTTATGTTCGAGGACATTTTTTTGGGTCTCTACTATGTTGTGGCCGACCTTGGTTGATTAACATTAATAATCTTTATTGTTTTGGGCCAACAGTTTGCATTCATTCTATTATTTTGTTCAAGCTGACATGAAGCAATGTAATTACTTGTTGCGGATATATATGAGTGATTTTTTATCTCATTTGATGTGGGTTTGATGTGAAGTGTGCGAATTTTATGTGTGAATAAAGATTAGATCATTTGAAGGTAGAGCAGAGTGTGAAGAAGAGTGAAGAAAAGTGAAGAAGCGTTCATGTGCTTAACCAGAATTGTAATCAGGCATTAGCAGATGCTACTCTCTCAGTTCAAATTCTTCATATGAATTTAATCTGAATGTTTTTGTAAGACAGTGAGTCTTCCCTTTTATCTGAGCAGTGAGCTCTAGGAAGTGTGCCTAAATGCATGTGCATTCCCATTTAATTTTCTTATACTTTTAACAGAGTATAAACTTGTGGATTAACCTCCACCGTGGTTTTTTCCCTAATAGGGTTTCCACGCAAAAATCTTGGTGTTATGTATATTTTTTATGTGTTGTTGATTTATTCTTTCATGGTTATTAATCAGACATAAGAATAAGGGTTAACAAAGTTAATTAGTTTGAAATTATGTGACAACTAATTCACCCCCCCCTCTTAGTTATCTTCCCTTGTGTTGCCAAAAATTGGTATTAGAGCAAGTTCCTTGGAAGAAGTTTAACAATTTGAGGTGATCTGGGATGGCAACATATAAGAAGGATAGTCTGAGATTTGATGGAACAAACTATTCTTTGTGGAAGACTTGAATGGACTGTCATCTGAGATGCATTGGTGAATCTTACTAGAGCATTACACGTAATAGGTATGCTATTCCTCAAAATGGTCCTACTACTACTGTTGAGATTAGGGATGTTGAATACAATATTAGGGATAAGGAAGCATTGTTGAGTGCTTTGACTGATTGTGAGATGATGATTGTTATGGATCTGAAGACTACTTATGAGATCTAGAAAAAAATGGAAACTTTATATGAAGGTGATGCTAATGTGAAGATGGCTAAGCTACAGAGTCTGAAAGGGAAATATGAACTGTTGAAAATGGGTAATGATGAGAATATTACTACTTTCATGCAAAGAGTGGATGAACTTGTGTGTGGTATTAGATGTACTGGTGGATAGGTGGATGAATCAAATATTGTTTCTCAAGTGCTTAGATCCTTGCCTGATGCATACAAAATCAAAGCTGCAGCCATTGAGGAACTCTGAACTGTGACAAATATAACTAGAGATATGTTGATTGGTAAACTTATTGCTTTTGAGTTGAGTGAATTCGGTGATGCCCTTCCTAAGATAGAATCTACATTCAAAGCTACTACCTCTGGAAGAGACAAGCAAAGATATGATCCAGGTGAAAGTTCTTCTAGAAAGGTATTCAAGTATGAAGAAGAAGAAAGAGAACTGAATGAGCTTGAAGCACTTATTGTCAAAAGAGAAGCTAGGGGAGAAGGTAGGTATAAAGGAAAGTTGCCTATTAAATGTTTTTCCTGCAATAAGATAGGTCATTTTGCATCAAGGTGTTTGGAAAGAGTCCCTAAGCGAAGATATAACAAGCATAGATTTCAAAAGAAGTGTTATTATGCTGCTGATGAAGGTGTGACAGATGATGAATATGATAAAGGGAATATAAGTGAAGATGAGTTTGTGTTTATTGCTATCAAGGAAAATAAACTTGTGTCTATTGAATCTACTAGTTGTACAAATGTGGAAAAATCCCTAGCTGCTCGAGTTGAAGAAAAGGATGAATGGGTAATTGACAGTGGATGTTCACATCACATGACAGGTGATAAAAGAAAATTTGTGAGCCTAGAAAAGTATGATGATGATGTTGTAATATTTGGTGATAAAAATGGTGGTATAATCTGTGGCAGAGGATGTATTTTTTTTTATGGTAAGCATAATATTGATGTGTTCTTTATGTTGAAGGTTTGAAGCATAATATTTTGAGTGTTGGACAGATGGTTGATAACAGATATAATCTTCAATTCAAGGATGGAAAGTGTAGAATATTGGGAAGTTCTGGAAATGTGATTGCTTCAGGTACAAAAATAAAAGGTAACATTTTTTACCTGAATGCTGCTAGTAAAAGTTGTCTGATTTCTCAAGTTGATGAAAGTTGGTTGTGGCATAGGAGAATGTGTCATGTAAAATTTGACAGTATTATCAAGATAAGTTCTACTCAGGCAGTGAGAGATCTTCCTAAGTTGGTAAAGCCTACTAATGCCATATGTAAGGAATGTTAGTTAGGAAAGCAAACTAGAATTTCATTTCGGACCAAACAACATTGTTCAAATGAATCATTGGAGCTTGTGCATACTGACTTGTGTGGTCCTGCTAGAATCAAAATTTTGCAAGGTTACAGGTATTTCATGTTTCTTATTGACGATTATTATAGGATGATGTGGGTCACTTTCTTAAGGGAGAAATTTGAAGCTCTAGAGAAGTTCAAGATCTTTAAGGCTATGGTTGAGACAAAGATAGGTCTGAAGATTAAGTGTCTAAGATCAGATAGAGGTGGTGAATTCACTTCCGATGAGTTTAATTCTTTATGTGAAGAACATGGGATAAAGAGACAATTATCTGCACCACGGACCCCTCAGCAAAATGGAGTTGTGGAGGAAGAACAAGACAATTCAAGATGTTGCTAGAACTATGATGCTGGAAGGAAATGTTCTTCATATCTATTGGAGAGAAGTTATGAGTATTGTTGTTTATATCCTCAATCAGGTACAAATCAAAGGTGATATTGGTAAGACCCCTTTTGAGATATGGTTTGGTCATAAGACTATTGTTAGATATTTCAAAATCTTTGGGAGTAAATGCTACATCAGAAGAGATGAAGATAGAGGAAAGTTTGATGCTAGGAGTGATGAAGGAATCTTTCTTGGTTATTCTACTAAGATCAAGGCCTACCGGTGCTACAACAAGAGATTGAAGAAAATGGTTGAAAGTGAAAATGTTAAGGTTGATGAAGACATTGCTAGACCATCCAAAACCAGTGGATATAACTCTGATGATCGAAATGATAGTACAAACAAAGGTTAGACCTCAAATCAAGTTTAGATCATTTTGGTGAATTAAGAAGATCAAGAAGAAGGAGAAATTGGTGAAAGTACAAAAGAGAGATCACAAGAGCCTGAAATTCAAGAACAACCTAAGACTCTAAGGTATGTGAGATTAAATCATTCAAAAAATAAGATTATAGGTGATAAGAACAAAGGTGTCCAAACTAGGAGAAGAATTATAGAAGAATACTATTTGATATCAAAGACTAAGCCAAGTAATGTAAATGAAGCATGCAAAGATGAATACTAGATTGAAGCAACGAAAGAAGAACTGCAACAAATTGAGAAGAATAATACATGGACTCTTGTTCCTAGACCTAAGGATAAAAATGTAATTGGAACTAAATGGGTCTTTAGAAACAAACTGAATGAGTAAGGTGAAGTTATCGAAAACAAAGCAAGACTGGTATGCAAAGGATATTCTTAGATGGAAGGAATTGACTTTGAAGAGACTTTTTCTCCTGTTGCTAGAATTGAAGTTGTGAGACTATTTCTTGCTTATGATACTTACAAAACTACAAGGTTTATCCAGATGGATGTCAAGTCAGCATTTCTAAATGGAAAATTTGAAGAAGTGTACATTGAGCAACCTGATGGATTTCAATTGATTGATCAGGGAGATATGGTGTGTCGGTTGAAGAAAGCATTGTATGGACTCAAGCAAATCCCCAAAGCTTGGTATGCCAGATTGGACAAGTATTTGTTGAAGCTTGGATTTAACAAAGGTACTATTGATAGTAATCTATATTTCAAGATTGATGATGATAAAGATTTTGTTATGCCTCTTGCACACACGCCCCGTTCGGAATAGGGACACTCTCTTTCCTTTTGGCTTGTCGGGTCCTTTTTTTTGCATCACCTCATTTTGTGTGCCCCATTTTGGCATCCTCGATGGTTAACGCATTCTCAAAAGTCTCATTTAGGGAATTACTTGTTGCGGATATATATGAGTGATTGTTTATCTCATTTGATGTGGGTGTGATTCGAAGTGTGTGAGGGCTATGTGTGAGTAAAGATCGGATCATTTGAAGGCAGAGTAGAGTGTGAAGAAGAGTGAAGAAAAGTGAAGAAGTGTTCATGTGCTTAACCATAATTGTAATCAGGCATTAGCAGATGCTACTCTCTCAGTTCAAATTCTTCAAATGAATTTAATTGGAATGTTTTTATAAGACAGTGAGTCTTCCCTTGTATCTGATCAATGAGCTCTAGGAAGTGTGCCTGAATGCATGTGCATTCCCATTTATTCTTCTTATACTTTTAACAGAGTATAAACTTGTGGATTAACCTCCATCGTGGTTTTTCCCCTAACAGGGTTTCCATGCAAAATTTTTGGTGTTATGTGTATTTCTGATGTGTTGTTGATTTATGCCTTCATGGTTATTAATCAGATCTGAGAATAAGGGTTAACAAAGTTAATTAGTTTTAACTTTTGTGACAACTAATTCACCCCCCCCTCTTAGTTGCCTGCCCTTGTGTAGCCAACATTTCCAACATTTTTTCCCTATTTGGGTATTGTAGACATCTTTTGCATGCAATTTATTTTTTATAGATGCACTAAGATAAAGTGCCAATTTAGTGTATGTTTTTTTAGGATTTCACATGTCTTGTTGTGTCTTTTGTACTCACATTATGTTATAAAGTGTCATGGGACAGTTGTGTAGGCCTTTTGCTTTACCATCACACTTTGTCAAGTGAGTATTCCTTCCACGACGACATCAAATCATAGTGATTGATGCCTCGTGTGTGTGTGCCCTATTTTGCACACCCTTTTAATTGTAGGTTATATTTTATGGATATTCATATGTTCTTGGTTCTCCTTCATGCACTTCTTGGTGATACACAATTTTAATGGACTTGTCTTGGCTCTCCCTTTCCACATTATGGGGGTTTATACTATTGGTGCTAATGCTTCTTTAGTTTCATTTTTTGAGTGATTTATGTATCTAGTTCTTGTTCTTGTATTCTAAGAGATGAAGCAGATGGTTACCCATGCATTTTGGTGAGACAAAGCATTTACCATATGGACATTATTGGGTTCCTATTTTTAGAGGTGACCTTCTATTTTCACTTGGTCAGTGTTCTTTAGACTATTGGGACCTATATTTTTGACTTGCATCTTGCATGTTGAGAACTGTCATTGGGGTCACTCATATATATTTATGTGTCATTTGTAACTTTGAGCTCCATATGTTTGTTTTTGTTTTCCATCTGATTTGAGTATTGTCATTTGAGGCACTCATGCAGTTTCTCGTCTTCTTGATCCTGGTCATTATCTATTTCAAAGGAAGTTCTTCATTAAAACACTATAGAATTCATCATTTGATAGTTGTCTACAACTTATTCGTGCTTCAACAATGTTCTTCATGTTTTTATTATTTTTTGGGACATTATTTTGGAGGCTTTTTAGTCCTTCGTTTTCATTTATCTCTTTTGGAGAAGAGTGTTTCCCATGATTTTTTCTCTCTTTTTCACTAGTTATGAGAGATTAGGTTGTTTATACATGGGTACCTCATCAAGCCTTATTTTTCGGGACCCATCATGAATTTTTTTCTTTTTATGCATTCACATTTTAGGGGTTTTTAGCTACTCCCTAAGTTCATCTTAAGGGGGTGTTAGAGTATTCATGCATTAGCTAATAATTAATTAATTAACATTAATTATTAGGTTAATTCATTTCATGCACTTAAGCTAAACTTAAGAGTTTTTTTGTTAACAAGAGTGAACTTTTATTAGATCATTTTGTCTCATCACATAGGATGTTGATACTTCTCATGATCTAATCCCTTTATCATTTAGGGTTGCTCCTATAAAGCACTCAACCTCATTGTATTATCTCTAGATATCCATGAAGACTCTTGAGGTTCATTCTGTAAGTATTTTATTATTGATGATATAACATATTATTGTTTGTAACTCTCTTGCATGAAAGGTTTTTTTGTTTGTTGTTTTATCTTGTGTCTCATGTTTATTCACAATTATAACAATCTTTTTATCTATTTTAAAATAATTGCTTTGTGGGATTAAAAAGAAATTTTATTTTGGTTAATAAATAATTCATTTTGTTTTAAGCTCGAAGGGTGTGTGTGTATGCTCTTATCTCACACGTTTACATGATCTGGAAAATTAGAAACACCAATTCTTCTTTTTTGTTTTTAGGAGGCCTGCCTTAGATATCATCACCAAGGGGATGACCTCAACCAAGTTTTTTGGTGTGTTACATCAAAGGGGATAATGAAAGTTGTACCTCAATATAGGCATGTCATGTTTGGAACATCCTTGGGACCCCTAATGATTCAAGACATAAGGTGAAGGTTTGGTCCAATATTTTGTCTAGCTCCTAACCCACACTTGTAAATGAGCTAGTTTTCATAGAATTTCCCCTACAAAACTTGTAAATAGAATCCTAAGTATTTTAGTTATTGCTTAGTATGGTGCAAGGTATAGTATCATGTCTAAAGCTACTCATAATGTATCTCCTTGAGTAGAGATATAATCTCTTTGGGAAAGGTATTAGGACCTCCAAAGAAAGGGAAAACAATGAGCCCTTGTGCCATTGGATCCCTATCTATTGAATCTTTAAATATAATTTTCTTGCACTTATCTTGGGATATTAGCCTTTGGTTGGTGGGCCTACACCGAGTTAACACTCCCACTTGATTAATTTAGGATTGTTCATGTATTTTTTGCATTTGTTATTGTTAGAGTAAAACCTCCCCATCTGAAACACAATAGGGGCCTTATCCTTTTTAATTATTATATTTTTTAATCTTCTATATTTTTATTAGTATATTTTCTTAAATTTTTGAAAATCCCAAAAATTTTATAAACCCACAAAATATATAAAAAAATTGCAAAAACCCAAAAGAAAGTAGTGTCAATTGTGAATAAACATGTGACACAATTAAATAAAAAACATGGAATAGAGTAGTACAAATCCATTTGCAACATGTCATTATAGTCAAACTAAGAGTTTACAAGATAACCCTAGAGTTAATGAACAAGACTTGATAGACTAACTTGAATACTCTCTTTGGTTTTCTGATTTTATGAATGATGAGCTTACCCAAACCTAGTTAGATCATATTATAGGTTTGAATAAAACATACTTCCTAGAGAAACTTATAGAGGAGGGTTCCATACTCTCCTCTATATTTTACCAATTTAAGTTGAGTAAGCTCATTAAAACCCAAACTATAGCTCTACATCCAGTTTTTAAAATCCCTTGTACAAGATTCCTCAAAATATAACTACATATATCTCTAATTTCAACCAACCCACAAAAATACCTTCACCATGCAAGATCCCATAGTTATATTAAATTTTTAGAATCAATAACATGGTAACTTGCAACAAGTAACCACCAAGCCCATTAACACTTACCCTCTACTAGATGAAGCATTTGCTACTATGTATAGTTCCACATCTCTAATCCCATTAATAGGACTATGACATCACCTACCCTACAATAGAGCATATTATCTAACCCCACTTCCATTTGGATTCAACCTAGTGTATCTAGTCAAAACATCCCTTAAATTCAAACCTCATTCCCTTCCATAACACCCTTAATTCAATCATTACCACCTTTATCTTTATCCCAACCATCACCTCCTATTTAGCTACGATCTCATCTTACACTTCACCAAAATAGTCTATAACTTCCTACCATCAACCTCCCATATCTCAACCTAACTACCAAGAAACCTTATCACAACAACAATAATAATACAAACAACTCCCAAGCATGTCACAATTTATTCCACAAAAACCATAAAATAGTCAGCTTCCAACATACCGATCACCCTTAAATATATCCCAACCTGTATATCAACCACAACCAATCAAAATACCACAAAGATACCAACAAAAACTAGCATATCAACAATCACTTAACTATCATCAACCACCCCCTCAACAATAACAAATACAATATATTCAACCTCTAACATATCAAACACTCTTAAACACATCACACACTCCTATCCAAAACTAACAACAACAACCCCCTCTACAACAACAATACCAATAACCTCCTATCCAACACCAACAACAATTACCTATCTACCAACAACTTCCATCTAACCAACAACCACCACCACATGTGCCCACTCCAACTCCTTGAAATCCCGTCACCCAAGAGTGGAAAGAGATAAAGACCATCCTTAAATGGATGCAATTAGGGACCCTACAACAAAATAAAGCATACACATTTGAAGAATTATGTCCCTAACCTTTTGAAAAATCAATAACATCAATCCCTTTCCCTCATAATTTTGAAGTTCCTAAACTAGATAAGTATAAAGCAAAAGGAGACCCATGTGACCATGTTAAAGAGTTATATATTTCATTTCATGAAGTGGATTATAATGATGCTTATCTTATGATGCCATTTCCCAAAAGTTTAGGATGAAAATCTCTTAAGTGGTTTATGCATCCACCTCATCGATCCATTACCACTTTTCCACAGCTAGTCAAAAAAATTGTCAACCACTTCTCCTACAACATAGAAAATGAACTTTCGATGGTTGACCTCTACAATGCTAAATAAAGAAATGGTAAGAGTTTTTCCTCCTTCCTCCAAATATGGAGAAGTATCACTAGTTTAATTCTATGGGTTATACTTTAAAAATAACTTGTTAATGTCTTTTCCATAAACCTTACCCCAAAAATGGCCTTTCATTTATAAGTCCATTGTGTCACAACTTTTGATGAGATAATTTAAAAATTAGTTACCATAGAAAAACCCCTTATTGCTAAGGGACTAGTCAAAATATATAGCAAGTAAAAATAAAAGACAACTCAAACTAATGACAAGTCCATATTTTGGCCAAGAAATAAAAATATCATTAGTGTTTGGGTAACCGACACTAAAGTTGTCCAAATTGTACCCACAATGCGAAAACAAACCAACTCCTACATTCAAAATTTTCTACAAAAAAATCATGTTACCATACAACAAGGATCATCAAGACCCCCTACAACTCAAAGACGTACATACACTCCTTTAGAAGAATCAATAGAAATACTGCTCAAAAAACTTGTCAAGGAAAATATGATTATATACTCATACACTCAACCCTTTCATGAAATAAAACCAAAACCCTCATGGTATAGAGAATGAATACTACAAATATCATTGAGTTAAAGGTCATACCCTCTTAAAGTGTATGAAGCTAAAAAATTATGTCCAAGATCTTAAATTGATCAAGATGAACTTATAGTTGAATACCAATCATCCTCTTCACCTAATGAACAATCGTATCTATCAAAACCCATTCCCTAAGTATAACCAAAACCAACCTCCAATATATAATAAAGGTCAAAACCAAGGTGATCAATTCTACACCCTCCTCTTATGTCTCATTTGTTGGGCATATTGACGAAGTCAATCCATAGGTCTATATTGTCACTTGTATAGGAGTGAAAATGCACCCCTTAGGAAAATTCCCCTTTTACCCTTCCTCACTTTAGAAAACCAAATTTGAAGGCTAAATTCCACCTAAGCTCGTTGCCTTCATTCCACTTAGTGCTTGTTGTGAGCGTCGACAGAGGAATAACTGTCAAGGATGCCTACACGGCGCGCAAACGTCCTTGACAGATTCTCGCATCTAGAGCCTACAGAGGCATTACACTTCCCATTGGAAAATGAATTGTAACGCCCTCTTCGATCGACCGACCCGAAATGGTTGTTTCCTTCATCTCCTTCTTCAAATTCACCTCTTCTTCATTATTTTTGGATCCCTTCATGCTCTCTCTTAGCTCTTCATCAACTCCTCTTCACAATATCTCCCACAAGCTCTTCTACAACTTCTACAAGCATTCTAAGAATTCAATCCATCACTCTCAAGCAACACTTTACACTTCATAGCAACAACATCAACACTCTATCAACTCAGTAGAGCAAGTGTGGAACAAACACCATTGTAATAGAGGCTTGAGTTCCTCTCATTTTATCCCCCATTAGCCTTGAGCACTCTTGGTGGAGGTGGTAAGCTTTCTACTCCTCTCCTCTATTATTTGGTTGAGTAGCATAACACTGTTTTGTAGTGATTTTGTGTTCTTTACTTCATTTCCTACTTTTCTCTCTATCTATCTGGTTGTTCGTGGAGCTGGGAACACCAAAACGGGGGTTTGACTGAGGAAAACCCCTATATAGCCCAACTCTCTCTCTCTCTCTCTCTCTCTCTCTCTCTCTCTCTCTCTCTCTCTTATGTGCAGGTATTGAAGACATTCATGTGCTGGAGGCTTCATCACTTGGGCAGTTGTAAGCATTTCCTTTCCACTTCTTGTTCTCTTTATCTATTTCATTGTATTTCAGCTTTATCACTTTTTGTCATTTTCCTACATTCTAGAAGTTCTCAGCAATTAGAGTAGAAGTAGTCACTTTAGCCATTTTCTATTATAAACTCATTCTCTGGTCTGTACGAGACACCAGCACACCTCGGGGACTCCAGCGTGTCGCGCTATCATTTGTATTTTGCGCTGACATCGTTTGGTCGAGAGCTTATCCGTTTGTCCAGAGAATCTTCCCGACCTGCTCTTTCTAATTCTAGAACTCTCGTCGTTGTTCCTTTAGGTAGTTTAGGGCAGTTCACCCCATGAGGCTCTCTGAATGAAGAGAACCCATGAGTAGCGAATCCCCCTTCTCTACATTTTGGTGAACCTGACGTGAAGCAGAAAACTAGGAATTTATTTACCCCTACTTGGTGGGGTCATAACTTTTGACTTGGTGCTCGGAATTCAAAATCGTTTGCACTGTTGGAAAGATCTCCTAGAGAACTAGTTCAATCCCTAAAATACTAGTGCCTTTGATAATTAAATTTTAGGGACTGACGCAAGTTTTGACCTAAAATTCCGCTCCGAAGACCTCCGAAAATGCAAATTACTAGAACCTAGAAAATATCAAAAATATCGTAATGAATTTAATATCTTCTTTTATTGGTTTTGTATCTAATTTTGTTCAAAATGTTAATGATATTCCATTTCATGCATGTGATAGTGACAGATTTTCCCATGTCACTTTGTATCTTTGATCCTTCTCATGAGAGTCCTCTTGCTTCAAAGGATATTTTGTTGCAAGAAGATGAAATCATTGATACCTTTCTAAATGTTACTTTATCTCCTATTCATTCCAATGCACTCTCTTCTAGGGACATCGCATTTGTGAGTGATGAATTTATTATTTATTCTAATGCACTCTCCTCTAAACATGATGCATTAGTGCATGATGAATCTCCTTCCACATTTGATCCTGTTTGGATCGATGTTGAGAATATGTCTTTGAATAATTACTTCACTAGTTGTGATGATTCTGTAAATGTAATCTATGTCTCTGCTGCCCCCCAAAGGCCTAAGAGATCAGTCATTTACGTGACTCCAGCTAGTCCTTCTCCTAAAAGGATTTGTTTTATTGATGGTATTCCATTTGATAGCGATTCTCTTGATCCTTCTATGGCTCCCTCTTATAGGGTGGTAGCCCATACTTATGAGAATAGAATGAATAAAAAACCAAGCCTTCTTCAAGCCCCTAAACCTATGACTAAAGCACTTGGTGATTATGATCTTTTCAAGCAACTCCTCATTACTCTAGCCAAGATCTCACTATGGGATTTGCTTCAGTCTACTCCAGTTTACCAAGGTATGCTTCAGGAAGCCTTGCAAAAGATCCTCTTGCCTTCTTTCGCTAGGCCGACAAATGTTGATGCGTTGATAGCTCATATTCATGCAGATTCACCGAATATTACATTCTATCCACAAGAACTCCCGCCTTTGGAAGTAAAAAAGCAAGCAGATCCTCTAATGATTATAGTTAACGTTAATAAATTGGTATTAGATATACTCTCGTTGATGTTGGTTCGGCACTCAATGTATGTAGCATTGATCTATTGCCTAAGATTAATATTGATTCATCTTCTCTTAATACTTATTATGTTTAAATTCATGGGTTCGATAATGTTGGTCAACAAGCCCTAGGCACGATAGTCTTGCCTTTGAGATTGGGACCTATTATCGTACCTACCCTTGTATATGTTATATCAAAAAAGTTACCTTATAACCTTCTTCTTGGTAGATCATGGATTCATGCTATGGGTGCAATCCCTTCTACCTTGCATAAACATATTAAGTTCATTGCTAATAACCAAGCAGTCACAGTTAAGGTTGACCCTGATGCTATGCACTTGTGTGAGATGGAAGTTGTCGGTTAGGTCTTAGTTGTGCCTACTCTTATTCCTTCAATGTCTTCCAATGTGTCGATGTTTACTCTAGCAACAAAGGATACTCTTGAGATAGATGTCCTTGAAGAAGATCCTTCTAAAGCAAGAAATCTTAAGACTGTTCCTTCTACCTCTTCTCAAAGGAATGCATGTCTTGGTGATGATTTGGGTTCTCCAAACTTTATAGATTCCTTCATTTGGAAATGTAAAGTTGACCCAATCCACTTAGACCTTCCGACAACATCCTTCACACTCGCTATCAAAGATGATCACTCTTTTGCATCACGGGGTAATGTGAATGCAAATTGTAACGCTCTCTATGGAGATCCTCCTCCTTTGTCCTCTATCTTTGTATCTTCTTCTTGTGAGAAGTCAAAATTTTCTCCACAAGAGAAAGGGTTGCTTCCTACTCCTCATTCTTTATTTGAGCAAGAGTGTATGTTGTTGCAGCTTCTAAAAGCTCGCTTAATTACTCTTCCTCCTCCTACATGCAAGAAATTTCATAAACATAATAAAGAAAAAACATTATTTATGTGCATACCATCGAGTGCCTGGCCATTCCACTAGTGAATGTAAGGCCTTGAAGGACAAAATATATAAAATTCATGATTCAAGTGCCATCCCTCATTTGTTTGTCTGATGCACCTATCTCTTCTTCATATGACAAGTGATATCGAGGTTTACCTCTATCCTGTTCTAAGTATCTTGCATGGTTTTCCTCCCCTATACATTGGGGGCAGTGATAGCTTGTTTTGGGGATGTGTGTCCTTCTTAAAGAACCCCCTCTATTCTCTCTGCCTTTTGAATGTAACGTCCCTTAAGTGGACCCTCTTCCTTTTCAAGGGCTCCCAAGGGACCCCTTTAAATTTTTTTATCTCAAACGAGTTCCATGGCATCTAGCTTGGGGACAACCCGACTAGACCTATTTCATATCTTTGCATCTAGCTTGGGGGCAACCCGACTAGACTTGTTTCCTATCTTTTCATCTAGCTCAGGGGCAGTCCAACTAGACTTACTTCACATCTTTGTGTCATGCTCAGAGGTAGCCTGACTAGACCTGCTTCACATCCTTGTGTCTAGCTTGGGGGCAACCTGACTAGACCTCGCTTTTCAAATAGTGCATCCCTTGAGTGGACCCCTCTTCCTTTTGAAGGGTTCCTGAGGGACCCCTTTGAAAGTATTCCTACTTGACAACAATCTTTGTGACTGTCTGCTTACTTGCCTGTGTGGCCGCTTCCTGACATGTTCTATCTATGGGTAAACATGTCACTTTGTAGGTGCACCTATGAAGCCGCTTTTTGACTCTATAGAGTCCATTTTTATTGGTTTCCCTCATGTGAGAGTTCTTGGGGGGTACCTTCCTTGCAGGTCTATGGGTCTGTAAGGTGCTTTTATCGGTTTCCTCCATGTGAGAGTTCTTGGAGGATACCTTCTTTGCATGTCTATGGGCTTGTAAGACACCTTTCTTGGTTTCCTTCATGTGAGAGTTCTTGGAGGATACCTTCCTTGTAGGTTCGCGGGCCTATAAGGCACTTTATTTCTTTAGCTTCATAATTCTATGGAGCTATGAAGTCCTTTTCTTGTCTTGCACTCTTGGGTTTTCCAGATCGCAGTCTGCTTCCTTGACGATTTAGGTATACATTTCTAACCCTACTACTTCTTCGATCTACTTTACTAAAGCACTCATCAGTATTTGTGCTCGCTAAAATGGGGGAAAATGTATAGGAGCGAATTTGCACCCCTTAGGAAAATTCCCCTTTTACCCTTCCTCACTTTAGAAAACCAAATCTGAAGGCTAAATTCCACCTAAGCCCACTGCTTTCATTCCACTTGGCACTTATTGTGAGCATCGGTAGAGGAGTAACTGTCGGGGATGCCCGTACGACGTGTAGATATCCATGCGGTGCGCTTACATCCCTGATAGATTCCTGCATCTAGAGCCTATAGAGGCGTTACACTTCCCATTGGAAGATGGATTGTAACGCCCTCTTCGGCCAAACGACCTGAATATGGTCGTTTCCTTCATGTCCTTCAAATTCACCTCTTCTTCATTCATTTTGGATCCCTTCACGCTCTCTCAGAGCTCTATCTTAGCTCTTCATTAGCTCCTCTTCACAATCTCTCCTGAAAGCTCTTCTACAACTTCTATAAGCATTCAATCCATCACTCTCAAGCAACACTTCACACTTCACAACATAAACATCAACACTCTATCAACTCAGTAGAGCAAGTGTGGAACAAACACCACTGTAGCAGAGGCTTGAGTTCCTCTCATTTCTCCCCCATTAGCCTTGAGCACTCTTGGTGGAGGTGGTAAGATTTCTACTCCTCTCCTCTATTATTTGGTTGAGTAGCATAACATTGTTTTGTAGTGCTTTTGTGTTCTTTACTTCATTTCCTACTTTTCTCTCTATCTATTTGGCTGTCCATGGAGGTGGGAACACCAAAACGGGGGTTTGACTGAGGAAAATCCCTATACATCCCCAACAATTTCTCTCTCTCTTATGTGCAGGTATTAAAGACATTCATGTGTTGGAGGCTTCATCACTTGCACGGTTGTAAGCATTTCCTTTCCACTTCTTGTTCTCTTTATCTATTTCACTATATTTCAACTTTATCACTTTTTGTCATTTTCCAACATTTTAGAAGTTCTCAACAATCAGAGTAGAAGTAGTCACTTTAACCATTTTTTGTGATAAACTCATTCTTTGGTCTGTACGAGATGCCAACGCGCCTCAGGGACTATAGAGCGCCACACTGTCATCCATATTCTACGCTAACATCCTTTGGCCGAGAGCTTGTCAATTTGTCCAAAGAATCTTTGTGACCTACTCTTTCTGATTCTATAACTCTCATCGTTGTTCCTTGAGGTAGTTTAGGGAAGTTCGCCCCATGAGGCTCTCTGAATGAAGAGAACTTGTGAGTAATGAATCCCCCTTCTCTACATCACTATTAAAGGTCCTAATTGCATTATCACCACTACATGTGGTCAAGTCATTATTTGAGGAACACCTTCATCCTCTTGACAAGCTACCCGATATGATTTTCTTGAACATCTCAAAAACACTACAACACATATTCTATCTTGGAACTTCTTAGATCATCCCCTCTTTTGAGGGACATATTGAACCAAGATTTGAGAGAGTCTTGAGTTCCCGGTGATATGAACCCTAACCAATTCCAAGCCCTTGTAGTTAATTTTTGCTCTTCAAACCATCTAGTTTTCACTCCTAATGACTATATATCTAGAAAATTGTCAACAAATATAAGGTCAAATGAGTCCTTATAGATGGCGAGTCTACTTTAAATCTATGTACCTAAAATCTCATAAAATAATTGGGATATTCAAAGGATGGCATAAAAATAAAAAATAATATAACCATTAAAGCATGTGATGAGGCAATAAGAGAGATTGAAAGCATAATATGGCTTCCCCTACAAGTTGGTCTATTTTTACAACACACCATGATGCATTTTATCTATATTGAGTTTCCATATAACCTCCTCCTTAGTTGTCCATGGATCCATTTCATGCGAGCGGTCCCTTCGACCTATCACCAATGTATCAAATTTCTACATAATGATGAAGAAGTTACAATCCTAGCATATTCTAATCACTTTCAATATTGCATATTATTGGAAGCTTCATACACCAAGTCACATCATTGTCCTAGTGCGTATATTTCCATACCTCCACCATCATTTTCATCTTCCTCACATGTTGATCCTACTACTTTAGCATCAACATCATCCACTAAACCAAATTCCCCAATCAAGGTCAAGATCATAGATAAAGGTTGTGGGGAGTATGAGATACATAATGCCTTCCATGTTGGTCAACTACCTCTATCTCCAAATTCTTATGGAAAAACATAAAATAATAAACAAAATATAAATCCCAAGATCATCCATTGTGGTACAACCAATTTTATATAGAGATGCTTCCTTAATGATGAAATCAAATACAATGATATAAACACATAGTTATAAAAAAGATGAAGAATTTGCATCATGCTTTGTTCAAAATATATATCCTGAGGCACTGAGAATGTGCAGAAACATGGGATATAAAGGACAAGGATTAGGGTTACATGAACAAGGTCCTCTTGAACCAATCACAATTAAGGTAAATTATCATATATTTGGTTTAGGGTATATTCCTCTAGTGGAAGAATCATACGATGCCAACTATACCTTTGATATTGTGGTAGGAGCCTCTCTCATTAATAAGATTGTCAAGGAATAATACCTCAAATACTACTTTGCTAAATTATCCACCCTCTTTAATGAGATAAACATTTGTACTATTGAACCAGTCATTGCACCTTTCATAAATCCTCCATTTGATCTTCTAGACCTTATTTTCTTAGACCGACAAGATCCTATGTACTAGTACATATTTGGAAATGACCAAATTATAGTTGAGCTCATGGGACTTCATGAAGGTATGGCAATAAATGACCATATAAATGTTTTTACATAGAACTAGATCAAGCTGCTTATTTAAGGGAACAAGTTGAGTTAATCTTAAAAATTTAAAACATAAAAGTATAGAAAAAATGAATCCCCTAGTGAAAAAATCTTTGAGACATTATCATATAGAAAATAAAAAGAAAAAGAAATTAAAATAACTAAGTATACTAATGAAAGCCTCTTTGAGGGATCAATAGATAAGGAACTTTGACCTTCCTTTAAAATTTTCAAAGTGGCAAATCAACCAATAGTCCTAGAAAGGGAATCTCAAAATGTCAGTTTGGATACAAATACTGGTATCAAAATCTTTCAAATTACAATCAATATTTCAATAGAAGAATAATATTGAAAATCACAAAGGAGAAGATACCATTACTTTACTTGATTCCTTTCTTAATATGCCACATAATGTCATCATTACAAATTTTACGTCAAAAACATTTTGGTCTCACTTGATGTACCAAGATTAGAATTCGCTCATAAAATTGTTGGTCCCAAAAATCCTTGATATGTCATGACATCTGTAAATACCTCCATCATTACACCTTACCACCCAACTTATCTCACACACACCATAAATAATTTGTCCATCATTTATTCTATCTCACCATCATATCAAAGGAGCTTTAAAGTCACTTTATTGGGATACCTTAATTTGAGAGAGGCTTCTATAGTCTTAAAGGAAGTGTCCAATAATTTCCATGTTGCAAATACTAGGGGTATTATCTTAGCCATTAGAATCTACAAAACATGTTTCCATGAGTCAGAATATTCATATTTATGGTTCCTCAACATCATTAGCCACTTTTAGTCATATCATAATCACCTCTGTCAGAATCTTCAAAAGGTCAAAGCTCAAAAGGTTCAATTTGATAATTAATTGTCTACACTTCTAGTACTTTCATGCTTAGTCTGATGGATATCCCAATTGAAAAATAAATGAATTTGAAAAATGAAAAAAAATGAAAAAAAAGAGAAAAAAATCATCATGATGAAAACCTAGGAAACAAATGTCATGTTTGACATTAAAAAAAAAAGAAAATGAAAAAAAAAAGGTAAGAATCATCCTTTGGTGAAAATTGCCTTTGGTCACACCTTGGACAAGTACCATGGTGAAAACATGCTCACAAGCACCATGTGTAATAAATCAAACTTTGCTATCTTGTAGTTCCTCATCATCATCCACTTTTCCATCCTATATCAATTTCATTTAGTCTATTCTTCCATCCATCATATTTTTCACATTGTTATACACTAGGGGCATGCGAGTACATCATATTTCATGAATAAATCTTGGTATATGCCTTTTGGCTCATTTAGTGACTAGAATACCTTTCATAGTCGACAAGGACATGCATTTTCCACAAACCCAATATTAATACAAATTAACATCCAAACATAGACATGTGCTCTAAACCAACAAACAACACACTTGAAACATGCACTTTCAATATAAAATCTTAAAGAGATCGAAATCAACCTAGATAACATGCAGTTAAAATAATCCTTTACCATCATGAACAATTCCTTATTACCCATCACTTGTCTTATATAGGATGTTTCTTTCTTGAAACCAAATATTTATCTTATACAAGATGTTTCCTTCTCAAAACTAGACATGATTCACATCCATCTTATAGTCCTTTTGGCAATTTGGTAGAATATAGTATCGTTGTGTGTCTATTGATCATTTCTTGTCTTTTTCCTTGTTTTATATTTTTTCTTTTAATATTTATTTTTATTTATCTTTTGACCCATATTGTGCATACACAAGGTCACTGTGATCATTTCATATCATGGTGTGCTTTGATATAACATAAACTAGGGTAAAGTCTATTGTTTTTGTTTGTTGTGTTTGATGGTTGTCTCATCACAAATCCACTAAGAGTTTCATATGCATTGTGAGTGTTGGAGCAGCCTATTGTCTATCGGTTGTTTGATTGAGAGTTAATACATGCATTGGACACATAGTCACCTTAGTCTTATATACCCTGGTCAATAACATCCATTTCTATATAGAATAAAGGTTGCTAATCTCAAAATCAACATAACACATCATCATCATTGCATTCATAATCATTTTTCTTGTATCCATATTATAATGTTTTTCATCATGTTAGTGTAAATACATGTTTTACCTATCTAGGTCCTATTTACATATTAAGTCCACTTAGGTCCTAGGAGGGGATATTTCTAGTTAGTGTTAGTTGTCACTAGATCTTATCTTATCTTTTGGAATTTAATTCTTGTGTCTTAAGTCATTTAATATTTGTTGAGGTGGTTGTCTCATTATACATGATTAAGACACATGTCAAGATCTTGTCCAATCCTATCTCACAACTTGTCTTTATAAGCAAGGAATCACATGTACATTGCCGTATTCAATCTAACAATCTTGCATCCATAATAATAGCATGATATTTCTACCATTTATCTCTTGTGGAAGTTATTGTTGTCTTGTATGTGATTGTGGGGTGTTGAGGAGTTCTTCATAAACTCCTACATGGTATTAGAGCTTTAGTGGTGTAGACTTCTTTCTAGATCTGAGGGACCAATCTTGGCATGAAATTTTTGTTGGGTGTGAGTTGGGGTTTCAAGGACCTCACGGTTGAATCTAGCGTGTTAGAGAAATTCATGTTTACCTTTCATTTCATCAATTTTTTTTATGTTTTAACTGATCTACAAGGGTTTCAATGAAGGTTACAATTGCCAGATCTTAGAGGTAGTTGAATTTTAGGGCACTTTGGGCCAAATTTGACCCCTCCATTGCATTTAGAAGGCCTGAGAATCTAAGGACCAACTATCAATTCATTATTTTTACATTTTTGTCGGGGGCATTAGGCAATTTTTACTCTCAGTGTATTTCATACAATCATAGGGATCTATACCAAGTTGTACCATATGATCTGGTAGTTGTAAGTTTGCAACATCAGTCAGGTCGGTAAAATATTCTTTGTCATCATACTTCAGTCTGCATCAACCGATGTAATTCTACATATGTGGTACCTTCGGCTAGCATAATGTCACATTTCTTGGTTGTCGGGGTACAAATTTGTATTTATTTATCATAGAATTTAATATTAAAAACTTGTTTTAAAAAGTGTTGACCAAAGTTTGGTTAAACCCTTAGTCGCGAGTTTAAACCCCCGTGACCAACGCTCAATGCAAGGGGCTATGCCTTGGGGTGGCATGAACTATGGCCCACCATCGGCCCCCAATGGCTCCACCCTAGCAACACCGCCATTGTTGGTGGTAGGGTCAAGTTTTTTTTAAATTATTTTTGTAATTACAGTCATATGGAAGATTGTCGGCTAGTCCCCTAGGGGCCCTTTTTTTTCCTCTCATGCTTGAATTGGGCAACTTTTTTCAAAATGCCATAAATTGCAATCTAGAAGATCGTTTTTTAAAAATAAGACATCGTCAGAAAGCTAGCTTTGTCAATTTTACAATGGTGTAGGTTATTTTCCAAAAAAAAATGTTTGGAGGCATTTATTGTTGTTTGAAGTCAGATCTTCATGTTTGCTCCCAAGATCATAACTTTTTGCCATGATCTTTTATTTTCATGATTCTTGCAGCGTTGAAAAGGTATTAAGGAGCTCTATCCTACCATCCATTCACTTTTTTTCAATTTATACCTAGGTATATTTTGTTCAGATTTATGTATATTCATATTTTGGTTGATCACTTGGACATACTGCCACTTGGGAAGGTGCAATTTTGATCTTTGTACTTCATTTCAATTATATAATGGTGTTCTATATCTTGTTGCTTCATTTAGATTATAGGTTTGATTTATCATGATTCTAGGCTTGAGTCCTTGAGTGACTCTAATATGGTTTCTACCATTAGAATTATCTTTCCTTTGCTTTCCTTGATTAATGATTACAATGTTACTCCATTAGTGTGTTTCCAATGTTTCTTTGCAGCAGGTTATCTCATTGAGGGGGGGTTGAATGGTCTCTCTTTGTCTCTCTTTATGGGGGGTGTTTTTCCTTGTAGGGGTTTTTTTCCTCTCATTTTTCATGAAGAACATTATTATATATTTTCTCTCTTTTGGGGAGGAGTTTTGTCCCACTAGGTTTTCTCCTTTTCTTCATTTGTGAGACATTGCATTTGCATTTTCACATGGGTACCTAGCATGGCCTTGTAGTCGGGACCCATCTTTATTTCATTTGCATAATAGTACTCCCTAAGATGTACTTAAGGGGGGTGTTGGTGTAAATATTGTTTTACCTATCTAGGTCCTATTTACATGTTAAGTCCACTTAGGTCCTAGGAGGGAATCTTTATAGAACTTAGTGTTAGTTGTCACTATATCTTATCTTATTTTTTGGCATTTAATACTTATGTCCTAAGTCATTTAATATTTGTTGAGATAGTTGTCTCATTATATAGGATTAAGAGGCATGTCAAGATCTTATCTAATCTTATCTCACAACTTGCCTTTATAAGCAAAGCATCATATGTATATTGTCATATTCAATTTAGTAATCTTGCATCAATAATCATAGCATGATATTTCTATCATTTATCTCTTGTGGAAGTTATTGTTCTCTTGCCGGTGATCCTGGGGTGTTGAGGAGTTCACCATAAACTCCTATAATCCATCATTTTCCATATTTTATCTAACATTTTCTTCTTCTTTTCTTCTTTCAAGAGATCACCCATGCACAATTAATGTACAAGTAAGCTCTCGAGGGGGCATCAATCGTCTCATGTTTTTTAATTGTCATTCTCACCCAAATGGGGCATATCATCATCTTCATATCTTCTAATTTTTCTTCTTGACTACTTTTATTTTCTTTGAAACAATTTTACTTTGAATATTATTTCAAAGAGGGGCAAAATGTAGACACCTAAATTATTCCACCAAACCTTAATCATCATCATGTCATCATTACTTGCATCCATTTATCATTTATCACCTAATTAATTAATAATTATTTAATAATTCCATTTGCCATTTATCACCTAATTAATTAATAACCATTTAACAATTTCCACTTATCTTTCATCCATTCAATTAAATGAAATTTTATTATTTAAGTAAATGCGAGTTAATTATTCATGTTAAATAATAATTTCCATTTTTCATCTCGTTAAATCCATTATTACCAATATGTTAACTTAGTCTTCATTAGGAAACTTAAAATTTATATGTATCCACCACTTTAGTAAACTCTTTCTCCCATCAAGTTAACTCTTCTTCCATTTAAAAAACCTCTTTAGTCTTCATCAATTAATTAAGCTTGAAAATAGAAACTTCATGTGCATATTTATCCATCATTTTAATTAACAAATTCAATGTTGTCCTCTCATGACTTGAATTGGAAATTTTCTAATTTTAGTTGAGTTGATTCCACTGATTTTCTATTTAAATCAGGTCCTTATCCCTATCCACGTCTCCTAGGTCTATAAATTTAGTCATTTTATTCATCATTGGGATCCATCATACATCTAAACAATCACATTTTGTCGAAATCATTTATCATATATCTAAGCAATTCATTCAATCATACATCTAAGCAAGTCCATTTTGTTGAATCTATTATTATATTATTAGTGTTATGCTATTTGAGATTGCATTAAAATACCTTCAAGGCAAATCAATATCATCAAATTATTTTGAGGTTTGTAGTGGATAATTTTTTAAGTTAGATTAGAGTTTGATTCATTTCATTTCTTTCAAGTTTGTTTTAATTTCTAGCTTATCATTTTCAATGCTTACACCCACATTAAATATTTATCCCAATATTATATACAACACATAAAGTGGTCGTGCAATAATGTCTAACCCATGTGATACACACATCCCTAGATCCCCTAGGTGCGCCATACATAATATTAAATTAGATTAAACATTATGCAAGGTGAACAACACACCTTTTCCTAACAATTTGATGCTACAAATCAATTTGAATCCTTACCTTTTCCCTCTTTTTTCACAAGTAAAAATGGCTAAGGAAAATTAAATGTTGCCAAGACTAATTTATAAAAATTTCAAGCCTACCCATGCTTGATTATCTCATAGTGATCATCCTCGAATCCTAATTACTAACTCGATATATTTACCAAGTTATTTTATTGGACTTGGAATTTTGACCTTACCTCTACTCAGGTACCTTTTACTTATCATCATCAAAGATCGAAACTTCTTAATTACCTTATATACCTTTTTAGATTTTGACTTTCACTCATCCCCTTACTCAAGTACTTCCTCGGCATCTTCGATGCTTGATAGCTTCCTACAAATGCATCCTATTATAGATGGAGGTGCATGTTGTCAGAATTGTGAATAAACATGAGACACAAGATCAAACAATGAATAAAAATACCTTCCATGCAAGAGAGATGCAAACAATAATCTACTATATCCTCAACAAGAAAAACTTACAAAATGAACCTCAAGAGTCTTCAAGAATATTTAATGAGGGAGAGTGATTTATAAGAGAAACCCTAAATGATGAAGAGATTAGATGATGAAAAGTGTCACATACTATGTGATGAGATATAATGATCTAATAAAAGCTCACTCTAGTTAACAGACTTAAGTGCATGAGAAGAAATTAGCTTAATAATTAATTAAAGATTAATTAATTATTAGCTAATGCATGATTATTCTAACACCCCCCTAAGATGAACTTAGGGAGTAGCTAAAAATCCTAAAAGTCCAATGCATAAAAATAAAATAATGCATGATGGGTCTCAACAAACAAAGCTTGATGAGGTACCCATGTACAAACAATCTAATCTCTCACAACTAGATAAAAAGGAGAAAACCTCATAGGAAAAAATCCTCTCCAAAAGAGAGAAAGGTGAATGAAGGATTGAAAAAGACTCCAAAATTATGTGAAGGACTAAGAAGCCCCCAAAATAATGTCCCAAAAAGAATAGGAACATGAAGAAAATCATTAAATCATGGAGAATCCATAGACAACTATCAAATGATGATTGATGTAGTGCTGAAATAAAGAACCTCATCTAAAACAGATGATGATCAGGATCAAGAAGATAATAATTTGCATGAGTGCCTCTAATGATACTACTCAAATCAGATAGCAAACAAGGGAAAACTATTGGAAGTCGAAGATACAAATGGCATAGCTACCAATAGTCTAAAGAACAAAGATCAAGTGAAAATAGAAGATCACCTCCAAAATAGGAATCTAAGAGTGTCCATATGGTAAATTATCCATCTCACCAAAATGCATGGGTAACTAGCCGCTAAATTTGCTTAGTACATAGGAACATGAACTAGATACATAGATCAATCAAAAAATGAAACCAAGGAAGCATTAACACCAATAGTAGAAACCTCCCCATAATGCAAAAATAGAGAGCCAAGATAGGTCCACTGAAACTATGTGTCACCAAGAAGTACATGAAGGAGAACTAAGAATATTTGAACATGCATAAAATAGTACCTGTAATTGAGTGCAAATAAGGCGCGCACACACATGAGGCAAGAATCACTGGGATTCCATGTTGTCGTGGAAGGAACACTCACTTGAAAAAGATGTGATGGAAAAACAAAAGACCTACACAACTCCCCATGATACTTTATAACATAGTGCAAGTATAATAGGCACAAAAAGATGTGCAAAAATCCTTAAAAACATACACTAGAATGACACTTTATCTCAATAAGTCCAGAAAAGAAAATTTGCATGCAAAAGATGCTCAAAATGTTCAAACTTGACAAAAAGATAGAATACATGTAGAACAACCTAAAACAAGTCATCCCACACAAATATAAAGTTTCCAATAGCCAAAACATCCAAGTAATTCACCTGAATATGAAAACATAAAAAAATGAATAAAATGTACCAGGAGAAAAAAATGGAAAAAATGCGTGGGTGGCTATGAAGATCTCTGAGAGAGCTTTCCAACACTGTTGGAATTGTGAAAAATAGAGAAATTGGTCAAAATTTGTGATCTCGAGAGTGAAAACAACACATTTGACTTTGATAGGAAATAAAATGCACTATCAATAAAATCTAAGGAAAAAACCAGCACCATTGGATAGTTCTTGGAAATATCTTTTCAATGATGTCTATTTTGCTCAATTTTAATACCCGAGCAAAAATTCATCACGATTTTCCCGATCTTGCTTAAGTTACAAATAAATTAAAAAAAAATCCCTTGGAGGTTGGGCGTTGGTCACCCACGTGACTAGGGGTTGGCAGTTAAGGCACTAGAGGCAGAAGTGGCAGAGCGATGATAGAAAGGTGGCGGCATTACCGACGTGGGCTGAGCGGCAGTGGTTGGTGCTTAAAGCATTGATTTCTATTCATGGCCTAATGCTTGGGGCTAAGCCCCTAAGTGCTCGATGCTAAAGTTAGCATTGATGCTTAGTGTGAAAGTTAGCATTGGCACTCAGTGCTAAAGTTAGCATTGGTGCTCAACACTAAAGTTATCACTAACGCTAAAATAAGTGTTATGTGCTTTTCAATATTTTTTTATTTTAATTTTTGTCGTAGAGTACGATGTTTGGGGGTCGTACGACCTCCTAGATAAAAAAATTGCATTAGATTGACCTTTTGGGAAAAGTTATAGTTAAAAATTGTTAAATTGACCTTTTGAACATAATGGTGAGTTCCTTTTCATGCCAAAGTGCACCAAAAATTTGCCCAAGTCCAAAATTTGCAAAAAAACATTGAAGATTCTAGATTTACTCCTATAACCTTAATTGAGAAAAAAAACTCAAAAATCAAGAAGGGGTTCACTAAATCCAGGCTCTAATGCCATGTTAAAATTATGAATAAACACAAGACGTAGATACAAACAACAAACAAAAACACCTTCCATGCAAGAGAGTTGCAAATAATAAGCTATTATATCCTCAACATGAAAAACTTACAGAATGAACCTCAAGAGAGTCTTCAAGAATCTTCAATGAGGTAGAGTGCTTTATAAGAGCAACCCTTAATGATAAATGGATTGGATCATGAAAATTTTCAACATCCTATGTGATGAAACATAATGATCTAATAAAATATCACTCTAGTTAACAGAAAAAACACTCCTAAGTTTAGCTTAAGTGCACAAGAAGAAATTAGCCTAATAATTAATTAAATTAGCTAATACATGATTACTCTAACACATGCATCCCTTTTACATGGTATTAAGTATGAGATAATCCCAAACCCCAACCCTCAACAATAGTATGAGTTCCAAGAGAACCCTAATTTCCCAAATTTCCCTTGTCCTCTTGTCCACTTGTTAAAATAATCACTAAGCTGAATTTTGGATAAGTATTGAAGGATTGATTTAACAAGGAGTTCAATGGTTCACAAAATATGTGAAACTTCAACAAAGGAAAGTGTCAAAGTTCAAAACGTCTCAAATTTTTTAAGTTTACAAACTTTATGAAGATTTTAAAGGGCTTGAGATTTCACAACAAATGTGACAATGTGAAAAAAGAAGGATGAAGAAATTAAAGAAACAAGGAAGAAAAGTGATGAATTTCTTCATGTCACAAGGATCGTGAGATTGCAAACTTTGTAAAAAATTGACATGGATTTAAAGTCATCAAAGCTATGAAAAATTAAAAATAGAGGGATGTGAAGAAAGGTGTTAGAAATTTCACTAGTTCTCAAACCCTTTAAATCCCCAATAGGTTCCTAGAGTCCATTTTTACCTACAATGTTCTCTCTCCATTGTCTACTCTTTATTCCTCCCTATCGACCTCAAGCTTGCAAATGAAACTTGGAATTTGGCACTAAATTCCTTGGTTCCAAGTCCTTCTTGCACCCCATTCTTGCTCTCCATGTCTCCTTGTCCCAATTCTAGTCTTGCCCCTAGAGCCTGATATCCATGTCCCATTGGACGTTATAATTTTAGAGGAATCTTCCATCCTCAAAAATATTCCCCATTCCCTGATCCATGGTTCCTCTTAAGATTCAATCCTCACATTCTTAACTATCTTTCTCTCTTGTTCACTCCAATGCATGCTCTCAAGGTCCTCTTAGACTCAAACTCTTGTCAGGCACTAACATGTTCAAATTTCATAATAAGGTCTATCACACTCTAAAAACCCTCAATATGTGCTTTCATTTACTTCTATGATTCACCCATCATTCAATTAATTCCATATTTGATCATGTAACCACTAGAATGGATTTTTCTACTTAAAAATAGTTGTTCAATCCAAAAGGATTAATTTCTTGCACTACCAATAGTGAAGAACAATAAATTGGTTTGTACCTTCCTTAATGTAATGATTGAGTTTTCAAGTCTTGATGGTCCTCAAGCCATCTCTCGGTTACTAATGTTGGAGTAATCATGCAATAGCTAATAATTAATTATTAGTCTAATTTATTCTCATGCACTTAAGCTAAGCTCAGGAGTGATTTACTATGTTAACTAGAGAGCTATTATTAGATCAGTCTGTCTCATTTCATGAGATGTTGACACTTGTCATGATCTAATCCCTTTCTCATTTAGGGTTTCTCCTATATAACACTCAATGCTCATTGTATTAGCATGCCTTGTAATACTTATGCTCTTGAGCTTTCATCTCTTGAACTCTTGAATTCTATAGCTTTTTCTTGTTGAGAAATATTGCATATTATTGTTTTTAGATCTCTTGCGTGGAAGGTGTCTTTGTTCGTTGTTTGGTCCTGTGGCTCGTGTTTTTCACAATTCTAACAATTGATCTAGTTGATTTCATGGTATTTTTCTTGTCCTACATGTTGAATCCCTTGGTTGTTACCAATATAAGATGAAAAATCTAATTTTCTTTACTAGAAAGTGACAACGATTGTAATAGAATTATAATTTCCCTATATGGGATTCACATGTCTAGCTCTAGGAAAATTTATAGCATTTTATCTTGTTACCTATGATTGACATGTGTTACACATCTAGGGAGGTTATTTTTGTAGTCACTTCTATATATGAGATGATTTTTCATTTATAAAAGGTTGGGTTCACAAGGAAAAGGGACCTACGTATTGTAAACTAGTCTTATTTTTGTAAAGTACAACTAATTCAATATTATCCATCTAGTTTGTAATGATACAAAATTTTGGTTGATTTATATGAATTATGGACTATTTGCATTGTTCTCCTTTGTTATATTGTTTATTCTTGAAGAGAAGTACACATTCAAGGAGGGTATAAAATCCTTGCCTGTACATTTGCTACAAGATTTATTGTTCTATTTAGTACATCTTTAAGGAGGGTAGGAAATATTTCTAGAAAGCAAGTGGATCACAATAGTAAAAAAGTGATTATTTAGTAGAGCTATGTATTCAAATTGCATTTATAAGTTCATGTTATTGTAAGGTAATAATAGTCAGTAGAAGGTAGTGCTTTATTTTCTTAACCACTAGAAGAGTTGATGTTAGGAAAATTTGGTAGAAGTATTTGATGACTCTATTTTCCTCAAATATACACCTAATAGTCTGAGAAATTCCTCCCAAACCACTTACTCCAATAATAAGAAATTATTAACCATAAGTTCACTAAACTATAACCTCCGACATTTTTTTGTCCTAACTCACTCCAACAACAAATATTTTCCCAATGTGACACCCATAGTAAATTTTTATCTTAATGTCTCATACAACATACAACTATCCCCAAGAATTCCTAAGCCATGAGGTATTCACATCTCTATCTATGCACCATAATTAAATGCTTATTTTGCATCATTGCAATTATGTAAGGTGTACATAACACCTTTCCAAACATAAAAAAGGTGGTTATACCATATTATATTCCCTCTCAATGAATTTAACAAAATATCATATCTCAAGTGAAATAAAATCGACACTTAATCCTATTCATAGTGGATTTGTTATCATTTATTCACTCAAGTGAAGATATTCAACTTTGACAATATGGAAAGTAATAAAACAAGATACATGCACCAATCTAGAAAACACATTTAATCTAGAGAAAATCTACTTTGTATTCCAATATGCCATTTAAAGGGGTCTATAAGTATTACAATCACCAATCTAGTTCAAACAAGCTCTATAATTGTTTATCAAATCTCTAAAACACCTATACCAAAAAATCCCCTGGTCACACATTTTTTTTATATGTTCATATTTTTCATTTACGATGTTGCTAAGATTTGGATGCTTTTAATTTATTTATTTTCCACCTAAGATGGTTACAAGCCTTCAAAAAACCTATAAAAAGACTCAAAAACTATTTAAATGAACTAAAAAAAATACCAAAAGTACTTCATCGACAAAATTGGTGATTTTTTAACAAACTATATGACTTTGTTAGTGATTGTTGTTCCTAGACTTTGTTAGCCACTATGGCAATATTATTAGTAACCTTCCTAAATCATATTAGACATAGATAATTAGGCAATCTCCATAGTGATGAAGACAACAAGATGAAGAATGCATGTAATATGAGCAACAAGCAAGGACACACAATAATAAACCACCATAAGGCAATAGGGGGTACCCTAACACCATATTAAGTACCCCAACATTAGGGATGCAAGAAAAAGTAGTAGAATAGTTCACCAAATAGTACCACAAATGAGAGATAATGTATTTATAGAGGTTGCATTAGGTTGAGGCATAAAATGCCTATGGAAGACATTTGGGAAATAATATAACAATACAACAAATACAAATAATAGACTTAATCACAAAATTGAGTGTGCAAGCTAATATGTTCCATAAATATTATCGAGGAAGATATCAAACATGTAGAATGGTGGCTTAAATTTGAAGAAGAAAAGGAATTGGTTGAAAAATATCATCATATGGGTGATGCATAGAAAGATTCTTACAATTTCATTAAGAAAAGAAATATAGCTGATGATGGCCTAGAGGAGTGGATGTGTATGATAGAATGGTGGCTAAAATTGAATAAATTTTTGTGGAACATTTTATTCATCATAATATTGAATTTTCAATAGTGAGCATCTTAACCTTAACTAGATAAATATCAAAGAATTTTTCTCTAAGAATGTGATTAAAAAGTTGGGAAAAGACATGACTAAGTTTATAATTATGACGATAATTTAGATATTTGATCTCCTCGTTGTTTGTGACTAGATATTTTTTGTTTTTATTTTTTTTAATAGTGGTTTTGAGGGTGTTACCCTCATTCCATCTAAAATCTTGTGGAGTTCGAATACCTCTAGGATAACTCTACTTCATCGTTAGATTCAGAAGTGCCTTCTTATCTCTTAGCTTTAATATTTCTCAATATAGAGTATGTAGTATGGGGATGTGTGCCACTAGTTT
Organism: Sequoiadendron giganteum; assembly: GCA_007115665.2. Taxonomy (NCBI): domain Eukaryota; kingdom Viridiplantae; phylum Streptophyta; class Pinopsida; order Cupressales; family Cupressaceae; genus Sequoiadendron; species Sequoiadendron giganteum. Next base: position 84,500,668 of record CM021102.1, on the reverse strand, counting down.
TATCCTCTTATTAATTTTCTCTTTTATGTTTTACATGTTCACTAATATGCATCTTTCAACCTTTATTGATAATAGGTAACATTGCACATCACAATGAAACTTTTTGTATTGTTTCCTATATGATGCTTTTTTTTTGAATTGGTTATGTTTCTTGAGTTTATCCATGGAAATCATAAAAGGCACAACTACATGGAACACGGAGGAGGGATGGTATATGCATTATTCAAAGTACTAGTTTGTGCAACCTTAGTATCACTAATTTGTAGGATCTCTAATCCATGTGGTTTATTAATGAACAAGTTGTGAATCTTATCAACCAAATATGTAGGACTTCAACATTAACTGATGTAACGTGTTCTAATGCAAAATATGATTAAGCCAAATATTTCTCATGGTCATAATATGATCCATTTTCATACTCAACAATAGGAGTATAATAATTCTTCCGATAACACCACTAGGAACATCATTCTTAATAAATTGAAACATTTGAAGATTCAATCATGCACTTCTTTGTAAATGGATGTGAGAAAGTGGACAAGACTTTGACAAGAAAATCACTCACAAAACTCTAAAGGATAAAATGTATTAATAGAAATGACTTGAGGGTTGATAAAAAAAGAAAAATTAACTAATAATCATACTTGAAATGTAAACCCAAAGACTAGAACAATAGTGGGTAGGGTGGAAGAAAGATAAGATCAAGCAATGGCAAGCAAAACCTTAAAATAAGTAGAGTAATACATGAACACGCAAGGGCACAATGAAATGCTAAGAAAACCTAATATAAAAGATAATTAATCATAAAATCAAATCTAAAATCTTCAATGAAGCATAAGAAACCCCAATGAAAAACCCTAGCTTTTGTAAGAATGTTAGGTTCACCAAATAATATAAGTCTTATCACACCCTAATACTTTTGTTTACGCTAATTAATTAAATGCAACCACATAATCATAAATAAACTTAGATAATAAGTAATTGGACTTGATAATAGAATTCAAATAAATGTGACAATTAAATAAGAGGATAGAGGGGTTTAACTCTAGGATTGAGAATGAATAAATGAAGCTTATGTAGTTCTAGAATGATTTGCCATCATTATGAAAGACCTCTTTGTTTGATAAGTGTCCTATAATCTAAATTGGCACAAAAACCTTGCAAATTGATTTTGAGTGTCATATGTTCAATTTTGAAAATTGTTAACATGATTTGAGTTGTGTGGGAATAGTTTGACATAAAGAGTTCCTAGAGATTTGCATGCCTTCACCTCCTATATGTCTAAATCTATTAAGTCGGTGTCTAGAGATATTAGTGAAGAATTTTCCAACTCAATAGATGAACACATTCTCTTAAATCAAACCCCTTGCTACACTAAATTAATGACGATGAGAAAGATCAAAGATAACATTCATAGACGTGCAAACAACTTATATGACAATGCTATAGAACTTTGATTCCTTTATTGTCTTTAGAATTGAAGTGTGCAATAGTAATTTACCTTGTGATTACTCATTCTTCTTATCTCCTTGTGTAATTAAGTGCACGATAAATGTCTTTAAATATCATGACATAATAACATATCACGTGAAATTAATGGTAGATCAATTCATAATAATTGATTAAAAGGGTGAAAAATTTGAATTTAAAATTTGAAATCATTCTTATATTCCTCATACATAAACAATTTACACGAATAAAAGAATAATTTCAAAATAAAAATAAATATATAAAATAAATATAAATCAAATAGTATAAAAATAGATAAAAATTAAATCATAAACCAAATTTAACACAAAAATATATTTATTATTAAAAATATAGAAGTATATTTTTCCTCTAAAATTATTCTCTTTCGCTCCTTTACCGACTCAAATTAACCTAAACCAAAGGCGGCAATACGAAAGGATCGATATCAACGGCCTATGATAAAGAGGATGGGCGCAATCGACGGTCAGGATTGCATTTCTGTCTTTATAAATATAAGTGTTGAACAGTCGATTGAATTCTCTGGCGTTGGAGAGGTGCTGTGCGCGGCCGCTTTACACGATTTAATTCGAGTTGCGATCAGATTATTTGTTTAACACCCTTGTCGACTATCAAAATGGTATTTATTTCTTCTAATCATCTTACAGGGTTTTGAAGCACTTTCATCTTTTTCTGCATTTTGGCTGTACGTTGAGGATTTGAAGGGTTTAGGGTTTTCAGATAAAAGCTCAGCGTTGACGTACCGAGCTTGATGTTCATTGTTACTGTGCTTGATTACATCAGTAATATTTGTACATTTTATGGACGCAAAGTAAACATTAAAGTTTGTTAGAATTAAGTGGAAGGTTGCTCAATAATGAGTTCTATAAGCTTAATTTTTGTAGGGCCGTTTTCAGCGACTTATAAATCACAGTGAAGTAAAATAAGATGATAAAGATACGCAGAAATTTTCGTATAGATAAATGAATGGATTTATTTTATTGATAATTTATGACGCCCTGGATGTCTTGGGGAGTACAAAGACATCTATTATTAACTTTTACAAATTCCGGTAACAAACCATTTTATTTCTACAGGGTGGCCCTCGTATCGCTAATTTTAGAAACTCCCTGCCTTTGACGGTTTTTTCTCGGATGCCATGAGAGACGTAGTAGATCACTGCCAAGTGTGCCACTATTTCTAATTGAATGAACGGATGGGGCAATATTAGTATTATAAACGATAGAGATACCATAGAAGTATATTGAGCACGAATCCATGGCTACTCTCCAACAAAATCATTTCTATTAATTTTAACAGATCAAATTTTGTTATACCACAGATTCCTTTTAGAAAGTGGGTCTTCTTTTGTTAGAGAATCACTTGAATCTGGATGCCATGCCTTTTCAAGGAGCTCAGGCATTTTATCTATCCTCAAGTTATAGATGTATATTGCCCAAATTTTGCTGTTGGTGGAGTGGCTTTCTGGCTTGAGTAGTCCAGGATAGAGTGCCATTCTGGATCAAGTAGACGTGACGTGACATTCTGTCTCGAGTAGGCCACCATGAAGTGCCATTCGGTCTCTAGTAGTCCATCGTGAAGTGCCATTCTGTCTTGTAAAACAAATATATTTTTTTCCTGGAAATCACCCCATTTATTTCCAAAGAAAGATACAATTCCTTTAAAAATATACTAGTTCCTTGAATTGTGAAATCCAAATTAAATGATAATATTTAAATGGGATATGCTAATTATGTTGCGAACTATTTAAAATTTAGTAGCCAGGCCATTGTATAAATCTCAAAAGCTGGATGACCTTAGCTGAATTTAGAAAACGGACAAAATTCAATTTCCTGCATTCTGCTTTGTCTAAATCTTTGACATCTTGTTTTTTTGTCAATTTTCTGTCAACACCGCCCAAATTTTTCAATATCATCTAATCTCTCCTATATTGTTTATATAATTCCGTTTACCCTTTTTTTTTTTTGTTTTTCAAAATGTAGTCATCTCAAAGTTAACATGTGACACCATACTTTAAGGTGAAGGGGACTAATTAAGCCATGGCCTAGTCAGCATATCAATTTGGTGTACAAGATCCTCTAGCAAGAATTTGCGTTCTCTTTAATGTAATATTTGTAGATGTCATTTCTGGTAATTTACTGTATGCAACTTGATTTATTCATTTAATGATCTATCTTTTATGAGTAGTCATTCTTTATACAACCAATATCTATATACCGACAAATTTTATGATATCTACCTTTTTGGGTTTCAATCTTCACACACATATTGGAGCAGTTTGATTTTCACCAAGATAAGATACCTAATCATTTGCAAGCAGATTGTTTGGATTGGTAGCACAACACTTACATGACAATGGCATGATGTTGTTGAAGTGTAAGTGATCATTTGTTCTTACCTATATTGACTTGCCCATCTTGCTATTGTATTCTTTCCTATGTAGATCCCTATAATTGAGTGTTGATTTCGTATATCTTTTCTATTTTGAACATGTTTCTAATATTTCTCGGTGCCCAAATATGGCTTTTTGATCTACTCTTTTATGACTTTGGTTACTTTGCTTACGGTATCTTGTAAGGAGGATGATTAGGTTCCTTTCCAATAGCGTCCTCTTTTGTTAGTTGTTTTTGATAGATGCAACCTTACTTCTATACTCTTGATAAAGATGTGAAAGCTTGTTAAGATATTTTGATCCTTTTGATTATCATCCTCCATCGTGACTTGTATTTGTTGGTTGACATATTGTTGTTGACCACACTTCCTAGAAAATTTAAGTTTTTTGTTTTTGAACTTGGCGTCATCGTTTTTATTTAAGTATTGTTTCTTATATTAGGTCTTCAAGAAGTCTTAGTTCTTTTGTCTTGAATTTTGTAAACTCTAATATGTTTGCCTTCATTTTCTCTATGACAAGTTATTAAACTAGAAATTGCCATTTAATCCCATTTTTAGTACAAATAAGTGAAAGTCATGATTAATAAAATCTTTCATGGAAATGCCCTATAAAAAGTCAGACTTATTAGAAAGACAAGAACTCTAATATTTGTTGTTTTTATTTTCCAATCAAGTATACATTGTTAGAAATTTGGGCACAAGAATGTGGATTTGAGTATGCTGGTATGATGATTTTATTTTTTTTCTGTTTGGGGGTGTGCATGTATAAATAGGATTTAAAACAGTTTTTTTTGCGGTTTGGGTACATTTGGGGTATGTTTGTACAAAAAGTATATAAAAATTGTATATATATATATATATTTCTATATGCATATACTTGTTTATTTAGATAGAAGATCTAGGATTCTCTCATGGGTCCCCAACCTGATATCTAAAAAAGAGAAATACAAATATAGCCAACCAAATTCTAGAAACCTAGATAAGGGTGCAGGCAAAGACCACAATAACAACCAAACAAAAAACTTATAGATAAAACTACCAAAAAACCTACCTACATGGCTGCACAACTAATATGAAGATGTAGGTAGCAGCCCAAAGACTTGATTGATAATGAAGGATTGTGTGAATTCGTGAATCATCATCAGGACCCCTCACTCCTTTGCATGCATGGGCCTTAGAAAAGTGGGTGCTTCCTTTGCTCAATAAGCTAGCTTGAAATACGTCTGATCAAATTTGGTTGACAAAGTAAACTTGGGTGGAGAGAGGTTTGTCATTGAGAGTGTGTAAGCGATTAAGCAATTGATTTCCTACTCATTTATTTGCTTCCAAATTAATCCCTCTAGTTTGATGGATCCTAACAAAGAAATCTAGTCAAGCAATGCTTGACTCTTTGGTGTTATGCCATAAGCATGACGAATTTGGATAGGGTTCGAGTAATTGATGCATTGCTAGATGATAGGTTGCTAGGTATGAGAGTAACCCAAGACATTAAATATTGTATGAATTAGTTGAATCCGATACTACTAATAGCATGACACAAGTACTTTACCTTGTGCTTTAATCTTGTGTATAGATAGGCTAGTGGGAGAGTGGCCAAAGAAAGGGATCTTGTTCAAATTTTGGCATAAGGGAGATGGCTTTGAGTGAGCATGCATTGTAACAATTGGTAAATGAACTTCCTTCAACAATAGTAAATGTGCAAGTCATATGTGCTTGGAAATTGAGTAAAAGATGGCTTCTACATATATGGATGGATGGGGTTGAGCATTTCATAGGGAGGGGGGAGAGAGATTGTATTGGAACAAATATACAAACTATAACCAAACTAAACTAAACACCAACTATAGTTAGGGGTGGGAGGGCATACACACAATATGATTGGTCTGTTTCGATTATATTACATATATACATATGATGATGTGAAACTCACAGGGAGACGTATATGTGAGCATAATGAATCGCTATGATCAGGGCATTTAATTTATCCTCAACCCCATTGCCATCCTCAACCCTCTCTATAGTTGTAGAGTCAAGTTTTAAATTCTTTTAATTCAATAATTTCATTTGTTTAGTCATCATCACAAACATGTCACATAATTGAAATGATTCAAAAATATAGTCCGATGGGGGACTTGGGGTGGTGAGGTTACATTGGCCATTTTATTCATTTCTTAGTGCCCAACCATATAGGGGCCATTGTTTCTATAAGTGAAAGGAATTCCAATAGCAGTTGTCATTTGTCAGTTATCTATCACATAGATCATTTCTTTAAATGTTCTATATTGATGTCTAGTTGGAGCGACGTCAAGTTGACTATCTATCTGTGATGGATGATGGTTTTAGATGGGTGGGACCAATCATTAGTCATATCATGTATGTAGGAGGGATGTGTATCGATAGGGAGAGTTTGAGCTAGTCATAGATCACTTGTAGGGTGTATATTCATAGAAGATGCACAAAGAGTTAGATGTGGAGGGGCAGATCAACCCCCTAGGGCAAAGTAGTAGAGAATCAATAGCTCTAGGGAGAGGCTCCTTCTCATTTATAGGGTTTGGATAGGGCAATATTGGGGCTCTCTTGACGCCCTATCCACCTATCCAAGCTATAGATGCGGGTAGGGGTGGGTGAGAGGTGTTGGATTTTTGTTTATTCTTTGTTTTGAGTAAGTGAAGGATGGGCCTCATTTTTCAGAGTAGGGTTGGTCCATTCTTTGTATCTCATGCCATGTAATTGAGGAATGAGATTTTTTTTTGTTTCGGTAGACATTATTAATTGCCACCTAGTAGTAGTAGCTACATCATGACATCAAGGATCAATGGCTTGGTCCGCAACTCCTTGAGTGAGAAGATTTGTTATTCCTTCTAGTATGTTGTTCTCTTCCCTAGTTCCTTTGGTCATGAGATTGAAAGGGTCCTAGGGGAGAATGAATAGTGTATGCTTCCTTGCCAATATAGTGCCCATTGTGGTTGCATGATGAATAGTATGATTATTCTTTCTTCGACTTTGGAAGAGGGAGAGAGATTGGTTTATTCCGAGAAGAAGGCTGATTGAAAAAGGCACAAATAATTCTTATTGAATGAGAAAAATACTATAGTTGTGGAGTTTGTGTTCTCCACATCCATACCATGGGATGAATGAATTCATAGCAACACCTCGTGTGCACAACCACACCCACCCCGCTCAAACAAGGCGGTTGGCCTACCCACATTAGCTTTGTCTTGCACTTTGCTTTTGCATTGAGCATTGAGGTCTATAACGATTCAAATAGGGAGAGGCCTCGCTATGCATAGTAGGGTTGCTCTTGTTATTCTTGGTAAATAGATAGGCATTGATCACATGAATTTGAGTTGAGGTTCCAATGGTCTAATGGCTATTTGGTTGGCTCCCTCTTTCTTTGATCAGTCAATACATTTTCTTTAGTGGCTATCACTCAATTGAAGAGTACTATTGCTATTGATTACGTGTATAAATAACCATCAGCAGGGAAATTTCTCAAATCAATGTCCTCACCATATCAATATGGGGATTTCTTCCATGTTGTTGGGCCTTAGGCATCATTGTAAATATATGATGGTTCAAGTTTAGATGGTTCTTGGATAAAAAGATCTTCTCCCCTCATAAGTTGAAGTGAGAAGTATAGAGGATAGGGCATTCGAGAAAGCATAAATCAACGCTTATGGATTGAACCAAGACAGGATAAACCCTCATTCGATGCCCTCACCCTTGATTTGTCTTGGATGAGTAGTTAGCCTCACACTAACCTTCACTTAGTTTAGATGAGTGCTAACCTCAATTTATCTCAAATGGATAGGGTGAGGATGTTATTTCCCTACAACTGTGAAGTGAATGGAAAGAGCTTGTTGTCTCAATTTATCAAAAGGATTTGGATTCAAATTCCTTTACATAGATAGGAGAGGGAAGGAAAGGCACTTGCATCATTGATTGTTATAGTTTCTCGCTTGAGGTTCTTCCTTTCACTCCCTTGATCCACTAGGGCATACGTGGGTTAGATAGAGTAGAATGACTGACTTGGGGGTGCTTTCCTTGGTTGTTGATATCGATGAGATGTATAAATAGTGATGCCCAATATAATCTAATTGATAATAGAGATAGGAGCAAGGGACATAAAAATCACTTCACTTTGATCATGCATCCAAGGATGGAGATTTAGAAAGGAGGAACTATGTTCTGACACCTTCTTCAGATTCTTCTCTCCCTAGGCTAGCTTGTTATCATAATGGTTGGCATTGGATTGAAATAAAGGTTGAGGAGAAGCCACTGCAACTTCAATAAGAAGGGTTCAACTTCTATTCAAGGTTATCCCTCTCTTTACAATTGAATGCGACCGATAAATCTGAGGCCCTCATCCTCACTTCATTTGGTTGAGTAAAATGGATTATTTGGAATGTGTTGGACCAAGTTGGGAAATGGGGGTAAGTTAGGGTGGGTAGGTACTATGGTTTGGTTTCAATAGGGAACTTACTCATAGTTCCTGATGAGGTCCTATTCCCTATCCATGTGTAATTGCCCAAAAAGAATTGAAAAAGTATTGATTTTTATTTTGGTTGGAGGTGGTGTCACTTGTAACCACATGCAAGGTCTCATTCACTCATTTGTCCCCCAACCCCTTCCTCCTCCCACCCACTGTGGTAGGGGCCATCCTAACACATGAGTTGAAGCCATGCAACATTGATGTAAATATGTTGAAGTCGCCCATGCATTATACACCCATAGATAGAAAGCAACCTTAGAAATAGTAGCCCCACCTCAGACCAACTGATATACAGTTCCCTTTTGATGTTTTCTAACGAATCAGTAGTTGGATTGGATCCTTCTCTCTCTGATCTAGTTCTAGAAATCTATACATAATATGATTGTTGAATTGGATCTTGCTTGTGTGCTTGCACCTTTATTTGTCTTTGGAAAGCACTTGTACATAATATGACTGAATTAACAAAGGGAAACATGGCTAAAATTCAGTCCCAACTATATCCACCCTCCCACAACTAAAATTTCCTCCCACCTGCAATAGAAGATGCACTCTTGAGACTGTAGAAGGTCAATGAGGTCGAGGTAGAGGTCTTGTCATAGGATCAAAAGTTTGGTTTGTGTAGTTGGAAAATGCTCTTCTCTTGTTGAACTCTAGAGAAAGGTCTTGTCATGAGATCAACTGAGATTCTACATCACTTTGATTCTTGCGGCCACTCACCAATTCCAGAATACAACACACACCACTTTCTTCTCTACTCACTGATGGAATACAATGCTACGGACAAGAATCACTACTCTCTCTGATTGATGATGGGTAGGAATACAATAATGTGTAGGATGGGGAAGAATACTGGCCTTCCCCTCTACTTATTGATGCTGTTTACTTCTTGTCCATGCCATGCCATTAAATGCCTTTCCTCCATTGAACTCCTCTATTGGCTTCAATATGAAATGCCATTAAATACCTTTGACCAAGAATCATATTACATATGTATTATCCTCTATGCCATGCCATGCCATGCCATAACTAACAACAACAACAACTATGAATATGGCAACTCTTGCAACATGTTATGTGATTAACAACTGGAATATGCTTTGTGTGGTCATGAACTATAGTTTTGGCAAGTGTGATTGATCATTGTTCCGGCTTGTGTGATTTATCATTGCAAATGATCAATCATATAATGTAGGTAATCTACGCTTGTCCCTCAAAAAGTCATTCCACGTGCTGGACATGAATCCATCAATACATGCATTCCACATGTTCCCACGAATACACTTGTGGAAAAATGCTTGGCTGTACTTAATTGAGAATTGGACTGCTCGGCCTATCTCAACTACTTCTATTCCAAGATTGAGCAACTATAGTTCAGTTTGAGGGATGGGGAACTTTGACAAGACATTGCCACCTCCAATTGCTATTGCCACAGTTAGGAGAGCAAGATGAAGTTCTTGTGCTCATTTGAATGAGCTGAATAAGAAGCCAGCCTCAACCTCCTAACTGCAGACCACTATTGTTCTCTTTGGTGAATGGTGTTAGGTAATATGTTTCTATAATGTATATGATGAATGCTTTATATATGAGTAATTGAAATTTCTGAAAAAAATTCCTATTATTTTAATTGCCTTCCCCTGCTGTCCTAAAAAATGGCCTCCTATTCCAGCTGCTCTGGGTCACTCTATCTCTCTTTTTGTGTGTTTGATTTGTATATTTGTGCACTTATATTCTATGCAATTAGTTCATTAAAAACCTTTAAGCAAGCATAGAACTGACATGTCAGGTTGATTGTATGCATCACCTTACTTCCTTACTGCACCATGGTTTAGAACTTTAGTGAATTGGAAGGGTTAAATGATGCCAGTGGCATAAAATGAGTGCAATTTGATGAATGTGCATTGTGGGCCTGGCATGTATGTGAACATGCACACAATTGTATATTGAATATCAGATGTAGATGGCATACAAAGCTGTTGCAGATATAGCATGTATGTCATTTTGAGTAGCATAGAACACTGGATCAGTACACAAGTATATGTTAATCTATGTTGATGAATCATTCATTGAAATATCCAAGTGATAATGGAAAAATTACTGACATTAACTTCAAGTGATGCTCACATGGGAGAGTAAGAGCAGACATGCATTTGGTCATGTGAGTGGACTCCGATATGATGGCTCATGCTAGCATTACACGATGGATAAAGGGACATTGAGGTTTGACAGATTCTGAGTTCTGGTTGGAATCTTTCTTCTAGCAAGGGATAAATGGTGTGTTGTTTGTTTTCTTTCTCAGATCTTGGCCTAAGGTTTGTTTGGCAAGCCTCAGCAATATGGAGAAGAAGCACCCGAATTTTGAAATCATGTACTACAGTACTAGTATCCTAGTCTTTTTTTCCCTTTCTGTTACCAACATTGCATCTTCGTTATCATCAAGTTCTACTTGACTTACTTTCAATTTGTAAAATGGTGAATTTAATGTGGTTGAAGACAAATTGGAAGTCTGTTTCTTTGTTACTTGTATCAGGGAGATTTAGAGGGATTTGTACATTGAGGGCATTTCACCCAAATATTTTGTAGCCATTTTTCCTTTTTAAATGCTTATGCATATATCTTTCACCTTTGCTTCAAGAAGGTGCTGTTTGCTGTTTCTGCACTCAAAATCAGAGTTTTGTCAATAGACCTTTTCAAGAAGGAACTGTGCGATTTTTCAAAACTGGAAAGCACGACTTGTGTAATAACTCATTGCTTACTGGCACGGTTGGGATGGCTCTTCAAAAATAGGAAAACCTATTAAGTGATGCGCACTTCATGCTGCCACACAAACTTTTCACATATTGAAGTTTCTGAATCTTTTCTCTCTATAGGGCACTGAATTTGTAATTGGCATTCATAAAACATAAGTAAAATAAAACTTACATAGAAATTGATTATTTGAAACTAATGACAATGATACTGGAATATAAGCTTTTGTGTTTTGTGTATCAAGGGCTGCAAGAAAAATATTCTCAGGCTCTAGGGGTTTACATTCTTGTCTTTGATGTAGTTGGTGTTAAGGATTCAGTCCCAAGTCCTGTAAGGGAAACCAACTCAGGAACATTTTGCCTTTTTACTTTTTTCCATTGCTGTTGTCTAATGTTGTATAACTTGTCATCCAATAAAACTTCAGAGAATAAAGGTGAACAATGTAATTGGAAGCTGACTACCGTTGCTAATGTGTAGCAAAGTTCCATTCATATTTTTCATGGCTATTGATAATATGCTTATATTCAAAGCAATCATATTTTGTTATTTAGTAGAAGTTTGCAGAAAGGCCAATATCAAAAGAAAACCTGAGATGAGACTGATAGAATGCCAATGCTATAGAGTATCAGATTTTAGTTGAGCGAATTTGTTATCTTGAATAGACTTGGGAGAATCCTTTCCTTGATTAGAAAGACAGCAGCTGAACCAAGTCTCAAATATGATAAACATTTGCTATAGAGTAGGATCATATTTTATGTGAGTGAATTTGCTGTCTTGCATGGACTGGGGGAGAATCCGTTGATTCCTTGTGCATAAAGAACTGCAGGTGAACTAAGTCTGTGATAGGGTAAAATAATGCTGTGACATCTTTAAGGGAATTTGGTCAGGGTTTGTAAAATATTTGGCCTAGCATTTTTGGTCCCATGCAAGGTATGAACCTTGGCCTAATTAGAGACGCATTGAATCTTGTTTGCTTGCTTTCAGGAACATCAGCAAATGTTAGTTGATTGTAAAATACCCTTTAAGCTCATGTGTACGAGTATCCCTTTATGTATAAAGGCTAGTGCTTGCTGATGGTAAATCCTATTTGATGATTGCAGGTGCTTTCTAATGACATTGACTTGCTTCATCCTCCAGCCGATGTGGAAAAGCGGAAGCACAAGTTGAAACGTCTTGTGCAATCACCAAATTCCTTTTTTATGGTATTGATCTTAGTTAAGACTTAAAATATTAGAATATATTGGAAATCAAGTTAAGATTTAAATATCAGCATATTGGAGATCAAAGGGTTGTGATTTCCTTGGTACATTATTCTTCCCTTTAGCTGACTATATTCTATTTGTTGCAGGATGTGAAGTGTCAAGGATGCTTCAATATGTATGTTGATTTGAATTCTTAGTATTTTATTGTTCTTTATAAGAAATAATTATTTGGTGGCTTTATTTGAAAAGATTTTGCTTGCAGGATTAAATATAAGATTCAGTATTTTGACATTTTATTATATTTTCTATGTAGCACCACTGTGTTCAGTCATTCTCAGACAGTTGTTGTCTGTGGGAACTGTCAAACTGTGCTATGCCAGCCAACTGGAGGTCGTGCACGATTGACTGAAGGATGTTCTTTCAGGAAGAAGGGCGATTGAGATTTATTTTTTTGGTGTATTGTTTGTTTATGTTCAATTATGATACTCTAGGGAAACATTTGGCAGTGCAATGGCCCACACTTAACAGGCCTTTTCAATTGTTATACATATTATTCTCAAGTCATGTTAGGGGCTCTTCTAAAAGAGTGTTTCAGCTAGCTCGGGGAAGTTTTGCAGCTAAGATATTGCTTAGGTTATTATGATTACTACTTGAATAACTAGATTTCTTTTGAAAGATTTTTAATGTAATGTGATTCAAGTGAGATTTTGATAATGGTCTGCCTGAATGTGTTTTATTATTCAAACATAGTTTTAATTGGTGACGAATCCTGTAGGTCTAAGAAATGACATGGTGTCTTAAATTTACCAATATACAATATATTGTGTCTTAATTTAGGTCTAATTAGAGAAGTGATTTCATGGAATATTGTGGAATAATTATCTTTGTTAAGAGAATTATTCCACAATATCCATGAAATCACTTTGTGATAATTAGAAGCAGATCACTTAGTAGCTGATATCAAGGCCTGTGCATTACTTCCGTGACAAAAAAATTATTTTGCCAGGTATTTGACCTTATTTGTTTTGTTTTAAACTTTTTTTTCCATTCACAAATTTATGTAAGCTTTTCTCTTCCCTAGATGAGAACATATTTTAAGCAAATATTAGCTTAATAAGCCGTTTCTCTGTAAAATATGGAAAATGAGTATAAAAAGCAGTATTCAAAACAAGGTTTTTTGAATCACAAAATGCGTAAAAACAGTTTTTATGTGCGCTCACAGGTGGTATTGTGATTATGTTTTTGAAGAAAGCAGTTCAAAATTGAAAAAAAATTAGTTCAGAAAATATACAGAAAACAAAACAGTTCAAAATTGATAAGATTTTAGATCAGAAAATATACATAGAAAACAGTGAAGCTGCTCTCCTTTAGATGGTATAAGCTATTTATACGTTTATTGTCTAAGTTTGCTTTGCATCACTTATAAAACGTCGGAGTTTTTTAACAATGCAAAACACAGAAAATGGTAAATTTATGCTTTACGGCAGTTAGTTTAAGCAAAATGCATTTTATCATTCTTATTTTAGTCTCAAGGTAGACATATTTTTGAAAGGCAACTTGGATTGTGTGTATTAAAACCAATCTACACTTTTCCACTTTACATTGTATTTACTGTTTCTGCTATAATGAGCTTTATTGTTAACATTTTCACATTTGAATGAAACTTGCATGGTGGTTCCCTGTGCGTATTTGTAGTACTATATTGGTGTATCATTTTGAATTGATGTTTTGTTACAATGTGTCTTCTGTCCAATAATGATATTTATGTGAGGATTTAATTATCTAGCGTTTATATCAAATTCAGAGACATTCACAAAGTCGTAATCTTTCATTTCTCTTAGCGCTCATGTAATTGGGTTTTATGATGTTCATGGTGGCATAGAATTGGGGCTGCTTAGGAGCAATCCATCCAAGTACTATTCTGGCTCAAACTTGTTTAACCAAGGAGTTTTACCCTAGGTCAAGGCCGTCCGTTCGGTTAAGAGCAGTATCAAGATGTACCACTTCCCAATTTTTGTTTTTGTTTTATTATTATTATATGTTGTTTTATCAGAAAACTATTTATACAATTGTAAAATAACAGACTGAGTTGAGTTGATGAACAATTGTTCAAAAATGTACATTCACAAGTTATCGTACTTATGGTATGGGAGAGAAATTTCTTTGATTTTGTCTGAAAAAGTTGATTAAAAATTTAATTAGACTATTCTCTTCCTACCATTACAAGCTAAATCTTTTTACGTCAATAGACGTAACTCTACAATGGCAGCACGACATATAGGCGCTCAGCAAATCTGTGAAAGAAAAACAAAAGTCTACTCTTTATTTTCATGTGCAATGATTTTTTTATTGAAATTTTTGATTAAATTTTATTTTTATTGTTTAATTACAATAATTTTTGTTTTGTCCATCTAACAATTCATACAATGATTTTTATTTATTTTAAGTTTTCTAATAAAAAATAAACGGTTTGACATCTTTCGACGTATTTTATATAGATTATCTTGAAAATATATAATACTAGTAGAAAAAGGTCTTGAGGGGTTCTATTATTAGAGCCTTCATCCATACTAAGATGCAAATACAAAGAAATTGATACGGTTGAAGTGAAATCCAAGAAAACATAAATTTAAAGTCAAATGTAAAACTACAAATAAATTTTATGACAAAGTAACTCAAAATTTAATTCAAATTGAACATCAATCCCCTATTGAAATCCCTCTTCTTTGCAAGAGAGATTGAGCTCCATTATCAATCATTTATTGAGCTTTGATTTGAAGTTTATTTGCTTTTGATTTTCATCCACTTCATTTCTTAATGCGGGTGGTTGGCTTCATGTAATTTCATCGAGTTGATGCCCCTAAGCAATCTAATTCCACTTAGGGGAGAGGATCCAGTAGTTGTGCACCTTGTGCTTCTAATTATCCTACGTGGAAATTTCAAATCACTCCCAATTTTTTACAGCAGCTTACTTGACAAGTCCTTTGCTTATAACTAAGGTTTCATGGCCACATCATCAAATATGATGCCACATTAGCATGATTTTTGTCAAGGTGTCCAATAAAGCCCAAAAAAAGAAAGTGAGACCAATAGTTGTGCATTCACAACATGTTTTATTGAGTGTTGATGTGGAATCACATGATTGGTTGTTTTTTAGATTAAAGGAATACATTTTGTTTAATTATGGGTAGTCATCATCAACACTAACAATTTTAAAGTCGCAACTATTGGTCCAATATTGATAAATATATTGGGCATTATATAAACAACTACTATCACAACTATTGAAACATGCTCAAGTATTGGGTCCTCCCCTAATTTATTGAAAAAATATTGAAGCTTCCCCTATTGTGTCATGAGCTCCTTTCTATTGACATCTCGACCTTGTGAACTAAGCCCATTTGTAATTTCTCGCTTTTAGCAAACACCACTAATCTCTCAAGAAAGGAACTCTACAATGTTATGGAATCATGACAACTTTTATGCATTGTATTGTTACATTATTATAAGATCATTCTTACTAAAAAAGAATCCTATAAAATGGGTGTATGCTTACGAAACAATTAATAATTTTGATGTAATTACCTTACAATTGTTTATTATATTTACTTATAAGAAAATTGTAAAATGTGTAAAGTTTTAAATATTGAAATACACTTTTTGATTTATCATTATGATTTGAAATAATTAATGATATGTTGCACAACCCTTATTACTTGTGAATCAATTTTGTTTTTATGAATATTTAGCCTCTCAAGCAATGTCTTCCTCATTGCTTAGCAATACAATCCTATCAATGAACAAAGAAAACTTGGATATTCTATCACATCTCAAGTAATTAGTATTACAAAGTGTATAAGAGCGAATTTGCACCCCTATTACAAATTTCCCTTTAACACCCTCTACTTTAGAAAAATAAGATCCGATTAAGTAATTCCACATCACCTATCTGCAATGCATCCACTTGGCGTTTGTCCTTTGTGTCAGTAGGGGAATTTCTGTCGGGGGCACGTGCGCAGCACATTGTCGTCCCTGAGAGATTCTTGCCTTTGGAATTTGCAAAGACATTATGTTCTCCATTGGTGACGAAGCGTAACGCCTTTGCGCCATCCTGTCAACCTTTGAATGGTTCTTTCCCTCTCTTTTCATCTTGAAATGGCTATCTTTCACTCTCATTTTATCTTCTTGAGATCTTCTTGATCATATGAGCAATTCTTGAGCTTCTACACACAAAAAATCCATCATCCTCATTTGAGCTATTTGTTGCATCGTTGGCTTCACGTTTCCAACATCACAACATTCTTCACATCTACCACAAAAGCTGCAACTTGGTGCCTAGTGAGGCTGCTTTTCACGTTGCTACGACTGCGTCGACTCTACCATTACTGTGGGCTTGCATTCCTCTCTCATTGGCCTTGAGTGTCTTTGGTTGAGGGTGGTAATTCTTTCGTTTACTTTGTTGTTGGATTTGTGTAGCTTTGTGTCTCTTGTAGTATTAGGTTTTATTTCCATTCTTGTGTTACTTTCTTTATCATATTTTCTATCTCGTGGCTTTTCTGGCTCTCCGTGGAGGTGAAAACACCAAAGTAGGGGTTTGATTGAGGCAAACCCCTATATAGCCCCAACATTTTTCCTCTCTTGGTTGTGTGTAGGTATACATTCGTGTAGAGCTTGCTGGCGAGCTAGACTTCTTGTGAGTTGATCCCTATCACCTTCACTTTTATCATCTCCTATATCACTTTTTTAGTCATCTTGTTTATTTTGTTTATTTTCACTTTAGTCAGTACGTTAAATCTTATTTGCTAAGTAGTTAGTAGGTTCTTCTACCCTTCACTGTACTTTTACACTTTCTGGCCGTACAGACACTAGTGGCTTGGAGAGACACCAACGCGTCGCATTGTCATCCCTGACCCACACTACTGTCCTCTGGTAGAGAGCTGTCTGAGGTACAGTTGAGGTTCCAAACACCTGCTCATTTAGCCCCATCAAATCTCTCAGGTTAGTAGAGTGATAGTAGCACTTGAGAGTGCTCTTCATTATCTATCCTTGACCTTAAACCCTTATCCAACTTGAGGTAGATTAGGGCAGCCCTCTGCTCTCGGCTCTCTGTGACCTGGAGCCTTGGTGTGGTTGGTCCCCTTCTACATTTTGGTGAACCTGATGTGAACCATTTTGGTTCCGTTTAGCAGTGTTGAAAGACCCTTTCCTCGTATCCTAGGAGTGTTGTGGGTGTGAGTGTTGCGAGGCGCCTAGCCTTGCAACCCAACCTATGACCCCTAGTGGCATAGTTGGAAGGTTCTTGTAAGCATCACAAAACAAAATCTTAAGTGGGTCACCATCTAGTTGCGAAACCCTTGGGGGCTTTGTGAAGGTTCTATTTAGTGTACAAAGAAATGACCTCCTTTTTACATCTGCCAATTCCATCTATGCAACTTGCTAGTGGATCCCCTGGCACGACTTTCACCTCATAGGACTTGTCAATGAATTATAATAGAGAACCATCTCCCTTATACATTCTCGCACAAATCAATGTAAACACTATGACATGTGTTCTTGTTGACCCTATGCGTTGGGTGAATGTCATCACCGAGGAGATTATGCTGATTAACTTCTTACACAAAGATGGGCATGACGAATCTAGGAGTACCATCCGTACACACGATGGGCTTTCCGTACCTCCCATCGATTGCATCACCTTGTCAGTCTTAGTCGGACCGAAATCCGTAAACACACTCTTTGACATAATCCTGGGGTTTGAACTCTTCAGGGTGAAACTAGGTATCCCCTGGTTGGTTGCTATGAATGTAGTTCCCTCGGTGATTCATAAGTGTCTAAAGTTCCTCCATGAGGGTACAATGCATGTAGTCCACGACACCGGCTATAAATCGTAAATTGCACATGGGGGCAACTCATTGGATCACTTCTGCCTTGTGCTCGTTGGTCCGCTTCCCCCTAGGATGGACCTCTTGTATTGAACCTATGTGAGGTACAAGAATGGGGGCATAACGCCTAAGGTGAGATACCATCCTTCTCCCTGTGCCATCTCCCATAGAGCTTGCCTTAAGGCGGAGCGTGGAAATGACTTGGATCGAAAAAGGGAAGAAGAGAAGCGTGCCCAAAGCCCTTCTCCTTCTTCTATTGTTCCACTTGTCGCTTCCTCTCGCCCTGCTGCGGCACCATCTTCTTCCGCTCTTAGGCGTTTGTTGGAGAGCCTGATGGTGCCTACTTGACGAAAACCCAAGCGTCCGACATTCAAACTTCCCATCTTATCCACGGTGCCTCAGCCCGTTTGATATGGTAAGGGGAAGGGTCCCGCCGCTGAGGCATTAGAGCCTGCTCCCCCGCTGTCGTTCCATCCTCTTAACCTCTCCCTCTTGTTCTTGTTCAGGAGTCTCCCCCTCCACCGAAAACAACTATGATGGACACTCCTATGGTCGAATAGGAGTCTTCCGTCCCTCCTCAGCTTCCGGCCTCTAGCTCTTGGAGTCGCAAGAACCGCCTTGCATGCAACAACAACTGTCAGAGAAAGGCTATGGCCACTGAGCAGGCCGCCCTGCAGAGGAAGGAAGGGAAGTTGACATTTTCTTCTCCGACACTAGGGATAACTTTAGTGGCGAATTCTAGGAATCGGGTAAATCGAAATTGGCAAATTTACCGTATCCAGCAAGGTGTTCAAATTGCCAGGATTTCACGAATTATCGGTCCAATGCATGTCCATTCGCCAACGATTTTTTTTACGAGGCATGTTTAGGCAATAAATTTGCCATAACAGACTACGCGTTTCCAATGGACCGATTAATATTTTCGCCTGGAATCCTGGGGAGCATGTCATAAAACACCAACATATTTGCCAATACTATTAAAACAACATTATATGAGGACCCATTTTGCCAATTAAAATTTATAAATAGTTGCTTGTGAAGACCCATTTCACCAATTAAAATTTATAAATAGCTGCTTATGAGGACCTATTTCGCTTTGAAAATTACAAGGTATCGTTGTATAAGCACGCGGGATTCGCCAAATTTTTAACATACCATTTCAAAATCCCGCAGAATTCGCCAAATATGGATTGATATAAATACAATTGAAACTATTATTTGTTCTTACACATTTTGTTCGGTTCTGAGGTTCTACTTCTCGATTCAGAAGTCAGCGAAACCCGAAAACGTAGAATCAAAGGTGAGTGATCATTTCTTCATACTGTTATTAGTTATTAGTTATAATAATAAGATTTATTTATCTATTTTCCATTCTTGCTTCAGTCTTAAACATAATTTTGAGTAGGGAATGGGATTTATATTCTCTGCTGGTCTGTCCTTCTTAAACAAGAAGACATTTTTTTCTAGCTTTTATTCGAAGTGATATTAATATGTCGAGCAGCAAGGGTAAGACTCCTGAGCAGGAGGGTAATGAAGAGACTGGGAGGCCATCAAAACGCCCAAAACGTGGAGGTACCATACAGTCTTACTTTGGAATTGGCAAAACTTCTAATCCATTAGATCAAGGTGGAGCTACACCATCAACTCTTCCACCAAATATTATTGAAGATGGAGCTACATCATCAACTCTTCCGCCACAGGAAGGTCAAGGTGAAATTGTCATTGTGTTAATCAAAATGTATCAAATGAGGATGGCAATACTGCATAAGATGTTCCAAGGGATACCTTGGATAGCCAGAATGAGATAATTGACTTGGATGAGGATGATGTTGGTAGCAAGAAAAGAAAAGGCAAAGCAAAATTGGGGCGTGAGTGGGAAATGACAAGGAATTTTCAAATTGGTTGGTTGTCGAAGTACCCATCCTTGAACCAAACGAAAACGATATTGAAAGGGCAACATAGGTCAAATGTAAGATTTGTAGATGGAAATGTGGAAGAGACAAGACGATGCAGCTAAAGATTGACACTATAGAAAAGCATATCAACAAAGTTTACGAAAAATAAATCATAGACGGAAAGGAACAATCAGTCGTATGATGGAAATCAAAGGAAGAATGTCTTCATGTTAAGTATGCCGCAGATTATGGAGAGCATAACCATAGAATGTCGAAGATTAAAAAATGTGAAGGTACACTTGAGTCTCATTTTGGAAAAGCCATGGTAGCAACAAATCTATCAAAAACTGTTTAGATGAGTGTTGTTTTTCATATTTTGTCTAGGGGGGGTCCTATGACAGACTACCCAGAATATTTTGATTTATTATCTTATTTGAGTGTTCCCCACTTTCCCTTCTCACATTGGTCAGTAAACATTGGATGGGAATGTGCGAACTATCTTGCTGCAATGGAAAAACAAGATTTAAAGGAGAAATTAAAAGAGTCAAATTTCATTGCATTATCTTTAGATGAAGTTACTGTGGTAGACAATACTTCTTGGGTTTGTATGCATTTGTATACTGTAGAACAACATGTTTTCCAAGCTCATCTTCTTTGTGTTCATAAAATGAAGGAAAGTTCAACATCTCAAAATCTATTTGAACTAGTCAAGAAATCTTTGAATGAAATTGTAGGTATGGATGAGTTGACAATTGCCAAAAAGTTGGTGTGTGTAGGAGCTGATGGAGCTGCAGTGATGCAAGGTCAAAGGAGCGGTCTTTGCACAAAGTTACAAACTACTTGTGCACCATACATGCTTGGCATTCACTGCATGGCCCACAGAATGAATTTAGCATTCAAAATTGTAAGCAAGTTTCCTATAGTATCAAAAGTTGAAAATCTAGTTTGTGAGATCCACGCATACTTCTGCCGAAGTCCCAAACGTTTCCTTGAATTTCAACATTTTGTTGAGGGAATAACACCTAGAAACAAGCTTCTCAAGGATGTCAATACCAGATGGATCTCCCTACATGGACCAACGCAACGAGTTCTTTCAAAATATCAATCTTTGACTGGAGTGATGTACGAGCATCGCAGCACAATAAACAAAGCTCCTGACCTCTTACATAGGTTAAGCGATATAGAGACACTCTTGACTTTAGCTAGTCTTCTCCCCATGCTAGATGAGATGAACAATCTTGTGAAGAAAGCTCAAGATAGAACTATGTATATTTATGAATATGCCAATCTACGTAAACTTACATGTTTAGCCCTTGATCATCTATATCTAGATCTAACACAAGAAGGCGAAAATTATTTGATGTGACAAAAAATTACTGATTTGAATAATCCTGATAATTATTTACAGTTTAATGCAAGCGGGCACTTATGTATTTGTGTACATGGATAAAAGATACCAATGTACCATTGTAAGACAACCAGGCGCTCTAGAAAAGAAGTACCTGTTAACGAGGAAGATTTTAATGACATTGTTAAATTTGTTAGTGATAATTTGAAGGAAATTGCAAAATTTCTTTCCTCAGAGATCCGTGAAAGATTCCCTCGACATGAAATACTTGAAGCCATGGGTATTGTGTATCCTCAATTTTGGGTAAACCGAGATAACCCAAAATATTTTCATGATCAAGTAAAAATCTTGATCGAATAGTTTTCAAAAAAGGTAACATACAATGAGCAGACAATAGAAGGAATTTTAAATGAAAATAAGCTTAGAAAGCAATGTGGGAGTTTTGCAACAGCTATGAGGGACCAGTATAAGTCCATGGGCAAGGAGAAGGCCTTTGAATTGGGATCAATAAAAAAGGTTTGGACAAGCTTAGGTCAGAGTGAAATATTGTGTGGTTTGATGTTAGAATATTTCAAACTTGCTGATTTATGTCAAACAATGATATTGGGGTCGGTGGAGGATGAGAGAGTTTTCAATAAATTGGGGTTTTTGAAATCAAAGTTAAAAAACAAACTGGACAAGAATTTGGAAAATTGCTTGAGGATGAAAAGAACTGCGTATAATGTCAAAAAATTTCGTTTTGAAAGGGCACTCGCAATCTGGAGGTCCACATGTGAAAGAAGAAGGATTGGGTTGTGCAACATAGGCTCTCCAATTCCAAGAGCCACCGGTACTGGTGGTAGTACTAGTGGCAGTGGCAATGGGCTTGGGACAAATGATAATGATATTGAAATTGACACAAATCAAATAATGAATGTTGAATTTGAGACACAGGCTGAAGAAAGTGCAGAGCAGTCTCAGAATCAAGATGACTCTTTTAATTTATCTAAAGATGAGCATCGGTTTGAGGACCCTGACTCCATTTGGGAAATGGAAGAGAATTAGCAGGTTTTAGGTATTTTTACTGCACTTCATGAATCAGTTTCCATTGTTCCAAAGTCCAAACTGTAGTTGACGATATTTTATATTGTATTCAATGAACATTGAAATTGTGAATCATTGCACTTCATGATATCTTATTTTGTATTGCACTCAAGCACTGCATGAATCATATTCCAAACTGTAGTTGATGATTTTTTATATTGTATTCAAATAAATTGTGAATCATTGCACTTCAAGTTCATAATATTTTATTTTATATTGCACTCCAAGTCTCCAAGTCTCCATGATATTTTATATTATATTGCTAATTGCAAATCATGAATCATATGCCAAAGTCAAACTGCAGTTGATGATATTTTATAAATTATATAAAATTCAATACCATCAGCCTAACAAGGCTTCATCGGCGGAACCCCCATCACAGTCCCGCTGATGGCCCGATGAAAATAGCTTACAACCTAGTATCAGTGTAACAATACTCTATCGGGTTGACTCCTAAGGTGCTCTCCTGATATATTGATAGAGTCAAGTTGTCAAAAAAAGTAACCATGAATTATAATTTATGACCATGGGCATGAATTATCTTATTTTATCAATAATCACAAAAGTATACCACACTTTGATTTTATGAACAATGCAAATTGTAGAAATTTGTGTGACAAGATCCATATTATAGCCTACATTCACATTGCATCCATAAATATTAAACAAATTTGAAATTTTGTAGTGACGTAGTCCTTCCCCCATTCCTAACAAAATTCAATACCATCGTCCTAACAATGCTTCATCGGCGGAACCCCCATCACAGTCTCACCAATGGCCCGATGAAAATAGCTCACAACCTAGTATCAGTGTAACAATACTCTATCGAGCTGACTCCTAACTCCTAAGGTGCTCTGAGCTCTCCCGATATACCGATAGAGTCAAGTTGTCAACAAAAGTAACCATGAATTATAACCTTGGGCATGAATTATCGAATGCATAAAGTATATCGGGGGAACTATGGTGCATCGGGGAAACATTATCTGACGTCCCACCAATAGAACGAAGGATAGGTGTCCATCGGTGGAGAGGGTGGCTATCGGTGAAAGACTGATGTGACATCCCAGGGCATCGTGTAGCCATGCTACGGTGCATTTATAAACCTGAATTGAAGTGAATTATATCACAAGTTGATCGCATAGTTGTTACAAAATCCTGGAAGATTTCACTTAGGGAAAAAGCAAAAAGGCAAAAACTTGGAGTTCTAACGCAGCAAATACCGATGGATTGTGGAGGCGATCCGACGAGACTCACATAAGTACTTCACTTTCAGACCCAGTTGATAAGCTATTTTCATCAAAAGCTTAAGATTTAAATAATGGAAGAGAGTACACACAAACCCAAAGCTAATAAATAGAAAATCGAAAAGCCTAAGAGACTCCTAAATGAAGACTTGATAGACCAATGTCTTGGGTCGGGGCTGAGACCCAAGAGGAGTGCTCAAATGAATCCTTCTATGGATCGACTATGGGACAAACAAAAGGGCTTAGGGGATATTTGGACACCGCAACGAGGGTACGACCTCTTCATGTACCATTACAAAAAACAATTTAGGTTTCAACCATTCTGCAATCCATGGAGGTTGAACCTGGGAAGCCTTGTGGTGCCCAATGTGTTTGTGAATGTAGAGCTAATTAAAGCTCTTGCTATCAGATATGACCCCAAGAAAAGAACTATTCAGTCACATGGCGGGGGTGACATGCTTGTTATTTCTAGGGATCTCATTTCTAATGTATTTTAGTTAGAGTGTTCATTGAATTTATCATTCACGGTCAAAGATCTCTTGACAGAGTATCGCCACATGGATACTAGCTATAAGAGATGGAAATTACCTTTGCATAGGCCCAGGGATGAAGGAGGCCAACTCAGGAGGTTCTCTAGCAATGAAAACCTCATTTCCATGAAGATTTGTTCGAAGAGTATTTCTGATACACCTATTATTCAACTGGTTAGGTTTTGGGAGTAGAGGTTCTGCCTCTCATGTCGATTGCCCCAATGGTCTTAGCTGCAGACATACAGAGCAAGGATGCTAGGCCATTTAATTATGCTAGCTACTTGGCCAACGCCCTACATCGAGGGCTTGAAAAGATAAAAAATAATAGTGATAATATTAATTTTGAACACTATTCTTTTCTTATGCATTTACTATTGTATAAGGGACAAGTCAGCGATGTTTGGAGTGAAGAATTACGGATAAAAGATACATATGAAAATGGAGATTTTAAACCTGTACAAATGTGGACTTCATTGTGGGACAACCGATGATTTGGTAGGTCTCATTACCTTTATTTTGAAGATTTTTTTTGTAAAACCATTGATGAAGTTGCTGGGATATCCGTGCAATTATAACCTATCCCCAGAAGTACAAAGATTTCTAAGACCAATGGAAAATGACTGGAGAAATAAAGTGAATCATAACTGGGGAGACTGGTATGCTTTCCCTGATTGTACAGTGATAAGGGTTTATGGGTTCGAAGGGGCTCCACACTTGATGCCACGAGTAGTTCTTGAATGAATTGCTTATTTAGAAATTGTGAGGCAATTGGAAAAATCTGATTCCAAACACCTCAAAGGACATAGCAAACAATCAATTATGCCCAACACCTTATGTTTTCGAGACTTTACAGTGGTTGCCAATTAAGGATATGGAGAAATTGATGGTAAATTAGCACAATACAACCTACCTCTAGGTGATGTAAGGAAACAATTTGATGCAAAAGGGTTTATTCATAAGGCGAGATTATCGCAGGGGCTATCAGGGTATGAAAATTTGTTCTCAATCGAAGATGTCATAAGAAACCATGATGAGGCTTCCACCAAGGAAAGAATGGCCGCCTATAACAAGATTATGCTTGCAGAGGAATGGAAGAGAAAAAATGTCCCATCTTATTCAAAGGCATTTGGTGAGATACATGATCCTTTAACAAGAATTGAGCAACTCATCACTCATGTCAATGAACTGGTAAAGGATGTTCCCCCAGTTGTTTTTGATGCACCTCATGCAAAATTTTCAAGAGAACAAGCTGAAGACATAAAGCACTTGGATTACATACCTTCATAGCCTACTCTCGAGGTATGTTTTTCTATAGATACTGATATAAGTGAAGAAGAGGAGGGTGATGAAGAGGGTGAGCAGGTCAAACAAATCATTGCTCTTGTGATTGCATAGTACGAGCCCCCTCAAGAGCTGAATATTGTAAGATTTGAGGCATCAAATGAACTATCTGACGATGTGAGGGTCAGGGCTGGACAACAGTTTATTTCTGATTGTGATTTTGTTAAATCTTCTGAATTTAAACCATTTGTTTCTGAATATAAAGGTAGAAAAATGAGACAACAGATACAAGATATCACTCCTGAACATGAGGCAACCGCTCTAGAGGAATTGAAAAGGGAGGTAGAAAAGGAAATGGAGTCCATCACTCCTGAAAGAGGTAGGGAATTGCTTCAAGAAGCTAGAGTGTTGCTCCTGCGAGGGTGGGATATTAGCTCTTCAATTGTATTTGATAGCTTTAGAAAAAGAGGGGATACGACAATGAACTTAACAGAAGAAGCAAGTGACAAAAAGTATTCAAGATCTGGGTACAACCCAGATGAAGCCACCTTGCTTATTTGGTCACTATATCCCCATGATAAAAGACCTGCTATAATTAGTAATCCAAACCAAGTGTTTGGCCATCTCTTGGTTCAATGAGTAGTGGATACCAACCCTATGGAGACAACAAAATTGAACATAAATGTACCAAAATTTACCAAAGCACAGATCAAAAAACTGATTAAGGAAAATGACAAACTGAAGAAGGAGCTAGCAACTCAGAGAGAAAAAACATCTTCCTCCTCCACATCAAAGTTGTAATCCCCATGGCTTGAAAAAGATAAGAGAGTGCTTGATGCATTGGCTGATGCAGCCTACTGGAAGAATTGCCATCTGAAATCCCAGGGGAAATGCAAAGAATTGGAGAAAGAAGTGAAAACCATCAAATATAACATTGTATTTGAAATGATAAAAGAAAGATTCAACAAAATGATGAAATGTGCTATTGAATATTAGAAAGTATTCAAACAAAAACGCATTGCATTGGTGGAGAATGAACGATTGCAACCTAGAATGATGGAGAAAAAAAAGGAGCTCGTAGATAAGAATGTTATGAAAGGACAAATATTGCTGACATATAATAAGTTGGTAGAATCACATAATGGATATAATAATAGGCTTAGGGAAGATTTTGACTGCTTTGATTCAGTCCCACTCCCAACACTTCATTTTGGAATTGGAAATCCGCGAGAATATGATGATTGGAAGGAAGAGCTTGCTGGGCTTCTAACTGCCGCGTTGCAAGAAATAAATGACGAGGTTATGGTTTTACAAAACACTCATAAGCAAATCGAAAAAATAATGTCTATGGAATATGATATGAAAGAGGCGATCTCTAATGTGGACACCTATGTTGAACAAGAGTACATCCATCACCTCTCTCCAGTCAATCTGTTTATTAGCCAAACTGTAGATGTGTCAGAATCAAATCCAACAAGACAACCATCAGATTCAGAGGAAGAATGCCAGGCGACATCATGATGAGCGCCCTATCATGGAGTAGAAGCCTTGAACAAATCTTAGGTGGTTAGTGGTCACGGGCGTCTGCTTAGAGATTAACGGATCGGTGCATTCACCTGCGACATTGTTTTATTTATAATTTGAGTTATGTTTAGTTGCCAAACGCCATGAATTTTAGCAAGGGGTTTGTAGCTTGTTGCCTCTCATATATAAGAGAGATCAATGGATCATCACATCATTTTTAATTAGAGTTTAGAGTAGAAAATAGTAAGAAGATAGATAATAGATTGCACCAATTCGCCCATCCATCTCATATCATAAACTATTTTTATAATGCATATCATTTGAACTTTGAAGATCAATACAATGGAGAAGGTTACACATATTTACTTATTTTCTTTCGACTATTCAACTATTGTGGATTCATATGCTTATAAGTTATTAACTTATTTGGTTGTCTCCAAAGTGGCTGTTTATGTTATTCAAATTGAGTGTGTGGAAGTACATTAATTTGTCAGTACATTGAATTTGAATTCTTCAGGAATAGAGGCTGTGACCATGGGGTTTTAGATTTATTTATGGACATGATCATTGATCAAGTAGTAATGTGGGCCACAAAATGGATCTTGTCACACAAATCTCTGCAATTTGTGCTAATCATAAAATCAAATGTAGTGTATTTTTGCAATATGTGGGATGTGGGTGAGGTGTAAGTTGGTGAATACTAATCAAGATTTTTAGTCAAAATACAAAAGCTAACAATTCAACATCCATAACTTGGAAGCTCTACCAAGAAGTAAATATAATGAGCTAACAATTCATCACTAGTTCAAATGATAAAATAAATAATACAAAATCCAGATAATTGAACATCATCACATTACTTAAGTATGAATTTGAGCTTTTTAATTGAATTTCACATGAATGAGTACATATTGGCATTGGCAATGCAAAATCTTGCCAATGCCCAAAGATAAGTATGCACAGAGCTGAGTTGGAACTTGGAAGATCAATAAAATGGAGATTGAAAATAATAAATCAAGTCATTGTATCACCTTTTCTAGCAACTTCCACTTTTCAGGTTGTGGAATTGCCATTTGTTCTAACTGATGTTGTTTGACTTGAAGTTTTGTTAACATTTCATGATTGTAATTGGAAGTGGAACCTGTCTTGAATTCTTCAGTCAATTTTGCATTCAAGGTTATCAGTGTTCTGATGGAATCCAAATAGTTCACATCTGGGTTATGAGGAAACTGGTCCAAATCAATCTTCCTTGCACCTTCCATCTTCTTTCTGAAACCATCATTTCTAATGAATCACTCATTTGTGTCAAAAGCCTCTAGAAAACCAAGCTCTGTGAAGTTCCTTACCTTTTCATCCACTACCTTCATCTTGTCTGCAACCAAATGCAAATATTCCTTTGTTCCACACATTCTTGAATAATTTTTAATGATATATGACAAATTCATTGAGGTTTCAATCCGATTAGTAATCCCTTTTGATTTCAGATCATTCTCAGTAGCTTTGTAGATTGTTTGTAGAACTTGATTTGCAGATTTCTCTAATTCGAGCACGTTTTTGTTGTCTACTAAATATTTGCTGAGCTTCTTATAATGTTTTCTGATAGCATTAATCAATTGAAACATGTCACACAAATGATCAAACCTCTGCATTATTTCATCCCAGATCTTTTGTTTCATATGTCTCACTGTATCTCTACAAAATGCAGATAACTTATTTTGAGAAGACTTAATTTCTTCTTTTGCTTCCGTCAGCTTTGTCTGCAATATTTCATTTGTTTTTCTCTGTTTCTCCAAAAAAATTTCCCACTATGCATTTCCATTCACAATGCTTAGTCTTAATTTTTCTGAAGTGGATTTTTCCTCATCATATTTCTTGTTGCTTTCATCTAGCCTTCGCTTCAGGTCATTCACTTCTTTCTCATTTGATTTCCTCTTTGCTTGTTGATGTAGAGGCAGATTTTATTATTCTTTTTTCTAATTCATTGCTCTTGTTATTTGCTGCTTTCCTCTTTGCTTTCTCACTTGCTAGGTCTTCCTGTAACTTTTCTATTTGGGTCTGCAACCTTTTCTTCTCTCCATCTTTCTTTAGCAATGATGTGTACAACAATTCATTGTTCTTCTTTGATACATTAATTTTGTCAGTATTTTTCAGGCCAGAAAAATCCAATTGAAAATTGGTTACCTGGTATTCAGATCGATCCATCTGATTTGTTGGTTTGTTTTGAACTGTGGGAACAACAATTGTGTACTCCATGATTTATTTATTTGTGTCAAATGTGGGTAATACCATAGTTGTTGCAGGCTCTGAAGTTACAACAGATGCACTCCCCATCAGTTGCTTATTTTCTTTTTTATTCAAGTCTGATTTCTTTTTAAACTCTTCAATGAAATCATAACTTGGGGAGACAGGAACAATGGAATGCTTGAATGGCGAAGGAATAGGAGTACTTGTAGTTGCTAATGATGTCACACCCAAACTAACTGGAATTGGGGGAGTGCCTGGAAATAACTCCTTTGTGGTGGATCCACTGATAGTGTGACTTGAACCTGTCAAAATCCTTTTCCTCTTTTGATTGCCTTGATCACCTGGTGTTTCTGTGGTATCTTATTGTTTTCCTCTTAGTATTGTGTGTAATTTGTCATTGTACCACATGTTGAACACTACTAGTACTACTACCCATACCATCACCACCAATGGCACTCCCAGTTGCACTAAGCTATCCACCAAGGGCATGTCCTAGTTGTGATTGTATCTGACCATGAGGATGAGGATTAGAAGCTCTAACAAATTGAGTTTGACTTGTAGGCCCTTGGTCTACTTTTTCACCTCCAATCCTAAGGCCAGATTTATCAACTATTTTTCTATGCTCAACATCTGTTATTGTCCAAGGGCCTTGTCCTTTGGACCCCAAAGGACCAGCTTCATAACTAATTTTTTTAGGTATGGCTGCTCCTGAAGTATATGTTGAAGCATATGCTTCTTTTGCGGCCTCACTTAAACCAAGTTTGTAATTGGCATGGCTTTGTTCTTCTTCTTCACTATCAATATCATCATTAGATTCATCACTTCCTTTGCTTCCACGTTGATCAGGATGCTCTATATTCCACAATTTGCTAAACTCTTTATCTTCTTCGTTAGCTCCATACTCTGCAAGAGCTCTTGGATCACCTAGGTCCTTCCTCATAGACCAAAAGGCAGCAATTTTTGATCTTGACCAATTTTTATCTATAACTTCCTTCTCTAGAGAACTTGGAAGTTTTACTCTACTAGATGTTTTATCGCTTTTTTCATAAAAAATGTTGTATGTCCTGATTGTCTTTCAGTGCAATGGCATAATTTTTGCTGACAATTGTTCAAAAGAAATACCATTCTCAGTAGCACTTTTCTCCATTGCTATTTTGACCTCATCCCAAGAATCCTTGTTTCTCAAATTTTCATGCAAGGGTTTACTTTGATGTTGAATTCTATTTGCAACATTCCTATTGGCCATAATCATTGATTTAATGATGTCACATGGATCATATTGCCAGTGACAGATAGCATCAAAGTCAAAAAAATTCAAAAGATTATGTGCCACACTAAATGCTTTTCTCTCGAATGTGAACCCTCCACATGAAAAAGGTAAAGAAGGAAATAAGGTCTTCTTTTGCTGATTGAGAAAGTGTAGTTCATCAACACTCTGCACCTGCCTTACATATTTCAATGCAAAAACCCTTTCTGTCACATGTATTGGAAGTTTGTATGGCTGTACTCCCGATCCATAAAATCTTAGCACAGTATATTCTTCCATTAAGTACCAATCAGCCAATTGTATTTCTTTTCCTAGTTGCATGCAGTTTCTACATGACATAGGTAATCTAGGCATTGGAGTATTTGTAATTACTTGATGCAATGGAGCCAAAAAGTAGTCTACAAAATGATTGTAGTTCCTTCGAGAATCATGCATCCTTATCTCAGTGGTCCATTCATATACTAGAGCCATTTTATTTTCCTTTGCATTACTATAGGGCTGAATCTGAATCTTGTTAGTTTGAAACATTCCTCTAAATTTGAATAGAAAAAGATAGCACAAGTAGGTTGTGAACCTAAATGTCTTGGTGGAACCTGCTTTAATCATTAAAAATTGTTTATGCATGGATTCTACAATGTGCTGAGTATAATTATATTTGACATGTTCATTAGCATAATGGATATTATATACCATTTCAAGGAGGCTTGCACCCACTTCCAAATTGCTATCCAGACCGAGGCAAAATGATAGCTTGGAAATAGTATCCTCAACCCATGGTTTAAAAATATCCAAATTATAAGGAGGCTTATGATCACATTTCAGTTTGTTTCTATCCTTAACTATTTTATTTAAGAAATTATTTTTCAGCCTTTCTTCCACTGCTTCATAATCACTAGCAAGCTTTTCTAGGTCAATGTGGTGGTTTCCAAATTCTTCGGTTGTAAACCCCAACACTTTTCCAAGTTCTTCTGCATTAATGGATAACAATTCTTCTTGGTTATCTTTATTAACAATTTCTCTTTTCTTATCATCATAATTTTCGGCACAAACCATGATAAATTCTGGGCAAGGGAAAACTTCATGTAACATCATGTGCCCTAATCCAGTTACCCACAGTGCACCGATACTATAAACTTGTGTTTGCTTTGCAACCTTATTTTGAGATGAAAATCTAAGTTGCCTACCATATATTTCAAGATCATAAATATCATGGTACCCATCGGTGAAACCTAGGGTTTTAAGCAATTCTGCATAATGTATTTTTTTATCGGACATTGCTCTAGTGGTACTGGTGGTAGACATGCTTATACAAATGTGAAGTTGTGAAATTTGAACTCCCTAATAAGTAATACCTATTATTACTCCTTAATTTTAATGAATTCTTGAGTCTTTAAACCCAAAATTCAAACTTTGACAAAAAAATATTTTAAGAAATGTCAAATGATGAAACGTAGCCGCAAGAATTCTTTCACTTACCCAGATTCTGAGTCTCGACTCTTGAAAACTGGAATGGCGTTGTTGGAAGTGGAATTGTGGAATCCAAAATAGGGTGGTGCACTGCAATGAGCAATCTGAAGAGTGAAGACTTTAAAAAATCACTGTACAATTTCAAAGTGCAAAGTGTTTTAAATATTTTTTTTCTCGTAATTGGAACTTTAAAGTGAATGACACATCTTAGGAGTTAGGTCTACAAGACTACAAGTTGCAAATTCTTAACCATTGATCTTTCTAAATCTAACGGTTATAGGGTGATTCCAGATGTTTAATTTGGGAAGCCCATCGCTCTGTGCATTTCATTACAAAATGCAACTACAACCATACATCAAATATTCATCCAACGGTTGAAAATTGAGTAATTTATGATATTAACTTTAAAAATAAACATTAATCACTTGAAAGTTGACACTTACCAATACAAAGTGCTTTAAATGCTTTGTTTCTCAAAATTGGAACATTAAAGTGAATGACACATCTTAGGTCTACAAGTTGCAAATTCTTAATCTTAATCGTTGATCTTTCTAAATCTAACGGTTATAGGGTGATTCTTGAGGTTTAAGTTGGGAAGCCCATCGCTTTGTGCATTTCATTATGGAATGCAACTGCAACCATACATCAAATGTTCATCCAATGGTTGAAACTTGAGTAATTTATGATATTAACTTTAAAAATAAACATTAATCACTTGACAGTTGACACTTAGCAGTACAAAGTGCTTTAAATTCTTTGTTTCTCGAAATTGGAACATTAAAGTGAATGACATGTCTTAGGTCTACAAGTTGAAAATTATTAATCTTAACCGTTGATCCTTCTAAATCTAATGGTTATAGGGTGATTCCAGAGGTTTATGTTGGGAAGCCCATCGCTCTATGCATTTCATTATGGAATGCAACTACAACCATACATCAAATGTTCATCCAACAGTTGAAACTTTAGTAATTTATGATATTAACTTTAAAAATAAACATTAATCACTTGACAGTTGACACTTAGTAGTACAAAGTGCTTTAAATGCTTTGTTTCTCGAAATTGGAACATTAAAGTGAATGACACGTCTTAGGTCTACAAGTTGCAAATTTTTAATTTTAACCGTTGATCTTTCTAAATCTAATGGTTATAGGGTGATTCCAGAGGTTTAAGTTGGGAAGCCCATTGCTCTATACATTTCATTACAAAATGCAACTACAACCATACATCAAATATTCATCCAACGGTTGAAACTTGAGTAATTTATGATATTAACTTAAAAACTAAACATTAATCACTTGATAGTTGACACTTAACAGTACAAAGTGCTTTAAATGCTTTATTTCTTGAAATTGGAACATTAAAGTGAATGACACGTCTTAGGTCTACAAGTTGCAAATTCTTAATCTTAACTGTTGATCTTTCTAAATCTAATGGTTATAGGGTGATTCCAGAGGTTTAAGTTGGGAAGCCCATCGCTCTGTGCATTTCATTACGGAATACAACTACAACCATACATCAAATGTTCATCCAACGGTTGAAACTTGAGTAATTTATGATATTAACTTAAAAACTAAACATTAATCACTTGATAGTTGACACTTAACAGTACAAAGTGCTTTAAATGCTTTATTTCTTGAAATTGGAACATTAAAGTGAATGACACGTCTTAGGTCTACAAGTTGCAAATTCTTAATCTTAACTGTTGATCTTTCTAAATCTAATGGTTATAGGGTGATTCCAGAGGTTTAAGTTGGGAAGCCCATCGCTCTGTGCATTTCATTACGGAATACAACTACAACCATACATCAAATGTTCATCCAACGGTTGAAACTTGAGTAATTTATGATATTAACTTAAAAAAATAAACATGACACATGTGTTTTAAAGTCAATACCATAGGCATCGGCCTAACAATGCTTTATCGGTGGAACCCCCATCACAACCTCGTCGATGGCCCAAAGGTGAAGACTCATAAATCATAAGGTGCGCTCCCCGATATACCGATAGAGTCAACAAAAGTAAGCACATCGCTGTAACACATAAACATTGGTGGAACGAATGATTGTGTTCCTCCAATGGCCCGATATAGCCATGAATTATCAAGTGCATATTGCATAAAGTATATTACTTAATTTCTCAAAAGAAAAAAAAAAATTTGAATATATTAAATTATTAATAGACACTGAAGTTTCGAACTCAGAAAACAACTCTTTACTCTTAAGCGTAAATGAATAATGAAGATTCAAGAATAACATAACACAACCATTTATTTTATTGCAACTAAATTTCAATGTCACATTATTACATATCTTTTTACATACGAGTAGCACTGTAGCTCCTATTTTGTATAAATAACATATGTCAGTGTGTCACTTTAGTACTTTACATAGACAAAATTTAATAATTTATTCCAAGTTGTTGCTCGTTACAATGGATTACAAATTGATTCCAATTTCCAAGCTTCTGCTGCTGTAAACTTACTACAAATGTAACTTTAAAAATAAATGCATGATTCCAAGCTTCTGCTGGTGACAACATAATACAAATGTGGCTTTGAAAATAAATTCATGATTCCAAGCTTCTGCTGGTGGATTTGCCAACCATGCTGGGGAAAGGGGGTTCTAATTACTCCTGGGGAAATGGGAGCCGTGAAGATACAAAATGTACTTATCCCCTTTGAGAACTAGAGTCATGCAGAAGATGTAATACAAATGTCTCTTTGAAAATAAATGAATGGGGCTTGCCTGGCTAGCCATGCTGGGGAAATGGGAGCTGTTAGAATACAAGAGGAGAAGCAAATCTGCTCCCATATTTTGCACGCAATTTCCATGCACTGGTATAGCACTTACCTCCATTAGAGCTCCTCATTCTGGTTCAAAACTTGTCTGAGAAGTCAGGTTAACCAAATCAACTTCTTTCCAATTCCACCCATTCTGAACTTGAAGGAAATTTGTCTTTTACTAATTACTTTGTAACTACATAACTGTAGGTAGGAGAATTTACAGTATCCCCAATACTGCATCATCTTCTTCATGAATCCTTATTAACCCTAGAAAATAAAAACCCTTATGGCACTATCCACTATTCACTGAATCACTCCCTATTTATGGGCCACCAGTGCCGCTACCAGCCTGTATAATTAAAATGTTTAATTTGATTGATGT
Source organism: Sequoiadendron giganteum (assembly GCA_007115665.2). Taxonomy (NCBI): domain Eukaryota; kingdom Viridiplantae; phylum Streptophyta; class Pinopsida; order Cupressales; family Cupressaceae; genus Sequoiadendron; species Sequoiadendron giganteum. The sequence continues at coordinate 84,465,421 of CM021102.1, read as the reverse complement.
TTGGGTACATGCCAACTTGAACTGTACCTAGAGTTGTCAAAATCACCAATGCCACTCAAAATTCAAATGATATGAAATCATTACAAATCTTGTTTCATTAAAGCTATGAGTTGTCCAAGAAATTGCTTCGGATGTTCATATCACATATGGCATTAATCGCCGCCACTACTTGCACTAGCAGTACGACAACCACACTTTCTTCAAAAATATTGAGAATTTCAATTAAATGAAATGTACAATGTCGAGGCATTGAAAAGATAGAATGAGTGATGAGCGATGAGCCTTGATCTCGCCACATGTCTGCATCTAATGGTTATAGTGTTATTCCAGAGGTTTCAAATCACAAGTCTTGTGCTTTAGAGATTTACTTTCGGAATGCAACTACAGTCGTCCATCGAACATTCATCGAACGACCCCTATGATTTTTCGTTGGCATATCTGTTTATTTCGCCACTGGATTTTTTTATTATTTTGAGATTCTTTTTAATTCGCCAATGAAAATATATTTTTTGCTTTATAAAAAGGTTTTAATCGCCAATGGAAAAAAAATTATGGTTTAAAAAACGGTTTTAATCGCCAACGAAAAATATTTTATTCGATTAAATTTTTTTTCAATTCGCCAAGATTTTCCAGGGATTATAAAAGATTCGCTGATTGGGATTATTTTTTTTCCTGAAAAACAAAAAAAATCGCCAATAAAATTAATATTTTTCATCGGGAAGTATACAGGATTCGCCAGGATTTTACACCTGCACCAAGGGGGGGTTTCTTAAAGTTTTCCCTATCTGAAACCTTCCGTTGTGTCCTCCTCCCACGTCGTCTCTGCTTTAGTTCCTTCAACCTCTATCTTGCTTCTGCCTCCCGTCATGAGCATAAGCGATCCTCACCCAAAGAGGGTGCAGGTGTTTATTGCTCCTTCGATTTGAGCCGCCTCTTCTGATGTCCCTCTCGGATATCCTGCCGTTTTCGAAGCCCGTGGACATGCCGAACACCTCAGTGGTGTCTACTATGATTTTCTCCTCTTCCTTCGCACCTTCTGCCTCATCCATAGGGATCTCGCATCCTCCGACGAAGCAGAAGATGGAGGATGACCCCGCTAGCAATGGGGGTCGAAAGAGGGGTTCATTTTCTTCAGAGGGTGGTTTTGCATTAGCTTGTGCTATCCTTGTGATAGAGGAAGTTTCAGTGTCCCTGGAGTATGTCACTACTCCTGAGTCTCTCGGTGAGCTTAGTAGTGAATCTCGAGCGCCGCCTCCGTCGCTCGTTGAATTAACGTATGGCACTCCTGTGAAATGCATGTTTAATTCTGTGGATGAGGTCCTGACCCTATCTACAATCTTCAAAAAGTCGCTTTCACCCCACATGAACTAATAAAAGGAGACCCTACAGAGCCTTCTTCCTTGGCTCTTATTGCGGGGGGGTCGGAGGTTTCCCCCCTTGATATTCTGCCCTTGCAGGCTCATCTACCTTTCCCTTATGATGATCTAGATTGGGAGACTGACGACATCTTGGTTGATGAGGACTAGGGGGCGCCTCTTCTTTATCTGCAGAGTAGACTGTGTGTGTGTGTTTGTGTTCCCCTGTACTTGCGGTATGTGTTCCCGGATGACCCTTGTCACCCTTGTAGGTGCTTGGACACATGAGTGTTTGTGTCATAAAAATTCCTCTATTTGTTACATCATTCTTCCTCTGTTGCGTATTGATTTTCGACAATTGGGGACGATGCAAAGTTTTGGGGGCATTTAGGCTTCCTTTCCATGTTGACCCAATTTTTTATTTTTATTTTCTCTACTCGTACATTCTTCATATGATCTAATATAGTAGGGGGTTGAGAAAAACTCATTTATATACTATTATTATCTATTTATCATATTTATGAGCAGATTTGACCCTGAAATATTAGATCACCCTTGTGTCCCTTGTTCATGATGTTATTATCTCTTGCATTTTTTCTATCTTATCCTTCATGATTGTTTCATGATGTTGTGGTGTTCATGTGTTGTAACTCGCGTGTGTGACAACATTACCATGGTTACATCTTGTTATGTTCCGTAGGCCACAACATCACTTTCTCATTCTTGCTTTTCTCTCCTTAGGATGTCATGTGCCTCTACGTTTAGCACACACCATCCTAAGGGGGGGCTATCATGTCACATTGATTTTCAAAAAACGCATTCGGTGGCCAACAATTTTTTCTCGAAAATCCTTTCAAAATATCTTTCATAAATCGCATTCCTCAACAAGGACCCCTAGCAGAATACTTTTCGTTCATCATGGGTTCGCAAAGAAAGAATTTGAAAAACCTTCCTCTGAGGAGGAAGCACCTTCCCCTGCGGGGAAATTCTAACCTTCCCCTTGCGAGGGGACTTTCTTCCTTTGAATTCCTTGGTGAAGAACGAAAATGTTTCAAAAGGATTCTTTGATGTTGAATTGATTTGCGAAAAAATGCTCTCACTTTCAAACTGAGCGTCCCTTGAGTGGACCCCTTTTCTTTTGAAGGGTTCCTGAGAGACCCCTTTGAAAGCTTCTCCTTCAATTTTCAATTGTCTACGTGACTGTTTGCTTGCTTGTCTGCCTGTGTGGCTACTTTTTTTTTTCTAACATGTTTTGTCTGTGGATTAACATGTTGCTTTGTAGGTGCACCTGCAAAAATGCTTTCTAGTTTGACTCTGTGGAGTCCCTTACATTGGGCTTTATTTAGGAGAGAGTACCTGAGGGTGCCTTCTTTGTGGGTCCAAGGATCTGCGAAGCACTTACATCCCGCAAGATTTTTCCATCATTGGTTTGCGGACCTTTGGTGAACTTTGATCAACTTTGTAGTTCTGAGGATCTGCAGAGTCCTTTGTTCGAACCTCCTCAAGAGAGAGTACTTGTGGAGCTATTTTCCTACCCTGTGCTTTCAGGATTTGCGAGATTGCGGTATGCTTCCTCGACGGTTCAGGTATACATTTCTAAACTCTCCAATCTACTTACCGAGCACTCATTGACACTCATGCTCACTAAAGTGGGGGAAAAATGTATAGGAGTGAATTTGCACTCCTCTTGCAAATTCCCCTTTTACACCCTCTGCTTTGGAAAAATCAGATCCGACTAAGTAATTCCACATCACCTATTTGCAGTGCATCCACTTCGCAGTTGTCCTTTGTGTCAGTGGGGGAATTTCTGTCGAGGACGTGTGTGTGATGTGCAAACGTCTGTGCGGTGTGCTGGTGTCCCTGACGCCTCTAGAATCTGTAGAGATGTTACGTTCTCCATTGGAAACAAAGCATAACACCTCTGCACCTTCCTTTCGACCTTTAAATGACTCTTTCACTCCCTTTTCATCTTGAAATGCTTATCTTTCACTCTCATTCTATCTTCTTGAGATCTTCTTGATCATATGAGCAATTCTTGAGCTTCTACATGCAAAAAATCCATCATCCTCATTTGAGCTATTTGTTGCACCATTGGCTTCACATTTCCAACATCAAAACATTCTTCACATCTACCACAGAAGCTGCAGCTTGGTGCCTAGTGAGGCTACTTTCGGCGTTGTTGTGGCTATGTCTACTCTACCATTGTTGTGGGCTTGCATTCCTCTCTCATTGGCCTTGAGTGCCTTTGGTCGAGGGTGGTAATGCTTTCGTTTACTTTGTTGTTGGATTTGTGTATCTTTGTGTGTCTTGTAGTATTCGGTTCTATTTCCATTCTTGCGTTACTTTCTTTATCATATTTTCTATCTCATTGCTTTTCTGGCTATTCGTGGAGGTGGAAACACCAAAGTAGGGGTTTGACTGAGGCAAACCCCTATACTGCCCCAAAAAAATTTCTCTCTTGGCTGTGTGTAGGTATACGTTCGTGTAGAGCTTGCTAGTGAGCTGGACTTCTCGTGCGTTGATCCCTATCACCTTCACTTTTATCATCTCCTATATCACTTTTCTAGTCATCTTGTTTATTTTGTATATTTTCACTTCAGTCAGTATGTCAAATCTTACTTTCTAAGTAGTTAGTAGGTTCTTGTACCCTTTACTATACTTTTACACTTTCTAGTCGTATAGACACTAGCACCCCAGAGAGACGCGAGTGTGTTGCGCTATCTTCCCTGACCCGCGCTGTTGTCCCTTGGTAGATAGCTGTTCGAAATGAGAGTAGGACATCTACCACACCAAATCTTGAAAGAATGATGTTAGAATTTTGAATCCCTTTCCAACGAAGTAGATGATGAACGGGTATGTAACTATTAAGAAGGAAATCCACTAGTTCAATACAAAAAAATCATGGTCAAGTGTTTTAACTTTGAAATCATAAATTTAGATGTTCATTTTAGGAAAGTTCATGTTGAGGTTGTCTATACATTGCTTGGTGGAACCATTAAAAATTCCAATAGGATTTACAAGTTGAATAGTCAAATAGATTTTTTTATAGGATGACTCAACACTATTTTTGCAAAGACCCCTTTATTCCAAAATATCAATTCTATTTCATACTCATTAATGACATTGTGAATAAGAACAATGATCACCTTGTTGATGTCAATGTCTATGTAAATACAAGCTCTATAATAATTAGAAAGGATGTTATAAATTTTCTTAGGATGAGCATCAAATTGCTAAAATGTCTACCTCCATCGTGAATGAACTTATGGGGATTGATAATTGGTAAGGTGAACACCTCCAAGAAATGTATAAATATGATTGTAATAAAAATGCTCATGTTACTGAGTATAATGGAAAGGTGATAAACATGATGGTTATCACCCAATTGTTCATTAACCTCGATATACAAGAAACACAACAAATTTTGGTTTGACCAAGATGGGAATAAGGTAATCTCATCATCAAAAAACCATTTGGATGTGCCTTTTCTTCTTATGAGAAAGATACTTTGCAATATTCATGAAGCTTCTATAAAAAAAACATAAGCCTTTCAATGCATTGTAAAAGATAGTATTTTTCATCAAATCTAATTCATTGTGTTACCTAGTTAGACTCATGGTGTTAGAGAGAAAACAATGCAAGATAATAGCTATAGAAAATGATGATGGAACTTGGTATTGTTCAAAGTGCCATGATACATGTTAAGAATGAAATTATAGATATGTAGTTTAAGTCAAGTTAGAAGATCGTATGGGTTCTACATGGGTTGTTACTTTTGAAGAGGCATCAACTAACCTCATTGGTATGTCTACACAGGACTTGTATATTCTATAGTTCAACCAATAAATACAAATGGTAGTGAAGAGATCATCAACAATGTTCTTTTTAACCAATTCCTCTTCATTATGTCAAGTGGAAATGATATATACAATAATGAGACAAGATTGAAATCAACAATCACCAAATTTACGAAAATAGATATCTCCATTGAAAACATCTTCATGCTAAGTAAATTCAACCAGTTGTACAATGATAGCAACAACTAGATCTACGTCCAATGCTTCACATTAGAACATATATAATTATAAATTTGTATAATACAAGCTATACATATTTATGTCACAACTTATAAGAACTATGTGAAGAGTACATATTTCATAATAGATTGTATTCGTGTGAAATATTATTTTTATTTTTAAACATATATCTATAAACTTCTTACCATTGAAACACATGCAAAAGAAAATTTGTATATTACAAGTTATATATATATTTATCAAAAAATGTATAACCTAACAATGATGATTACATATTTCATAATAATTTATTCATGTGAAACATAATTCTTAAATTTAGGCAATTGTAATCATATTCCTTTTCTCTTGTTATATTTCAATGTACAAAAAGTCAAAACTACATTTATTTTTTTTGTAATTGGGCATTTTTTTGGCTAGCAATATTATAAATGCAACCCACCATTTTATTTATAAATAAGGAACTCCACCTTAGAACAATCTCAAACCCAACCCCCTTAAATTAAATTCCTAAATCTATAGTGCTGCAAAAGAAGCTGCTTGTACTATGCTCGCTATAAAGAGGAAATAAGTGTGTCACCATGTGTAACATATATAACAATAACTACCAAAAATAATAGAACCATTAACAATTATTAATATAGTAAAGCTATTACTTCAAACCAAAACAAAATTATTAAAAAAGCTTCTATAAGTTCTCAACCTCAATATCCTTACATTTATGACAAAGCAATGAACTCACATATTATACTCGAGAATGCTAAAAAATGTCAAAGAGCTCCAATAGAGTGCCAAAAGAGTAATCATCTCTACTATCCAACTCATAGAGATTAAATAATACATTTCACACATAATATCTACACCAAAATTTAACAAAAAATACATTGAGAACACAATTAATAACCCACATATCACATCCCTATATCTATATCAATGGTGTTGATAAACAAAATGAAACTACTGAAATGAAATATTCCAAGACTATGCAAATTTAAACTTTGTTTATTTAACAAATATCACTATATGATTAATATCATGTGATTACAAAATCAACAATAACAGATAAATCAACAAACCATAACTAACATGATTTACATTGAGAAACCCTTTCACAAAATTTTTTTCACATGAGAAAGTGGAAAAGTATGTATTAATCTTCAAAGGAGATATATATATATATATATATATATATACACACTAACACTTTGATATCTAACAACACTTTAGTAGCACCTATGTACTTGTAAAACAATCTCATAACTTTACTATCTAATGTCTACAATTTATAGAGAAATGGAAAAGGAATCCACAAAAGATTTCCCAAAATAATGTACCATCAAAATATAATAAAATATAAAAATTCCTATGTCCAAAATGAAGAGACACTTCTAAGAATAGTAAATAGAACTCCCAATGATACATGAATGTAAAATTAATCTCTTTACTAATAATACATAATATATTTCACTTGTAACTCCTTTATAATGGCCCATATCCACCAACAACATTCAAGATGCTTCACTACTTAATTTTCATGCACAAGTTTAGAGATTTACTAAATCAAATTTTGTAATTGCCATTGCCAAATCTACCTCCTTTATGAGTGCATATAACAACTAATATCAAGATTACGAGAGAATCCAAATTAGAACAATATGGGAAGGTTTGCCAATCATTTTAGATGCTTTTTTTTAATGTTTTTAGTAGATTTTGTTATCTAGGTTCAATATTTACATGCTTGACACTACTGTTGATGGGTGTTTTGACACACTTTCTCAACACAGGCAATACGTAGGTGCATCACCTCTCTTGAAATGAAATATCCAACAAGTTGCTGAAAATTACCCCAAGGTCTCTCGGGTGTCAGGTCATGACTTGCATGGAATATCTCAATTGATGTTGATGTGATTTTGCTGGTAATCACAAGGCAGACTTACGTGGACTAAGCTGGAGGAGAATTGGATCTATGAATAGAGTTCTTAGGATGGGAAATTACTGTACTTTGTTGTAGGTTCAAACAACAGTCTTGAACTCCATTTTTGTTTTAAGTTTTGGCTTTACAATGTGCAATGAGCCTTAGCATAGGTTATTTATTAAAAAAAGAGGAAAAAGAGCATGGAAGAGAGAGGGTTCCTGGATCTGCAACTAACAATGAATAGTGATCATGGAGGCTTCTACTGTGGATAGTTTCCTTAAAAAAAAAATTCACTTAACCAGAAATTTCATAGTATCATGATACCTATGCTATCTTCTAAGGACTGCAGATGTTTTATCATTCATTCACCACACATATGCATGAACAAAGATAAAGTTTTAAAGGCAGCTTCAAAATCAAAGTTCAAACTAACTTTGCACAACCATATACCAGAAACAAATGACCAAAAGTATGGACAAGAAAAGCATCTACACAGCAAAAATATTCACAATCAAGAACAACATTACTAAATCTACCAAAGTTGACTGAAAGGAAACTAGAACAACAAAGTAAATCTAACTAAATCTTTAACTTATGAGAGAAGAATCATGAAACATGAGAAGAAATCCAAAAATGCACCAATATCAATGTATTTCTATTGCAATTTCTGCAGCATGTCTTTACAACAACTCAACTCTCTTTGAAAATGAGAGGAGACCCCCTATTTATAGTGTCCAAAAAGTAGAACATGTGGCCAAGATTGATTTTCATTTGTGTGGCCACAATTCACTGTAAACTTAGGGTTCTACCTACCCCCCAATATATTACATTTTTAAAATACATTTTGTCCATATCCCTGTTTTGTCTTCTAGTGGTAGCAAAGTAGCATTTTCATCATTTTGCTGATTGCACTTTGCTACAGCTATTCCTTTAGAAATTCTTCATCAATAACAAGGTTTCCTTCCCGCTTCTTCGAAGCTGCATACTCCATGAACTTCAAGATCACCGACCAAAACTTGTCGACCTCAATGATGTCTGATTTCAACACTTGGTAGCTCCATTCTTTGGAATTGTTAACAAGATTTTCCCAGTCTCCTCATATTTGTCAACGCGGTCTCTGAATAGTTTGGATTGGGTGAAAGCTCAGGCAACAAAGCTTATAAAATATGTAGTAATCTCGGCTGACATCCCATCTTCCATCCTCTTTCAGAAGCGAGGATTTATACTTTCTGGATTGATCCTGACAACGAGCACTTCATACCTTGTCATCAGCTTTAGGTATCGGAAGCAATCCTCTCTGGCCTCCTTGGCCCACTCAGCATCCGGATATACTCGCTCAAGTACTTGTTCTAGAATTTCCTTTCGGTGATCAAAGTCTCATTTCCACACATCCATCAACCAATGGTCATCGTCTTTGAAGGAAAATTCCTTTTCCCAATTCTCACTTGGCAGCTTGAGGATAGCCTCGATTTTTGGGTAAGCAACCCCATACTTCTTAGGGAACTCAATGCAAATTTTCCTCATACCTTCAAGAGATGTTTGTACTTCCAAGAACTTGTTCGCTGTCCAGAAAACCAGATTGATACCCGTATTCCCAATATCCAAGACCTGTCGAAACCAGTTTTCCGTGGTCTTGTACAAGTTCTTTCTTTTCTCCAGCTTGTTAATCTACTCTTTGGATAGCAATTGCGGCGGGACTGAGGATGTGGTTAGATGTTCCTCTATGGATGACCATTGTTGGATATAGGCTGTCAAATTAGCCACGTGTGCCTTAAGTTCCTCCTTCGAAACTTTGTCCCACTGAATGAGGTGCATCACTATGGCGATTGATTCCTGGAGATGGTCAACCTTCTACTCCTTGGTGGGCACTCCCAAGTTGATGGTGGAGATGTTGTAGCTTATTCCCTATTCTCCAACCACCGAAGTGGCTATCTGCACTGCTCTGGATCCAGAGGCATCCATCGTTACTCTTGATCTAATTCTAGGATTTTTCTCTTTCTTGGGACCAATCTGAGCTCTAGCCAATATTGCCTCCAGTCTTGCTTTTGGGTCCTTCAGAGTGAGAGTCTTCTTTACCAGCTGCCTTTCCAACCAATCGGGCATTGAGGACCTTTCCTTGGGTGATTTATGTTGATCCTTGTTGTCCTCTACCCTGAGTTTAATAGCCTTGTCATTGAGGGCCTCTTGCTCAATCCTTGTGTCTTCCCTCTCCTCATCGGAGTCTTGAATGAACACTATGTGCTTGATGGGGGATTTGGTGGGTAGTCATTCATCAGGATGGTCTTCCCCTTCAACATCATTTTCTTCCTCATCCTGATCATGCCCACATTCCTCGGGCCTATCTTCCTGTCTATCTTCATGAAAGGATGTTTCTTCATCATGCTCAAGGGCACGGTCATGCCCATCCACTGGAGACTTATCACCTTCTGCCTTTGGAGCAACAACTCTTTCTTCAGCCATAGGCTATCTTTCAGCCTCTTTGTCTTCAATCTCCTTGAGTTGTTTGGTCCATTCAATGTCAAGCTCTGGATCAACTGCTTCTTGAATTATATCTGTTCCTAGATCCTCGCTATCATCACTCAAAGACTCATAGGTGACCTCGTTGATTACCCGATGCTCATACATAGGATGTTCATGATAATCACTTGCCTCCTCTTCCAGCCTCTAAGCTGCCTCCAGTTGTTATCGTTCCAACTCATCAGAGATTTGCATTGTGTCCTCCATATTGGGTGGCTTAGTAGGATGAGGAGGAACTGGGGTTTTAACCATTGCTTGGGCAATTGTAGCTTGCACCATTGGATTTGCAAACATTCTCGAAAGTTCAGACGACACATTCTGCATATATTTCACGAAGGATTCCAGAGGGCAAGGGTAGGAATTATAGTAGTAGCAACAACAGTTGGAAGAGAAAAGGAAGGAGACATGGAGGATGAATAAATCGGCGAGGTAGTGGTAGAGGATGAATCCACCGATATGACCTGCACAACGAGAGAAGTAGATGTGAGGTGAACAATGATGTCCACCGCAGGCAGGGAGGATGCAACTATTGCGTGTGGGATAGGCAGGGCAGTAGCAATAGCAACAACAGTGGAAACAACAGATGAAGAAGGAAGAGATCTTGGCGGATTAGCCTCCATCTCCTCTCCCTCGTGGAGTGGATCCTTTGGTATTATCGGCATTTCAGTGACACTACCCATTCTTCTATGTTTTTTGGGAGGTTCACTCTTTGAGGCCTTTCTAGCATACACTTTTGGGTTGGGTTGCTGCTTGTCAACCTCCTTTCTCTTCTTTGATCGAACAGATAGTGGGGACTTAGACGTTTCTCTAGTTGTAGTAGCAGCTGCCCCACCATCAGAATCACTAGGTTCACTCTTGAGCCCCTTGAATGTCAAGGCGACTCCCTGTTGCTTTAAACGGGCAACCTACCCATTTATCCATGCCTTTGTTCGAGCCTCAATGGGCTTGGTGAGAATGTCGAGGTCATCCACCTCTTGCTTGTTGCAATCAATTAAAGGCAGTGGTAAATTCACAATAGCACTGTATCTTGGGTCGATCACGGTGCTCTCTTCTTCTTCCAGTTGATCTGGCACTGGAAATAGGTTAACCCTTTTTGCAAAGTATGCAGTCATACGCATATAGTGCCTTACCCGCACTTCAAAATCATCTTTGCAATTGGCCCAAAAATCCTTGATATGGTGGAGGTGGGCGTATTCTTGTCCAATTGGCTTCCTAATATGGGCGTATGGGTCCATATGTGGTCTAGCTGTATGTGGCCTGAAGTGGTACTCAACTCGCTCCTTCTCTGAATTGCTCACGCATTGGGAAGTATAAAGTTCATACATCCCTTGGATGAGTGTGAGGGGATAAGGGGTCCCCGCCAAATGCTTACTACTTAGGATGTTGTGTATATGTCACAATTTCCAAGATAGTTCCAATAATATGATCCGATCATTAGGGTATCGAGGCAACTTATTTGAACTTTTTGAGAATCCCTGGGCACGAATGTAGGTGAACTTGGGATACTGGATGAATAAGGTGTAATGTTTGAGGAGGGCCCTAGCACTGTGAGAGACTCTTCTCTCAAAATCACCTCCAAGCAGTTTGATGATGTAGGTGATAAATGCATCGTTTACCCTAAAGTAATCCCTCTTGAAATTCCCGTATTGTAGCTGAGGGTACTTGTCATATGATTTGAGCTCTCTACCTGGCATCCCATTGGGCATTGTGGACAATCCACTATAATGCCATTGATCGGCAAGTGAATACACCAAGTCGGATGTCATGTAGAATTTGGAGGTTTTCTTTACGTTAATGAATTGTTCATGGAAGCAATCACTGATTATCTCTCCCCAATAGAATGCGGTGCCCTCTCCACGGAGAATTTGTTTAGTGAAATACATCATCCATTCTTGGAAGAAGGCTGCAGTAGGAAGGCCCATTACTTTGCTCAGCAGGGTAACCAGATCATGGTAGTCCTCGAAGAAGTCACTGCGGTAGAGCTCCTGAGGAACCTTGGCAGCACTGCCCCCGCCTCTCCTTCAACCAATACTAGTTGATCAACTTCTTGCATCTCAAAGGATCTTCATCCCACATCTCCTTGCATTCCTGGATAGTTGGGGTCTCCATTCTTCCGAAGACAGGTATGTGGAAGTTATTTTTAATCCCTGAAGGGGACATATCATCCAAGATGTTGCCATCTCTATCCACAGTTGTCCTTGTTTCAAGTTGGTATGCCTCCCTGCAAGCCATTACCAGCTCGGGGGAAGCCAAGGTGGGAGGGAAGCCAACAACCTTAGCTAGTCTGCTGCTTCTGATCAGCTTGGTGTTCTCTGTCTTTGGATCTACCCTGACTCTTTGTGTGAAATCATCAATATTGGTGTGCCCAATATTGGTGTTTGTGATATCTCCCCATTTAGTTGTAACTTTGGAGTGCAATGGCACTCCCTAGAATTGGTACTTCATTTGGTCTTTGTCCTCTTTGCCTCGGGGAGCCTTGGCAGTCCTTTTCCCTTTGTCCTTGACTGCCCCTGAAGATTTTGCACCAGATTCCATATATTCTGCACAAAGAGGCGGGAGTCAGCAAAATTAAGTATGAGGGTGCAGCCTCTGGAAAATTCCTGCAAATCAAGGTTAGATTAAACAATTTTTTATTGAAACCTAACACTTGATCAAAGTAACATTGGAGGGAAAACAGATGAACTAGAGCCCAGGGACCGGACCTCCCTTGCCAGAATGCTATTTTGGAAGGGTGAACAGGGCAAGGCATTCCAGATGACTCCTCCCGGTCTTGGATTTGGATAACGGAGTGTCCATGTGGGAGAAGGTCAAATTTAAACACATGGGTCAAACCCATTCCCAAATTTGAGGCCATTTCAAACTAAAGGAAGGTTGTTAAGGGCTGGCTGTTTGAAATAGCCTTGGAGAAACAACGTTTCGGAGACGGAGTTCTGGAGTTTGGAACCTGGGAGGCCGAAATTTGTTTGGGAGCTCAGGCTGCAAAGGCCAGGAAGCCATTTTGGAGTAGCCGTGTGAAACGATGAAGCATGGAAGGAAGTCTGAGGAATGCTTCCCAGTGGACCAGACCTGAGGAGATAGTTTTCCTTCATCTAAAAAAACTCGGAGGAGAAATGAGGTTCAGGGTCCAAAGGCTGGAAAAATGGGTTTTTTCTGTTGTTTAGGACGACGGGGGCAGAATGGAAGTTCAGTAGGTGGGGTCCAAATGCAATGAGGACTCCACATTTCATCATCAAAATGTTGAGTGGCTAAGAAGCGCTCGAGGCCCGAAATCCAAAAAGATGTCGTGAGACGGCCGTTTAGGACGACGGGACAACAACGACAGCTTGGAGACGTAGGTCCGGTGGTGGAGGCCCGAGGGTGACTTGGAATTTGGATTTTTCCAGTTTAATTCTCATGTGAACTTTACGAGCTCGGGGTCCGGGAGTCAGAAGGAGGTTAGGAGAAAGTTGTTTTGAAAACAACGACTCGAAACGATGGTCCGGGGATGGAAGTCCGTGGACTGAGACCCGACGAGAACTTGGACGTGTCTTTTCTTCCTTCTTTTTTGGAAACCCAAATCAATTTGAGGAGCAGAGACCGATGATTGGGTTTGGAAGGGGAGTTGCAGATTTCGGGACTCGGGAGATGCTTTGCCGTCGAGGAGATTTTCACCAAGTTAACGTTGCGACCGGAGAGAGTCTCGGGCTTGGAGAGCATGGTCGCCTGCCTTGAAGAACAACGACGGGACGACAGGGTTCCAAATTCAAATTTGGGTCCTCTAAGGGACGTTTTCGAAAATTTGGGCAAGTGGGTTTTAAGGTGAGACATTTTCCCTATTAGGTTTTCACTCATTTCTCCCTTATCGTTTAGTTTTTTCGATCACAAATCTTTAGAAAAGGGAAGGACTATCGGACGAAGGTCATACCTCGGGGGCTCAAAGAAGCGAGATGCTAAATCCTAGAAGAATAGTGAAGCGAAAGCTCGAGCGTGAGGGCAGCGAAGGCTGAGGTTGCACTGTGCTTGTTTGCTATTTCAGACATGTGAAAATGACATGTTGAAACTTGTTTATATAGCCCTTAAGTGCATTTAATACCCCCTAATGAATGCAGGTACGACGACCAGTGAGGTAGGTGAGTTCAAATTTCAGGATGGTGGCGGGAGAACCGGAGCCCGAAGGTTGGAAAGACGCCAGAGCATGGCCGTTCAGCTTTGGACAAGTGAGGTAGACGACAAAGGAGGCACCAGGGTTCGGGAGGACACCGAACATCAGCTGTTCGGGATGGCGAAGGCACAAAGAAAACCCGAAAGGGGAAATCCGATGGGCCAGGCTCGGACAGTCCCACAGATGCCCAGAAAGGCAAAATAACAAAGAAGGCCCAAAAAGGCTCAAGACTTAGCAATTTTAGGGGCAAAACATGGTCAACCTAAAATGAGACTTTGAAGGGCGTCTTGACCAACTAGGACACCAAAACGGGGGGCATGCAAAACGAGGCAGCAACAAAAAGGCCCAACAAGGCGACAGAAAGAGAGGGTTCCCGTTCCGAACGGGGCGTGTGTGCTATAAGCACAACAACTACATTTTGTCCCAAGGTCAATATTGCTAAACCTAGTGCATTTGACCCTACCTCTTGATATATTCAAATTTTATTTGCTATTTTTTGGAGTCACTTACAATTCATTTTCAGTTGTTCCACTATTATAATCTAGGTGCATCTATCCCAATTTTCTATTTTCCTCTCTCCTTGACACATCACATCTTTATTTCTAGTTTTATATTTCCAAGATCAATCTCTTATCTTTAGTTAGTCCCAACTATAGTTTTTATTTATTAGTGTTAGACTAGGTTGACAAATTATATTTGCACTAGTTTACATACACATTTAAGAAAATGAAACTAACCCATTTATCCATCTTTTCTTTTCTTCTAGTAGTTAAGATTTTTAGATGCATGAATAGGTTTAGTTTCCTACTTACCAAGTGGGATTAGAAGTAGTAAATGTGGTATAGGACTTCAATACACTTGAAAGATTGGGGATATGTACTTACAAGGATAAATTCTCACTGAGAATAAAAACATAACTCAACTACTATTTTGTTTTAGAAAAAAAAAAAAAGCTAAGGAAATTGAAACGGGCTTGCAAACACAAATAAAAATGGTATAAAGTGAAAAACAAGAATCAAGATTAAACACATAGAGGAGATGGAGGGTTTGACATGCAAATGTGTTTCAAATTTAAATTTATAAAGGCATTTAATGAGGTTCCAAATAAATTAAGGAAAAAATGACTTGCAATAAATGCACTTAGTGTTATTTTCTTTAGTAGGAATTCAAGGTTTTGTCACACTTTTTCACAAACTAAAAAATTGAATGTGAGATTAGATTCTTCACTCATATGAATGTTCTCAAGTTTTTATGGTTCACTTTTAGTTTTAAAATACTACAAAACTACATTCAACCCTTGATTTTCCATTTTGACCTTGCATACTTATAAATGCATTTATTGAGGTTCTAGAGCAATTATTGAAAAAATGACTTGCAATAAATGCATTGTGTTATTTTGTTTGATACGCTTTCCACATTTTGTCACACTTTTCACAAACTAGAAAAGTGCACGTGACTTTAGATCCTTCACTCATATGAATGCTCTCAAGTTTTTATGGTTCACTTGTAGTTTCAAAAAAACTACAAAACTGAATACAACCTTTGATTTCCCAATTTGACCTCGCAAGCTAGATTTTAGAATTTCCATGTATTTTCACAAAAAAACTATAAAATTACATAAGCGTTCCACTTTTTTTTTTTTTTTTTTTTTAATGATTTAGCTCGTGGTATTTTGAAAATTTCTAATAACTAACTCAAAACACTTGGGTAACTTTTGACTATGATCATTTTGATGAACAAGATTCCACTTTAGATGACTTCAAAAATTTGATAAGACAAAACAATTTTTTTTACCAAAACATATACCATGTCAATTCCCATTTAGTTTAGTGTTTTATTTGAGAGAGTTATTTATACTTTACATATTGACAAATGGTGAGTGTTTTTTTGAGATAATTATTTGTACTTTACACATTGACAAATGGTGAGTGTTTTTTTGAGAGAATCATTTAATACTTTACATATCAACCAATGACATATTTTTTTTAAAGATAGGTTCATTCCCCCACATGTTATACTTTTATTTATAGACAAACTCACATCCTCTATCCATACCTTATCCACATTTACACCATGTTTCTCATTTATTATGCCTAATAATGCACTTAGTTGAACTCAATGGCTAAAGGATAGTTGTTTACTAATTTGTTCATAATTTTTGAACCATAACATAAAATTTCATATATGTGTTGAAAGAGAAAATGATCAAATTTGAATTGTATTTTTCTAAAATATTAGAAAATCTATCCCATGTGCACTTGCAATTCTAACCCCCACATTTTTTAAATTTAAATTTAATTTTTGGTCGATTCTCACCCATTCCTTTCTTGCATAGAGTTGACCAAACACATTTATGATTTAATAATATGTATTGCATTTAAAGGCATTAGGTTACATTCATTTGGGACATTGAAAATTATTGAATATCACACATTTAAATAAGGGACATACCAGGAACACTTCAATTGAAGCACCTTAATAGAAAGTAATTATGCACCACACAACTCTAGTGTATTTACATGTTTGAAGCTTAATATTTTTAATGATTAGCATGATTGTATAACTAGTCCTTTTTCGATAGTTGACCAAGGAGGAATTATCCCATAATGATCTAGAAAGCCTTTAAAGGTACTCCCATATACCACTAGTTTGGTGGATATTAGAGTAAACAAGGTGGACTTAGTGAATCAATGAACATGACTGTAAAACAAAGGAGATTATATCTATGTATTAGAGGAGAAATTTATGAATGTAGAAGTCACCCAAAGGCATGAACTTGACCTAGGAAAAGACACAAGCCTTGCACAAGATTTAAGATATTATAGAGACAAATATATCATTTTCAAACTAAAGATCAAGTTTCAATTATCAAGCCAAATATCTCTAACTACCTTATTAGTGTTAGACTAGGTTGAAAAGTATTTATTTTCACTATTTTACATACACATTTAAGAAAAAAAAAACTAATCGATTTATCCATCTTTTATTTTATTTCAATAGTTAGGATTTCTAGATTCATGAATATATTTAGTTTCCTACTAACCTAGTGGAATTAGAAGTGGTAAATGTGGTTTAATATTTCAACACACTTAGAAGAGTGGGGATATGTAGCAACAAGGATAAATCATCATTGAGTAGAAAAGAGAATGATGACACATAGGTTGCAACAATGTTTGTTGGCAAAATGAATTTAGCTAAGGAAGTTAAAATGGGTTTGCAAACACAAATGAAAATAGCACAAAGTGAAGCAAAGAAAGAATTGAGATTGAAATTGTAGAGGAGATTGATGGTTTGACATGCAAATGAGTTTCAAATTTAAACTTATAAACACATTTAATGAGGTTGTAAAGAATTTAGGGAAAAAATAGCTTGCAACAAATGTACTTAGTGTTATTTTCTTTGGCAAGGTTTTAAGGTTTTTCCACACTTTTCACAAACTACAAAAGTGCATGCAAGTTCATATTTTTCACTCATACGAGTGTTCTCAAGTTTTAATGTCTCACTTGTAGTTTTATAAAAACTACAAAACTACATACAACCCTTACTTCCCCATTTTGACCTTGCAAATGAGATTTTAGACTTTCTATGCAATTTCACAAAATCTACAAAATTACATAAGTGTTCCACAATATTTTCTTTTTTTATGATTTAGCACATATGATTTTTTGAAATTTTTTGAACTCAAAACACCTTGGTAAATTTTGACCATGATCATTTGGACAAACAAAATTCCACTTCAAATGACTCAAATATTTGATAGGACACAATCAAAATTTCACCACAACATATATCGTGTCGATTCCCATTTAGTTTAGTGTTTTGTTTGAGAGAATTATTTTATACATTTACATATTGACAAATGACATTTTTTCAAAGATAGGCTCATTCCCCACGTGTTACTCTTCTATTTATAGACAATCTCATAACCTTTATCCATAACTTATCCACATTTACATTGTATTTCTCATTTATTATGCCTATTCATGTATTTAGTTGATCTCAATGGCTAAAGGATAGTTGTTTACTTGTTACCCAAAATTTCATATATGTGTTGGAAGCAAAATGATCAAATTTGAATTGTGTTTCTCTAAAAATTTAGAAAATCTATCCCATGTGCATAGAATCCACCTTTTACTTGCAAATCTAACCCCCACATTTTTAAAATTCAAATGTAATAGAATCCACGTATAATTTACCAAACACATGTTGTGGGATTTAATACAATGCACTTGTATTTAAAGGCATTCATTTGCATTCATTTAGGACATCAAAAAATATTGAATATCATTTACATATAAAGAAGGGACATACTAGGAACATTTCAATTAAAACACCTAAATAGAAACTAATTCTGCATCGCACCACTCTAGTGCATTTGCATGTTTGAACCTTGCTATTTTCAATTGTTAGCGTGATTCCATAGCTGACCCATTTTTGATGGTTCGTCAAGAAGAACTTGTCCTCTAGTAATTTAGCAAGCCTCTAAAGGTTTTATTCTACACCACTAGCTTGGTGGATATTAGAGTAGGAAAAGGTGGACTTAGTGAATCAAAGTACAATATTGTAAAACTAAGGAGATTAGATACATAAATTAGAGGACAAATTTTGAATGTAGAAGTGACCCAAAGGTGTGGACTTGACCCAGGCAGAGACACAAGCCTTGTGCAAAACCTGAGATAATTCATAGACAAAGAGATGCAATTTTCAAACTAAAGATCAATCATCAAGCTAAATATCCCGAACCACTTCAAATTTACTTTCCTAAAATATTCATAATTATCAATTAATATAATTTCTATCGATCTTATTAAATTGACCTTAAATATAGTCTAGAAAAACTGTTATCTTCCTTTATAATGTTATCCTAAAATTTATCATCAATTCCATTATCTTTTATAATTATTTGTGAAATTTCATTTTTTTTTTAAAATTTCACAGCAGCAGCAAGAAATTTTAAATTTTTATTAGAAAATTGAAACCAACCCAGGACCCATTGCTTCCTTGTAAGCTTTGCTTCAATGAATTGCATTACAAGTGATGGCTTTTAGTATTGAATTGCAATTGGGTTTCCATGGCAGCATATGCCAACCTGTCAAAACTAAACCTTGAATCTTCCTGAGTGAGTTGGCATTGACAGCAGAAAAGTCTTCCCACTCTTATCATTCAGGTTAAGAACTGTATCCAGTCTGGCGATGTGTTCTTATCGTTGGAATATATCAAACAGCTGCTTATCCTCTTCACTAATATAAATAAACCAGAGCAAAATCCTGAAAGCAGAAGTATTCTTGAGCATCCAGTTTTCTTTGTTAGATAATATATTTCTTCTTTGGCCATGGTCAAAGGATTTCATGGAACCTTCCCAGGACAAAACTTTATCTTCCTTTGTCATAAATTTTTAATAGTCAAAGGACTTCATCGTTCCCTACCTTGATAAGACAATTTCATCCTTACCAAGTGGTTTTTTATGGTCAAAGATCCATATCTATTGCCCTTATAAGGAGAAGTTGCTTAGCAAACAAGTTAACTAGATTTTAAGTTGGTCTCTTATATTTCTTAGATATGGTGTCTAACATTAAAATAAGACGATTCTATATAACAAAATTTCCTCCATGACTGATTTCATATATAGAGACTCTTTCATCTTAGAAAAAGACTAATTTTTTTAATGGTGAAACTTGACATACCTTAGCAATTTTCATTTATTCGTGGCTTCATCTCGATGGAATGTATATGTACTTGTAGTGTAATTTTGTACTCTAATTTTTCTTTACAATTCCTCTCATTTCTATTTTGTTTTTTTTTAGATTTTTTAATGTTTTGATGCCTTGGTCTTAATAATTGATTTGAGATAATTTGATTAAAGCTCCATTCTCGCTCTCTACCAAGCTCCGTTGTTTCCATGTTCTTGTTCTTGGATCTTTGTATTAATTATTGATCTTAGATATCTTTACAAGGCCTTATTTCATCCCTAAATTCTTTGGTCCCTTCCCCACCATATTATATCATTCTTCCTTGCCAAGAACAAGCTTCAAGTTCTTGTTCATGGTGGACCTATTCTAAGTTGCTACAGGTGGAGTGCTGTGTTTGTTTAGATCTTGGCCACCATTGACCATTTGATTCTTCTTATCTAATAGTCTATGGGAGGTTGAGTGATTTTTATGCTCATAGTGCCTCAAGCTCTCACCAACTATCCACTTTGATTTGATAGTCGATGAGAGTTATTTGATATTTTTATGAAGAAGATGGGGGTTCCTCCTATTGGTTGATGTGTGATAACATGGTAGTTTTATTGGTTCACAGGGGTTCCCAAGTGTGTCAGTGACACATATTAACCTTGGGCCCTACAAGTCACTAAATCAGCTTTAAGGTGTTTGCACCAACCATTTGGCCTTCCTTCTTGAAGTTATCTCCCCCTTTGTCATTGATGGCAAACAACAAAATGTTGGACCACCAAAATAACTTTTAGAATGATTTCTTCGTTGTAGCATTTTCTTCACTTTCTCCCCCTATGGAAGATATTGTTGAACATAGGTTGTCATTGATGTCAAAGGATGTTAGTAATGACAGAGTTTACAATCAAAAGTTTGTCAAAGATGAAAGAGATTGTAGGATTACTTTGAATTATCATTATATTCCCTTTGACTTAAAGTGTTTCTTGTCAAAAAAATTGAGTGACTCTGAGCTTTTGTTGGTGGAATTGATAGGGGAGATTATTGTTGCTTCTTTGAACTCAACAAAGAGATTAATGTGGTTTTGATGGCTTTAGGAATTGCTATGTGATGGGCTCCTTCTATTCATAAGTGTTGTCGGATTTTTTTTGCTCTTGGGCATATAATCCATTTTGATCCAATGATTTATGCAATGTCATAATCTTTCTTGGAGTTATTGGCAAGTGATTGTACCATTGGTCAATTTGGGTGACTTTGTAGTCTCAACAGGTGGTAGGGTTAATAAGGTATGGTTATATTGTACACTATTGGTTTATATATTGATCTAATATTCCAATAGAGCTAAAAGGAATTCTAAATAATAGTTTGTTGTGAATGTGCAAGTCATTTGATATGCCATTACAAATCTAATCCAATGGATTGTGAGAAATGTAACCCATTTCTTAACCAATTTTGATAGCAATTAGTCCCAACATCCAATTTCGAATTTTAGGCATTCAATGGCAATTTTGAAGCATTTTAATTGTAAAAATACACATTAGGCAAGAATTCAAGACGCTCTTTTGAAATTTCAACCATTCTACATATGGGTACCATGAAGCATTCAAATCCTGGCAGCTCCTTAACAAGTGTCAACAAGACATTCAACCATCTTAGTGATTATATATGTAGAGTGAAGAATTGAAATTCAAAGATGAGTATATTATACCCATCTTGAATGTACTCCAACAATTGATGAGGGGCATTTATGTTCACACTCCTGAGTCCCTCTCCTTTTTCTTCCAATCTTCAACTATACTTTTACTTTATAGATTTCAAAATTAAAATTCATTTCTTTTGGGGGAAATCATATTTTTGGTTTGCCCAATGTTTTTTCCTATAAATAAGTAGCCTTGTGTATCTTTTTAGAGATATCCTATTTTATATAGATGAGCTTTTGAGAAAGATTTGCTAAGATTTTATGTTTTTTTAGGGTCCTTTTCTTAAAGCTATCACTGAATAACACTAATAGTTGCAATACAACTCTAGGCTCAAGTCTTCATAGGAGATCACACAAATCAATATAGTGCTAGAGATATTTTGGTTTCATAATGGTACCTATAAAATATTATGAGAATACCTCCAACTTGAGCACTCAATACATAGGCATGTACAAAACCATAAACCATGAATGGTTTCTAAAATTATGTGCTAGAAATTACTAGCTAATTTAGGAATACATATTTAGGACTAAATTTCAATATCCAAATGAATCTTAGTTGATTTATAGGTAGTTACAAACTACCACTAGACCAAACCTACACACAAAAGTAATAATTGTCTTGCCTTTTCCATAAATACTCCATGATTCTTTAAAAATCCATAATAACTCCCTCTTATCAAATTATTTCCTTTCTAGGAGATCTTACACATCTTACAATATATCACAGTTGCAATTAGTCCTTAGTATTCTCTAAAATCTTATTTTTGACTATTTAGTCTTTGTTTCTATCTTTCATTCTACTAAGAGTGCTCTAGGAACCTAGTCCACTATGCCATCTCTAGATGAATTTGTATTCTCTCACTGGGGAACAATATAAGTTCATTTAAATAATCACTCTAAAATCCACACTGTCATATGTCTTAGCATCCAACCATGACACAAAAGAATAAAAGGGATATAGAAACAAGGATAAAAAACAAAAAAATAACCATAACAAGAAGATAAATAATCAAAAACCTTTATCTAATACTACTTACATAAAGCAGATAACAACTGAGCCAAGGATAACAATGAGATAAAGAATATAAAGGATAAAAAACCATAACAAGGAGATAACAATTGAGCCAATAGAGTATGGTTGCAATGTTTCCTTCTATTCACTTTTCTAATAGTGTTTTCTAGGGATGGATTCTTGGTAAACATCCCAAAGAAAATTTTGACAAAGTGAGAAATGAAGAGATTTATAGATATTGAGGTTAGTTCATAATGAATTATTAAGGCCATTTTTATACCCTTCCTTTAGTAAGGCCAAATATGTCTTGACATTTATTGATAATATTTTTAGGTATACTTTGGTGTACTTTCTCAAATAGAAGTTTGAGGTCTTTGAGCACTTTTAAGGGTTTAGAATTTTTCATATAAATAGTCAAGGAAAACCATCAGGGTTTTGTGCAATGAAAATGGTGGTGATAATTCCAACCATCATTTTTTTAGAATTTTTGTACTATATAGGGGATTGATTTGTAGCACACAATTTAGTACACCCATTTCCAAAATGGTGTTGCAAAATGAAAGAAGAAGTTTTTGAAGGAAAAAGAAAACTACATGGATCACTCCAAATATCTTGCACCTAAATATTTGGTGAAAGCCACAAACTATGTTTACTATATCCAAAACTACATTCCTCATCAAGCCTGGAATAGAATCACTCATTTCCAAGCTTGAAGAAGTTATAAAACAATAGTTGAAAAATTCATAGTTTGTGGTTCTCCCACATGGGTCCATATTCTTGTACAAAAACATAAGATCATGAATTTTCAAAGAAGGCCTTACACATTTGTAGGCTATCCAAATGGTGTTAAGGATTATCAGTTGCCCCACCCTACTACACATGAGCTATCCATTGAGATTATTTTTTTATTTGAGGAGGGCTCTTCTCGATCCATTCTTGACAAATGTCATTTTTGTTCTACAATCACATTGGAGTCACTTGGGCTTGAGACTCTCCTAGGTAGATTCTTGATCTTGAGGAATCCTCTTTCTCTACTTTTGATGATGAGAGTGATGATGATGATTCAACTCCTCCCTCTCCTAGCCATCATATAGAGGTTGATGATTCTCCTCTTGATTCTCTAACTTTGAGTCTACTTTGGGCTCTGTAGATACTATGTTGTAGGCGATTGGGTTGGGAATCCATCAAAAACTAGTTAGATGCATTCACAATTTTAGGAGTCTCCACATGTCTTCATTGCTAATGCTTCTAATTCATAGTAATTTTAGGAGGAATCAAAGCTTTCTTGAGTGGTATGTTGCTATGAAGGAAGATAATTTTCTTTACTTAAAAACCACACTTTAGAACTTATCCCCTTCCTAAGGGAAGTAGAATTTTTTAATGCAAGTGGATCTATCAAACATAATATGTAGTATATGGGTTAGTGAATAAGTATAAATCATAGTTAATTGCAAGGTTTTTCCTAAGTTCTTGGTATTGATTAATTTGATGTCTTCATACTTGTAGTAAATATGAATTTAATTTGATTCACACATGTCGTTACTACAATACATTTTTGGGAGGTTCACCAAATGGATGTGGATAATGCATTTCTTCACAGAGCCCCTAAGGAGAAGATATATACAAAACAATCACAAGGGTTTCTACACGAATCTTCATTGGTCTGAAAACTTTAGAAATCTATCTATGGACTCTAATAGGCATCTTGGTATTGGTATGCCAAGATAAATTCCTTCCTTGTGTCAATTGGATTTTTTTGTAACCATTCTAATTTGTAGAAGAAAGGTTCTCTCCTCTTTTTGTTTTTTTATGTTAATGACCTATTGATCACGAGGATTTCATCTCCATCCATTGTGCCAATGAAAACTATACTTCAAGATAGGTTTTTGATGTTTGACTTGGGATTGTTACACTACTTTCTTGGTTTTGAGATGTCTCATTCTACTTCTAGGATCACCATTACATAGTGTTAGAATTGTGAATAAAACGAGACACAAGATCAACCAACAAACAAAAACACCCTCCACATAAGAGAGTTGCAAATAATAATTTTATATATCCTCAACAAGAAAAAATTATAGAATGAAAGAATACAAAGAGAGAGATAGTGTTCTTTATAAGAGTAACCATTAATGATAAAGGAATTAGATCATGACAAGTGTTGTCATCCTGTGTGATGAGGCATAATGATCTAATAATAGCTCTCTAGTTAAAAAAAATACTCATAAGTTTAGATTAAGAACATAAGAATAAATTAGCCTAATAATCAATTAAAGATTAATTAATTATTAGCTAATGCATGATTACTCTAACACCCCCTTTAATACGAACTTAGGAAGTAGCTAAAACCCCAAAAAATAATAATGCATAAAAAGTAAGGAATGCATGCTGGGTCCCGACAAACAAGGCCTGATAATGTACCCATGTACAAACAATTTAATCTCTCACAAATGAATAAAAAGAAGAAAACCTCATGGGAAGAACTCCTCTCCAAAAGAGAGAAAGGTGAATGAAGGACTAAAAAATCCTCCAAAGCAATGTCCCAAAAAGAATAGGAACATGAAGAACATCGCTAAAGCATAAAGAATTCATAGACAATTGTTGAATGATGACTGCTATAGTATTGAAATGAATAACCTCCTCTGAAATATATGATGATTAGGATCAAGAAGACAAAAATCTGTATGAGTTCCCCCAATTAACCTACTTGAATTATATGGAAAACAAATGCAAAAATTTAGCAATCAAATATACAAAAATTTAGCCAACATTCACCAGAAAAATGTTCATCTATCTAAAAGAGCTTCCATGAAAGAGTATTGGCTAGAAAGGTTTTTTGTCGGGGAGTGGTTGGCGAAGCCCTATGTGGGGTCTCTCTTGGGCCCACCATGCGTAGGTTTTTTAAAAATAAAAAACCTACTTTTTGAATAATAATTTTTTATTTTTTTTTTGAAAAAAATAAAAAAAATAATTAAAAAAAACTATTTTATTAATAAAAAATCGTCATACCGGTACGGTTGTATAGAGGCCCCTATTAAAAAAATTGCCTCAAAATCTCTCAACAACGAAATCAAGCAAATTTATAGTCAAAATTCATCAAATTGGCCTCCTGAATGCAATGGCGAGATCCTTTTTGCACCAAAATAAACTGAAAAATTTCCCAACTCCAAAATTTGCAAAAAAAGAAATGAAGTTTCTATATTTTCTCCTGTAACCCTCGTTGAGAAAAAACCTCAAAAATGGAGAAGGGGTTTGTTGAATCCACACTTTGATACCATATTAGAATTGTGAATAGCATGAGACACATGATCAAACAACAAACAAAAACACCTTCCACATAAGAGAGTTGCATATAATGATTTTCTATATCCTCAACAAGAAAAACTTACATAATGAAATAATACAAGGAGAGAGTGCTTTATAAGAGCAACCCTAAATGATAAATGGATTAGATCATGACAAGTGTCATCATCTTGTGTGATGGGACAAAATGATCTAATAATAGCTCTCTAGTTAACACAAAAAAACACTCATAAGTTTAGCTTAAGTGCATGAGAATAAATTAGCCTAATAATTAATTACTAGCTAATGCATGGTTACTCTAACACATAGTCCAAGTATGTTCTATAATTATTCTCGCACTTTCATATGGTTCATTGCAAACCTACTTTGACGCCCTTCCTTTTTTAAGTCAAAATTAAAACTAAGCATTCTTCACCTTTCATTGTGGCATGTTATATCGACAACATATTGGTAGCATTATTTACTTGAATCATATGAGATATGATATTTAATAGGTTGTGAGCATAAAATATTGATTAAGTTGTGAGCATAAAATATTGATTTATGTAGGAACCATACGAGGTACATTTGAAGGTAGCCAAATGGATTCTCCATTATATTTATGGTGCTCACAGTTTTGTGATTTATTATGCAACAAACATTGATATCAACTTAGTGGACTACACTCCTTCTAACTGGTTGGGATCTATATAAAGAACACAATAATAGTATTTTCAGGGATAAAAATTTGCCTTGAAATGTGCTCACAAATTTCACCATCCAAAACATTAAGGAAAATTTACAAGTTGTGGCCATCAATCCTATAAGAATCCCCTAAACCCTGAAAATTAGTGTTGCTATGTCCTGGGATATAATTAAAATCCTTAACAAATTGAGCTCCAAAATTCCTACAACTTATAATAATATTTTTTGGACCCCCTAACCTTGGTTGGTTTAAACTTAACTTTGATGGCTTTGCTAAAGGGAACTCGAGTCTGGTAGGAGGGGATGGAATCCTAAGGGATCATAGGGGAATGCTGATTTTTGTTCATGCTATTAATTTGGGCACTGTTGTGCCCCTAGCACACACGCCCCATTTGGAACGAGGACCCTCTCCTTCTTTTGCCTTGCCGGGTCATTTTATCATTGCCTTGTTTTGCGTCCCCCCTATTTTGAGTTCCAAGTGGTCAAGGAGTTTGGCAAATGTCATCTCAGTTGGTGGGTTCCCCTTGTCTTTTATTTTTCCTTGGTGTTTTTTCTGGGTCTTAGGAGTTGTTCTTTTCCTCTTGAAACCTTGTTTCCTTTGCCTTGCAGGTTTGGGGCGCGGGATGAAACTGAACTCAGAACCTTCACAAAGTTCTTGGTTCTGTTCCCATTTTGGTTTTGGCTCTGCTTCTTGTCTCCTTGTTTTCTTCATTGTGTTGCTTCATTTTCTCTCCTTGTTGTCTCCGTGTTGTTTACCTTCGTCTGCATTCCTTTTGCCAGAGGCAAAATCGAGATGAAACCAAACTCAAAACCTTCACATAGTTCTTGGTTCTATTCCGGTTCTGGTTCTGTTTTTTGTCTTCTAGTTTTCTTCATTGTTTTTCTTGTGTTTGGCCTTTGGGTTGGTTTACTCCCTTAGGCCTTCTTTGGTTTTCCTTTTCCTTTCTTTCGCCATAATTGGAACCGGGATGAGAACTGGCCTCAAAACTTTGCAGAAGGTTCCGCTCCCGTTTTGGTTCCGGTTTCGGTTTTGCCTCCGCTCCTGTCTTGGTTCCTCTTGGGACCTTGTTTCTTTTTTTTGTGGGTTCGGAATTGGGATGGGAACTGAACTCAAAACTTTTCAAAATGGCTTTGCTCTCATTTTGGTTCCGCCTCTTCTCCTGCTTCCGCCTTGTGCCAGTTCCGACTTCGCTTCCGGTGGTGGTTCCCGTTCCACCTTCGCTCTTGTTTTGGTTCCATTCTGGTTCCTATTCCACTTTGTGTTCTTGTTTGGTTCCTTGTTCGGGTCTGGTTTTGACCTCGGTTCTGTCTCCCTTTGCTTTCTTTTTTCGCCTTCGTTTCTTTTGGTCATGTTGCTTGTGTTTGGGGGACCTTGTCATTGTGTGTTTGGATCTTCCTGACGGCTTGCTTGATGGTGGTGATGGACCTATGGAGCCGAAGTGGGGGATGAATTTGGGATCATTGGTTGGTTCTAAGTTCAGATCCCGTTCCATTCTCGAGTCCGATCCCGTGCCTATTTCGAATTCGACTCAGCCTGGGTTAAGGGGCTTCCTATCTTGATTCTCTCCTGGCTTCGCTTCCAATAAGTACAAAATCTAACCAAGTATGGGGAGTTACCTTGAAGGAGTAAGGTGTAATGTGAGCTGGCCCCGATGCTTGCCTTCCCCCCCATGAATTGAAAGATGCTAGGCCAAGGGGGGTGGCATGCGGACATTCCAGTGTGGGCCGCCTCATGCGGAATTTCATCCTGCCTCCGCCATTCCAAGGGCCAAACGTGATGTCGAGTCTGGTTTGCCGGACCGCTCCTACCGGATTTTTGTTCCGCCTCCTCCATTCCAAACGACCAATGTCCAACAGTCTCCCAACCCTTGAGACCTGAGCGCTTAAAATATTAATGGGTTGTATTAGCCGCCTTTCATCCTAGCGGGTCCTGAACCCCGAAACTCCTTGATCGGATTTCCGTTCCGCATCCATCATTTCAAACCACTAACCCTAAACGGCTTTCCCGCCTCACATCTCTGGGTGATCCAAATGTGATTTAAATGACCTCTGATCTAGAAACAAGCCTTGAAACACTTGCTTAAATTGAGCTCTCCTTCACATGAACACTTCAAATCATTCAAATCTAAGGCCGAGAGATTTCATCTAAAACTTCCTGCCCTGTTCGCCCTTCAGAACAACAATCCTACCAGGGAAGTCTGACCTCTGGGGCCCGAACCCTCTATTTTCCCTCCAGTGAACTATTAATGATGATTTTAGTTGAAGGTTGGATTCTTGAATGATGAATGATCTAATCTAACGATGTTAGCAGGGGTTTTGGCTAACATGTCTTTATGCTCAATTGCACTTATCTCGACTCTGTCTGCAGGAACCTCAGGGTGGCTACAAAGAAAGGATGAAGGGGGGAATTCAAGCTGAGTTCCCCATAGGAGAGAAGACATAGATCAAATAAAGTATCAAATCCAAGGGAAAATTTCAGGCAGTTTCAGCTACAGTAAAAAGGAAATCAGCGAGAGGAAAAAACTGCTACAACACTTGGGCACTAAAAGACAAAATAGGAAAAAAAGAAGAAGATGTATTTTAAATTGCTGAATATTGTGGGCTAGGGGCCAAGAGGATCCTACAGTTACGCAAAACCAGTGCAATCTTCTAAGGACTGCAAATTTTCAGTTTGCATGCACACATCATGCACATGCAATCGAACTAAGTTGCAACAACAAAGGAATGAAGCTCAGACTAGATTTACAAAGTGATTCATCTCAACAAACCACAAGAAGCATGAGCTAAAAATTCATCAAATACTGTAACAACAAACACCATCATCACTCTCCTTCAAGAAACTGACAACTAAACTAATAAGGGAAGTAGAACCATGCACACATAATGAGCAAACTTAAAAGGAAACGCCCATAAATCATGCAATGTTACTTTCTATTGCTGCAAAATTCCTTTACACCAGCTCTCTAACCATTTGCAAATGAGGGGGAGACCCCTATTTATAGTTTTCCAAAGCCCAAATGAATGGCTAGGATTGATTTACATTGTGTAGCCCAGATTTGATTGCACTAGGGCTTCACCTACCCCACAATATTCAGTAATTTAAAATACATCTTTTGTTTTTTAGTGCCCAGGTGTTGTAGCACTTTTGTCCTCTAGCTGATTTCCTTTTTACTGTAGTTGAAACTGCCTGAAAGTTTCCCTTGGAGTTGATACTTTATCTGATCTTTGTCTTCTCTCCTACAAGGAACTCGACCTGAATTCCCCCCTTCTTCCTTCTCTGTAGCCACCCCGAGGTTCCTACAGCTGATTCATATATCCTGTAGACAGAGGCGGGATAAGTGCAATTGAGCGTAAAGACATGTTAGCCAAAAACCCTACTAACATCGTTAGATTAGATCATTCATCATTCAAGAATCCAACCTTCAACTAAAATCATCATCAATAGTTCACTGGAGGGAAAATAGAGGGTTTGGGCCCCAAAGGTTGGACTTCCCTGGTAGGATTGTTGTTTCAAATGGTGAATAGGGCAGGGAGTTCCGGATGAACTCTCTTGGCCTTAGATTTGAATGATTTTAAGTGTTCATGTGAAGGAGGGCTCAATTTAAGCAAGTGGATCAAGGCTCGTTTCTAGATCAGAGGTCATTTAAATCACATTTGGAGCACCCGAAGATGTGAGGTGGGAAAGACGTTTAGGGTTAGCTATTTGAAACGACGGATGCAGAAAAGAAATATGATGAGAGAGTTCTGGGGTTTGGGACCCACTAGGATGAAAGGTGGCTAACACAACCCATTAATATTTTAAGCGCTCGGGTCTCAAGGGTCGGGAGGTTGTTGGATGTTGGTTGTTTGGATTGGCGGAGGCAGAACGAAAATCTAGTAGGAGCGGTCTGTAAAACCGGACCTGACATCATGTTTAGCCCTTGGAATGGTAGAGGTGGGATGAAATTCCACATGAGGTGGCCCACACTGGAATGTCTGCGTGCCACCCCATTGGCCTAGCAACTTTCAATTCATGGGGGCGGGAAGGCAAGCATTGGGGCCAACTCACATTACAACTTACTCCTTCAGGGTAACTCCCCATACTTGGTTATATTTTGTACTTACTGAAAGTGGTGCCAAGAGAGAATCAGGACAAGAATCCCCTTAACGCAGGCCGGGTCGGATTTAGAACGGGCACGGGATCAGACTTGGGAACGGAACAAGATCCGAACTTAGAACCAACCAACGATCCCAAGTTCATCCCCCACTCTGGCTTGATAGGTCCATCGCCACCATCAAGGGAGCCATCAAGAAGATTCAAACACACAAGGACAAGGTCCCCCAAACACAAAAAACACGACCAAAAGAAACAAAGGTGACAAAAGAAAGCAAAGGGAGACAAAACCGGGGTCAAAACCAAACCCAGACAAGACACCAAACGGGAATACAACACAAAGCAGAAGTGAAAGCGAAAGTGGAACCGGAATCAGAACAAAACCAAAACAGGAGCAGAGGAAGAACGAGAACCAACACTGGAAGCGGAGTCAAAACGGGAATAGGGCGGAAGCGGGAGCGGAACCAAAATGGGAGTGGAGCCCTTTTGTAAAGTTTTGAGTTCAGTTCCCATCCCGGATCCGAACCCGCAAAACAAAAGAAACACGTCCCTAGGAGGAACCAAGACAGGACGAAGCCAGATGGAGGCGGAAATGGAACCGGAACCAAAATGGGAGCGGAACCTTCTGCAAATTTCTAAGGTCAATTCCCATCCCGATTCCAATTCCAACGAAAGCAATGAAAAGGAAAACCAACCCAAAGGCTAAACACAAGCAAAATAACGAAAATGGAACCGGAACCGGAATTGGAACCAGAACAAAACCAAGAACTATGTGAAGGTTCTGAGTTTGGTTTCATCTCGATTCCGCCTCTGACAAAAGGAAAGAAGACGAAGGAAAACAACATGAAGACAACAGGGAGAGCAGATGAAGCAACACAACGAATAAAACAAGGAGACAAGAAGCGAAGCCGGAACTGGAACCAAAATAGAACCAAGAACTTTGTGAAGGTTCCAAGTTTATTTTCATCCCGCGCCCCGAACCCGCAAGGCAAAGAAAACAAGGTTTCAGGAGGAAAAGAACAACTCCTAAGACCTAGACGAAACACCAAGGAAAAAAAAACACAAGGGGAACCCACCAACTGAGATGAAATCCACCAAACTCCTTGACCACTTGGAACTCAAAATAGGGGGGACGCAAAATGAGTTGGCGAAAAAATGGCCCAACAAGGCAAAAGAAGGAGAGGGTCTCCGTTCCAAACGGGGTGTATGTGTTGGCGGCACAACAAATGGTGACTCTGTTGGTAGAATGCTCTAGCGTTCTAAAGATAAATATTCATCCCGAACCCAAAATCTCTAATTTCACAGACCAGAGGCCAGTTTCCAAGGTTGAACTAAGAGACAAGTTGAGGATGGGAGCCTATATAGAATCATACTGCAACATGATCACGGAAGTGTGTGCATGATGAATTCATTTCCTTCCCTCAGAAACTAGGTGGACAATGGTTGATTGGGAGGGACAAGTTACGTAATTCATCTAATTCCAAAAGTAACCTGGACATTGATCCACTGCCAGTTAGACATCCATAGCCCCGACAAAGTTATCGTTGTGACCCCATGAACATAGCTCTACTGCTAGCCAGGAATCCATAGCCTCGGTAGAGATATTTTCTTTCCTTTTCTTTTTTTTGATATTGCTTTGAAGTAATTTCTTTCTTTATCTCAACCGTGTAAGCATTGAAGCTCACTATGGGTTTGGAAATCACAGTGGTCACTAGAGCAAACTTTAGATTTTTCACTTATCTAGCCCTCCCAACAATTACCACACAATTCTTCAGAAATCTTTAAAGTGCATTTTGTGCATGATCCATGATAAGTGTAGCAGATTCAAGCAAGGATGCAATCCTAGATTAGTCCAGAGTTCAAAAGAGGAAACCGATGCCTAGGGTTTTCAGAGATCGGTAGTGGGGAATGAAGGCTTATCTAGAGAACAGACATGAGTGGGCAGTGAAGTGAACCGTTCATCAAGTCGAGCACGACCACCGCAATAGAAACAAAAAGAGACCATCCTAAAAAAAAAACCATTGAGAAGCGAGCAAAACAAAACAAAGTAGGAAGCAAAGCAAGGAAACCTACCCTAAATAAAAATAACCTATAGCAAACCAACCAACCTAAGGAAAGGTGGAAAGCGAAGTATATATAGGAAACCTACACTACCCAAAAAATGAGCTATATACAACGAGATATTTACAAAACACCATGTTCAGGCATTGGCGAACTAACATCGATGCTCATTGGATTTTTTAGTGCATGCATAAGCAAACGAGCAATGGTTATTGTTCTTAACCATGCAAATTTATCCTTATATTGAGAAAAAGGAAGTTTAACATTGTAGAACTCAAGCTTCATCACCCAACCAGGGAAAATCAACAATTGAGGTGATTCATCAACCCCATGGTCGATCCATAAGCAATTTTGTCTACCCTCATTCCCATAATCAAAATTATAAGTGCAACTCTGACAATTAACAGGAGCAAGAAAGGATAGAACCTAGATTTCGTTGTGCAATTGTGGTAGTGTTTGACAGTTGAGAGCGAGCACTACATCATCAATTGTTGCATTGACAGTCTAAAAGGGTGGCACAGGATCGTGCAACATTTCAGGCATCAAGCTTGCATAAGGCAGGGAAAACGGGGCAGCAAACGCTTCT
Organism: Sequoiadendron giganteum; assembly: GCA_007115665.2. NCBI lineage: Eukaryota > Viridiplantae > Streptophyta > Pinopsida > Cupressales > Cupressaceae > Sequoiadendron > Sequoiadendron giganteum. Next base: position 84,432,349 of record CM021102.1, on the reverse strand, counting down.
TCCACATCTTGCATGGGATCGAAAATCCCTATCAATTGTTATTCAAGAAGATAGACTTCATCTCATTGATCTTGTGCAAACTTGGTGTTCACTTGATTGTTTTCCTCAAAAGGCAACATGTTGTCCCACTTCCTTTTCCAAGTGTTGTCCTTATTTTTCCGATGTTCAATGTCATGGGACAATGACATGCACGAATTTGTCCTATTACAACCATTTGAATATGAAGGAGGATCAACAACGATCACGGCAAAAGGACTCCAAGTTGCATCTTGTAGTCGACCAGGTGATTCATCTCCGTTGGCATCTATCTCAGCACCCCCGCCTTTGTCTTCTTCCCTTTTTTGTTCATGCATATCATCATTACGTTCACTCATTTCCCCTTATTCACTATCACTATAGATGGAGAAGGAACCCCTCTCCCAATCTTGATACTCTAGTGCATCACTGTTTAGAGGCTCAAGGAGTATGTCTTCATCACTACCATCCTCGAGGATGTGCTCTTCCTTAGCATGAGAATACCTCCTCAGTACAACTCCTAACGGAAATAATTTATCAATTGATGGCACCTCATCAAGGGGACCAAAATCCACTACGTGACTTTCCTCCAAGGACTCGCCATAAAGCCCATCGTCCATGGTGCACAAATTCTCCTTAAGAGAATAAATTCTAGACAACTGATGGACAACATTCTTGTTTGATCTACTTCATCGCTTAGAAACTTGATATTTTATTGTTGTCCTTCTCCTATTGTTGTCCCAATATCCTCTTGAGGACCACCTTCAACTAGGTTGTCACTTGGCTCAGGCTCTTGATCCTTGTGTTCCATCCTTGAAGCAACTGTAGGAAGTGGTGTGCTTGGCTGCCTTGCTTGTTCTTTGACTTGCTTGATGGCTTCTTGGCACGGTCCGCATGTGAAATTTGAGTGCGATGAATCATGAAGTCTGCACCAATTCGGTAGAAGTAGCACCTCCAAATCCACTTGGTATTTTAGCCCCGACCAATCCTTTGCTAATTTGGAGACGAGTTGGTCATATCTTTCCGTTACTAGGTCCTCATCATCATTTGAAGAAGAAGCTTGATGGTAGACAGTCATGGCGACTGGTTGCTACCACTCCTCCAATCTTTCATTTTCAGATTCTCGATCGATGTCATTTATGAAGGAGAGGTCTTCCAGTCTGATTTCACTTATACTCTCATCATCATTTTTTGTTGTTTTGAAGCTGTCAACCTCTTCCTCTTTCTGATTTTCAACTTTAGTGTTTCTTGTCTCGACATCTATTTATGTGAAGCTTCTTGGTCCGACTTGAAGGTGCTTTCCTCCAGATGCTGACAACTTTTATGCCTCATGGGATGACTCATCCTCCTTGATAGTTGGTTGCTCCACCTTTTCCGAACAACCCTTGACTTCGGTGATTATGTTTGCACATGGTGAACAAGTAAATTTTGAATGTGGTGCATTGTGAAATCTGCACCAGCTTGACATTAGTAATTCCTCCAATCTTGGTCCATCTTTGCTGCCCAAACATTCTTGGATCAGCACTTCAAAGGCCTTGGCTGCCATGGCTATCAATTCTTCCTTCGGGTCTGTAGGGGCTCAAGGCTGATAGATTTCCCAAAAGGGAATTTCTCCCTGCAATACTCTTTCAACTCTATCCAAGAATGTTAGACACTCCAATTCACCATGTCTGTAAATGCAATGGATCCTACACTTATCTACCAATGCAAATTGTTGCAATGGTCTCTTCAATCTCTCGTTCAAATCTACATTTAGTTGAGTGATGTTTATTTTTAAATGTTGCTCCATCTCAGCTCAACTTTGTTTGCCTTCAAAAATTTTGATTTTAAGCTTCAGCACTAAAGAGATCTCCTTATCTCAAATTTCTTCTTGAAAGTGCTCTCTTATCAGCTTCCAACTTTCAGCTTTGCTGCCTCAACATGTCTTCCCTCCTTCTAGTGCCAATTTTTTTGATGTGTTTTTTATGCACTTCTCAACACAGGTAATGCGTGGATGCATCACCTCTCTTGAAAGACAATCTTCCACAATCAAATTGTAGAACACTATCCCAAGGTCTCTAATGTCAAGTCTTGACAGTGCTTGGAATATCTCAGTTGATTTATGTGATTTGCTCAAATCATGAGGTCTTACAGATGAGTTACAAAGTGTGGGAATTTGGGTCTGCAAATTGAGTTCCTAAAATGGGAGAGTTGTGCGTTTGTTGCAGGTTCAAACACCAGTCTTGAAATCCATTCTATCGTTAGATTTAGCTTTATAATGTGCAATGAACCTTGCCTAAGGTTACTTATTAAAAAAAAGGAAAAAGACCAGGGAAGAGAGTAAGTTCCTAGACCTAAAACTACGAATGAACAGTGATCATGGAGGTTGCTACAGTAGACAAACTCCCCAAACTAGGTTTTTCTTGGCCAAGAGGATCCTACAGTTACACAAAACCATTGTAATCTTCTAAGGACGGCAAATTTTTAGTTTGCATGCACACATCATGCACATGCAATCAAACTAAGTTGCAAAAATAAAGGAATGAAACTCAAAATAGCTTTACAATGTGATTCATCATCAACAAACCACAAAAAGAATGAGCTGAAAATTCATCAAATACTGTAACAACAAACACCATCATCACTCCCCTTCAAGAAACTAACAACTAAACTAATAAAGGAAGTCGAACCATGCACACATAATGAGAAAACTCAAAAGGAAACACCCATAAATAATGCAATGTTGCTTTCTATTGCTGCAAAATGCCTTTACAACAACTCTCCAACCATTTACAAATGAGGGGGATACCCCTATTTATAGTTTTCCAAATCCCGAATGAATGGCTAGGATTGTTATCAAGAAGGGAATTCCCCTGTAGGTGGGATGGCTAATTAATGGGCTTTTGTCAAAAATATTAAAGTTTGGGATGAATTGCATTTAATCCTGGAGCATGTGAGAAACTCTATCATAAATGAAGTTGGCCCTCATATTACACATCATGTCAGAGATTGATCTGTATCTCTCTCAAGATTGTATTGATTACATGTATCCTCCCAATTGCATGAAAATAATTATTTCTTCCCACTTTTTTCTCATTTTACCAAGCTGCATGTTCACCTTGCCTCTTCTTTGTATGCTAAACATTTATGGAGTCAATTCCAACTGGTTATCAACTACTATTTATTTTCTTCCTTGTCGATCGCTATGGGTGGGGAACTTGTTTAAGAAGAGCCCAACAATTGTGATCTTTAAGGAATGATCTAGAGATTTAGCCTATCATCTAGAAGGGTAATCTTACCTCATACATTGAGGCCTTGAAGGGCCACAACCCTAATTTCCACAAAGCTTGCTAATTCTTGGAAGGGATGCCTTGTTGAGGTTTGGGGCCTTTCCTTCTTTGTCTTTGTTGAGTTAATTTTAGTGGCCACAGGCCTCCCTATGGAGGGTGCTAACATTCCCAAGAAACCTAAAGGGAACTATCAAAAAGATATGGAAAAATTCTTAAATAAAGGTGAGAAATTGTAGGAACCCCAACTGGTTCAATCACTGAACTCACTATCAGCTACAACTGTGCTTGATTATTTATAATTTTTTGTTTTTGTATTTTCTGATTTTTTTGTGATTTGAGGGTTTTGACATAAAAATCAAACTATTTCTAATACATTGATTATAAGGAAGAGATATTGCAATGATAGACAACTATATTGAATGCAAACAAATACTCATTCTTACAATGGAAAACTATAACTTTTAATTGAATGCTTATACAAAACAACTGTAACTAATAGGAAACCTGATATAAATGCCCAAACTGCTGATCCAAGTACTGTAGCGCACTGTTCATGAGCATTGTTCATGAGCATTGTTCATGGGTACTGTTCACACATCACTATTCATGCATCACTATTCACATGTTACTGTTCATGCGTCACTATTCACACGTCATTGTTCACGTGTTACTATTCACGACCGTACTGTAGTAGCAGGTACAAACTTTAATAAGTAAATGATTAATCTTTAAATATTCTGATCTGCAATGAAACCCTTATAAATTTTTGAATCTTCCTCACAACTGCAGAAGCACAAATCAAAGTCTCTGTATGAAACTCTTTGGATACCAAATTCGCTGGATATTTCACTAGTTCAAATGGAGACTCACAGAAGAAACTACATTCTTCAATGACAATGGTTGAAACCCTTCACAAAGCAAAAACCTATTTTCAAAATGATAGCAATAACAATGGATACCCCATTCTTCTTTTCTTAAGCAAATATATGCCCCCAAAAACCCTAATCGAAAATCCTCTTCAAGGCTGCGATTTTTTTAATGAAATAACATTAAATAAAATCATTAACATTTAATTGAATTAAACTTAGGGAAAGCTTTTAATAATTCTCCTCCAAAAAAAATACTCAATTGGCCCCATTCGATGTGTTATAAACCCATCACTTAAGTGATTTAAATATAAAGTCAATTTAACTTTATATTTAATCATTAATCATTAAACATGTTGGAATTCACTGAAATAATCATAACTCTCTCAATATTGAGAATCTGGCCAAACCGTCTGAAACTGGAGTCCAAGAAATTATTTCCCAAGTGCCTGAAAAGACATGCTAAAAATAGCAAGAATCACTCAAATGAAGCCTAAATCAAACTCTCTAAGCTCAAACCAACCACTGAACTCTAAGAAAGCCAAAAACATTGAACAACCCAAACCTCCTGTGTCTAAACTGACCCCCCCCCCCTATCCATCTGTAATAGCCTACGAGGGTCCAATAATAGGCTAAACCACAACTAGACTAAAGTATCTAGCTAGAAGGGGACATCACAGTCCGCCCCTCCTGAAATTGCTTGTCCTCAAGCAATCTCAACTCTGGATGCTGTAAAATCTCTTCACTCTCCCAAGTAGCATCCTCAATCGGCTTGTCCCTCCATTTGACCAAATACTCTCTGATAGTGCACCTCCTCAAATTCCTTTCCCTGAACTCAATGATAGCCTCAGGTACTAACACCAACTTTCCCTCATCATCCAAGGGAGGAAGCATGGTGGAAGGAACAATTTGATGTCCTAATGCCTTCTTGAGACGTGATACATGAAAAACATTATGCACTCTACTATCTGTCGGAAAATCTAACTGATAAGCCACCTCTCCAACTCTCTTGATCACCCTGAAAGGCCCATAATAACATGGCTTAATTTTCTCGACACCACTCTTTTTGAGAGTGGACTGGCGGTAAGGCTGCAACATCAAATATACCATATCACCCACCTCAAAGGTCCGCTCAGTCCTCTTCTGATCAACATACTGCTTCTCCTGATTCTGTGCCTTAGTGATATTCTCCTTAAGAGCCTTTACAATGTCCTAGCTCTCCTGTAATAAGTCTCCAGCACTAGGCACTCTACTATCTGATAGCAACAAATCCATGAAACTGGGTGCCTCATAGCCATATAATGCCTTGAATGGTGACATCTGGATAGACATGTGATAAGTGGAATTATAACAATACTCACATAAATATATCCACTTAACCCAAGCCTTCTACTGCCCTTCTATGTAATTCCCGAGGTATCCCTCCACCCATATGTTCACTATCTTTGTTTGACCATCTGTCTGGGGGTGGTAGCTAGTACTCGAAGTGAGCTCTGTCCCGCACAATCTGAACAACTCCTGCCAGAAGTGACCCATAAATTTGTTGTCCCTATCGCTAACAATGCTCCGAGGTAAGCCATACAACCTGAATACCTCTCTGAAGAATAAATCTGCCACCTGCGTAGCAGTGTATGTAGCAGTGATCGGGAAGAAGTGGGAAACCTTCGTAAGCCGATCAACAACAACATATATACAGTCTCTGCCCTAGGCTCTCGATAGTCTTGTGATGAAGTCCATGGACAAACACTCCCACTTCTTATCAGGAATCGGAAGTGGCTGAAGTAAATCGGCTAGATAAGAGTGCTCCTGTTTATTCTGCTGGCAAGTAGGACACTCTCTAACATACTGTAACACCTCAGCTTTGAGCCCTTTCCAATAAAAACGCTCACGAATCTGTCGATAGGTTTTATAAAAACCTGGATGTCCTGCCATAGGTGAGTCATGATAAACTCTCAACACCATCCTCCTCACCTCTGACCCTGACACCAAATAAATGTGCCCTTTGTAAATGATGAGCTCATTCACCAGGGTGAAATCACTATCCTGGATCGATCCATCTATGAATCCTGATGCCCATGTATCCTTTACATACTCTGCAAGGATCAAATGCCTCCAGTCCTCTGATATGTCTGTCATCAAGCTTAGATGAGGTCTCTGTGACAAGGCATCTGCTACAACATTTTGTGTCCCTTTGAAATAGGTAATATCAAAATCATATGCCTGTAATTTACTTACCCATTTTTGTTGCCTGTCATTAAGATCTCGCTACCCCAGGAAATGCTTCAGGCTGTTGTGGTATGTTTTTATGCTAAATTTTCTGCCCACTAAGTACTGCCTAAATTTGGCCAAAGCATGCATTATGGCCAACATTTTCTTATTGTAAATGTTGAAGCTCCTCTCAGGTCCCTTGAGCTTCCTACTCTCATATACAATTGGGTGCTTGTCCTGCATAAGCACCGCTCCAATGCCCTCACCAGATGCATCACAATGTAGCTCAAATGGTTTGCTAAAATCTGGTAATGCTAGCACTGGACAAGAAGTCATCAACTCCTTGAATATGTCAAAACACTCTTGTGCCTCAGGAGTCCATAAGAAAGCCCCTTTCCTCATCAAATCCATCAAGGGTGTTGCATGCCTAGAATAAACACTAACAAACCTCCTGTAGAACCCACACAATCCCAAAAATCCCCTCAACTGTGTAAGGTTCACTGGAGTAGGCCACTCAACAATAGCACAAATCTTTTCAGGATCCATGCGTACCCCCTATGCACTGATAATGTGACCCAAATATAATAATTCAGATAATCCCAAATCACATTTGGAATCCTTTGCATACAAGGACTCCCTGCTCAAAATGCTCAACACTGTATCCAAGTGTCGCAAGTGCTCATCCCATGTTCTACTATACACAAGAACGTCATCAAAGAAGACCAATACAAATTTCCTCAACTGAGGCTGAAAGACCCTGTTCATCGTGGACTGAAAGGTAGTTGGAGCATTAGTTAGCCCAAATAGCATAACTACAAACTCGAAATGGCCACAATGACACTTGAATGTTGTCTTCTCTATATCCTGCTCTCTAACTCTGATCTGATGATAGCCTGATCTCAAATCAATTTTGGAGAAGAAACATGCTTCATGCAGTTCATCTAACAACTCATCAATTAGTGGGATGGGATATCTAATTTTAATTGTCTTTCTATTCAGGACCCTGTAGTCAATGCACATCCTAAGAGAACCATCCTTCTTCTTCACTAAAACCACATAAGAAGCAAAAGGAGATTTACTCAGTCTAATATGCCCCATAGCAAGTAGCTCCTTGATGGTTTTCTCAATCTCATCCTTCAATCTCTTTGGATGCCTGTAGGGTGTAATCATGATGGGTTTAGCACCCTCCTCTAACTCAATTATGTGCTCAATACCTCTATCTGGAGGTCTACCTGGTGCAATATCACTAAAAACTTTGTAATGCTTAATTCTCAACTCCTATATGTCTGGATGGTATTTTGATTCTTGTTGCCCCTGTGTTGGCATCAACGTGCAACGAGCTGCCCACTCAACCTGGTCATGACGCAACAAACTCTCCATGCGCTTGCAAGACATCATCCTGAACTCACTATCTCGAATGGCCTTAAGTATGTGAGTTTTACCATCAATCTAAAATTTCATCACCATTTCTCTCAAATTGAGAGTGAACTCTCCAATATCATGCAACCAAGTCATGCCCAGTACTAAATCTGTGTCACCCATGTTAACCACATAAAATTCAGCCTTGAATTCAAAGTTATTTATTTTCAATGGTAAACCTGTGATCTTTCTATCACATTTGAGGATGTAGCCATCAACTACCCTCACTCTCAAGCCCTCAAACTGCTCAGTCTGGATCCCACGTCTCTCAACCAACCTGGAATCAATGAAATTATGCGTGGCCCCTGTATCTAGCAATGCAATAACTCGCTGTCTAGCCAACACTCCTCTCATTCTAAATGATCCCTCCTGCTGCACACTAGTGAGATGGGCCTCCTTAAGCCTACCTTCAACTTTCTCTTCATTGGTAGACATTTTCTTGAGCTTTTCATCATCTAAACTTTCCTTTTCTTCACTGGATTCCTCATTTTCAGTTTGCTGGTCTGAATTTTCAGAATCAGAATCCTCATAGTAAGCCCACATAGCCCTATTTGCTTTCCCCTTTGGTCTCAAAGGATAGTCATGGTTCATGTCATAGGGTCCTTTGCAATAAAAATAGAGTTTTTTCTTCCTTAAATCATTCAATGTCTCTCTATCCAAGGGAGCGAATGATTTATCTTTATTTTCAGCCTTTGTTTCATTCCTCTAAGGTTTCTTGAAGAATGGTTTGTTATCTTTGCTAGATGATGCACCCTTTGACTGAAATTTATTTATTGGGGCTGCTTGTTCCATACTTCTAGCCTTCTTAATTGCTTCTTTCAAATTGAATGGATCAAAGGCTTTTACCCAACCTTTCAGTGGTTCGGATAATCCCTCAGTGAACAAAACAACCAATCTCCTATCTGAGATATATGGCACCATAACGGATAGCCTCTGAAAGTCACTAATGAAATACTCCAATCCGCCTGACTATCTCAACTATGCCAACTCCCTGAAGTAGACTTCTGGATCCTTCTTATCAAACCTCTCTACCAACCTATCCACGAAGTCTTGATATGAAGTCACCTGGTTATGCTGAAGGGTAACCATCCCATGGTACCACCAATCATGTGCAGCTCCCTCTAAATGTAGCATGGCATATTTTATTGCCTCCACTTCTGTCATAGGTCTCAGTGCTAAGAAGGTATCAAGCTTGTGAATCCAAGCCTGCGCTATCATTCTGCTACTACCATCAAATGTAGTCAAGGAAAGCTTGCCTGTAGCACGCTTTAATTCATTGTTATGGCCATGAGGTCTCCTATCATGTCTTGCTGCCCTATAATGTTCTTTCCTCTGATTAACAAACCTCTCAAATGTCATCCTCTCACGCACTTGTGGAGCTAATAATTCCCATTCGTCATTTGCAGCCATGAGAATATCTGCGAACATCTCCTCTCCTACTTCTTCTGTAGGTGCTACCTCAGGCTCATCTCTAATGAAGGTAGGACGAGTAGGCTTGTCTGCTATCCTGGAATGAGTCCTATGAGCTCTAGGTGATCCCACTGCACTCTTGTTATCCCCTTGCTCCTAATTCTGTCTGTCATGTGGATTCATGTGCTCAACCATGGTGGTGAGTGCCTACAAGGCCTGAGCCATCTTTGCTGCCCTATAACCATTGCTTTGAAAAATTCACTTGTTTCTTGATCCTCATTTCTATTGCCTCTGGGTGGGGTGGGCTACCTTCTTGCCTGTCACCCATGATGTTCGGCTGCCTGTCTACAACCAGTTCCCTGTCAAATAATTCTCGCCTGCGAGTGTAATATCTATGAGAGCCAACCTCAGGTGGCTGCATGTGATTGCTAAACCCTCAAGATGGTAGGATTTTGCTCTGATACCAATGTAGGAACCCCAACTGGTTCAATCATTGAACTCACTATCAACTGCAACTGTGCTTGATTATTTGTAAATGTTTTGTTTTTGTATTTTCTGATTTTTTTGTGCTTTGAGGGTTTTGACATAAAAAGCAAACTACTTCTAATACACTGATTATAAGGAAGAGATATTGCAATGATAGACAACTATATTGAATGCAAACAAATACTCATTTTTACAATGGAAAACTATAACTTTTAATTGAATGCTTCTACAAAACAACTGTAACTAATAGGAAACCTGATATAAATGCCCAAACTGCTGATCCAAGTACTGTAGCACACTGTTCATGAGCACTATTCATGGGTACTGTTCACGTGTCACTATTCACACATCACTATTCACGCATCACTATTCACATGTCACTGTTCACGCATTACTATTCACGGCCGTACTGTAGCAGCAGGTACAAACTTTAATAAGCAAATGATTAATCTTTAAATATTCTGATCTGCAATGAAACCCTTATAAATTTATGAATCTTCCTCACAACTGCTAAAGCACAAATCGGAGTCTCTGTATGAAACTCTCTGGATACCAAATTCGCTGGATATTTCACTAGTTCAAATGGAGACTCACAGAAGAAACTATGTTCTTCAATGACAATGGCTGAAACCCTTCTCAAAGCAAAAACCTATTTTCAAAATGATAGCAATAACAATGGATACCCCGTTCTTCTTTTCTCAAGCAAATATATGCCCCCAAAAACCCTAATCGAAAATCCTCTTCAAGGCTGCGATTTTTTAATGAAATAACATTAAATAAAATCATTAACATTTAATTGAATTAAACTTAGGGAAAGCTTTTAATAATTCTCCTCCAAAAAAAATACTCAATTGGCCCCATTCAATGTGTTATAAACCCATCACTTAAGTGATTTAAATATAAAGTCAATTTAACTTTATATTTAATCATAAATCATTAAACATGTTGGAATTCACTGAAATAATCATAACTCTCTCAATATTGAGAATTTGGCCAAACCGTTTGAAACTGGGGTCCAAGAAATTATTTCCCAAGTGCCTGAAAAGACATGCTAAAAATAGCAAGAATCACTCAAATGAAGCCTAAATCAAACTCTCTAAGCTCAAACCAACCACTGAACTCTAAGAAAGCCAAAAACACTGAACAACCCAAACCTCCTGTGTCCAAACTGACCCCCCCTATCCATCTGTAATAGCCTGTGAGGGTCCAATAATAGGCTAAACCACAGCTAGACTAAAGTATCTAGCTAGAAGGGGACATCACAAAAATTCAATAGGTTGTAGAATGGCTATAATAGAGAGGACCTACTCGGTATGGAAGAATATTACTAAGGTGTTGATGAGGTATGTTACCCTTGATGGCTGTTTTAAAATATTTCTTGCTCATTTTTTTCCTAAGCTAAATTACTTTTGCCACAACCTGAAAATATACTTTACATTTTGGATATGCTCCTCATTGGAACAATTTTTCAAAGTCATGCATAATAAAGGAAAACCCCTACCTCTTCACTAGGGTTTAATATAATAGCTCTATTGGTATAACTTGGCTCTCTTCCCTACCATATCTTCCCTCCCTTGTATTGTTAACCCCTCCCTTATTCACAAGGGTGTTCCTATTAACTCGACTTGTTACCCTGAAACCTCCTTTTCATCTACCAACTCCACCCCCTCCCACAACTCAAAGTTACTAGGTCCAATCCCCTCGATCTTCCAAGGGAAAATCCTCTACAAATAATTCACCTACTCCTAGTAAGAAAAAGGTCACCTTTGAGGAATCTCCCCATATTTTGATTTCAGATGACAACTCTAGGTCCTCCTAGTCCCCCTCACCTAATTTCACTCTCGAGGAATCTCCTCCTAGTCCTCCCCTACTGTGTAGCTTATCTGCTAGTCCCCCATCTTCTCCCTAGTAGGATGTTGGGCATGCTCAAGAGCTGGAGGCTATACTTTAAGACACCTATAACCCCTATATGAATTGTTCCTCTCTATGAGTGAAGGTGGATGAACTTTTCAAAGCCAAAAATATTCAAAATGACATACTTAAGTGGCTACTAGTCTAATTTCTCACATAAAAAGGATAAAATTCAATATCTAGAGTTTCTTGTGCTAAAAAAGTCTAGACTGGCCAAGTGAGGTGGAGGATGTAGATCACTAGGATCTGTTGAAAGGCATGGATCAAACTTTTGATAATTGGGCCAATCTAGAAAAAGAGGTTGGGGAAATTAAAAATTCTATCAAGTCTCATGAGGATTACATGAGCTTGAGAAAGGAGATTACTAAACTCCATTTCAACCAAGATAATATTCTCTCTAGTTTGTAGAAGATTGTTGAGTCCAACAAAGAAACTGTGAAGAATATGGTAGTTACTATCTAGGTGTTTTAATAGGAGCTCCATGATTTCCATGCAAAGAGATCTATGGGGTAAAAATTCCAATGCCCCCTACTAGCTCCAACAAAAAAGGTAAGTCTGTGGAGAATGCGCCACCTACTACCATGATAATACTGGTAAAAATAATCCAAAATCCTTGTCTTTTGAGGAAAAAAATTCTTAGCTTCTTGCTCTTCTTTTATTCGTTTAATCCTTGATCGTTTCCTCGACATGATGAAGAATTTTATCTATAGCATAAAAAAGAGATAAACATTAGTTCCTAAAAAATGAATACATACAAATAAATGAAATGTATGTCATTCAACCCTTCATACAAAATTAATACAATCATCATGTAGAAGAGTAAATTTCACTCAACCATGATGAATAAGAAGTGCACTAAGAACACATGGTAGAAGTTTGATGCAACCTTCAAACAAAACCCATACAATATCAATGACATATATGTCATTATAAATTCAAATAAAACCTATAAAATAAAAAGGCATGAAAATCAAAGGATACTATGTCATTCAACCTTAATGCACACCATATATGACTATATAGGTGTGAATTTTCACCCCTAACGCAAGTTCCCCTTTAGCCCCTTACACTTTAGAAAACCTAAGGTGGAGGCTTAATTCCACTTAAGCCTGCCATTCGCATCACACTTGGCACCCATTTTGAGTGTCGGTGGAGGCATTTCTGTTGGGAACGCCTACACGATGTGTAGACGTCCGCGCAGTGTGCTTATGTCTCTAACAGATTCTTGCAGCTAGAGTTTGCAGAGACATTACACTTCCTATTGGAAGTCGAAGTGTAACGCCTCCCTTCGGCTATTCGACCCAAATTTGGCCATTTTCATCTCCTTCCTTCATATTCTTGACTCTCTCATTTATTCTGGGGTTTTTGCAAGATCTTGAGTTCATATCTTCATATTTTATCCACTCTTTCAAGCATCCACAAACTTTGTAGCGGCACTTCACACTCCATAACAACAATCTACCACTCTATCACTCCGATAGTGCGAGCACATGACAAACACCATTGCAGAAGAGGCTTGAGTTCCTCTCATTTTCTCCTCCACTAGCCTTGAGCGCTTTGGACGAAGGTGGTAAGCTCCTCTTATCTTCTCTATCGTTTTGGTTGAGTAAGCACGTATTGTTTTGCAGTGTCTTTTGTTTACGTAGCTTGTTTTCTCTTCTTTATCATATTATTCCTATCATTGCAAACTTGGTTGTCCGTGGAGGTGGGCACACCAAAACGGGGGTCTGACTGAGGCAAACCCCTAAACAGCCCCCCAAAATTTTCTCTCTTTATTGTGTGTAGGTGGAGAGATCTTGGAGCAAGCTGGCGAGATGATTGTTGTGCAAAATTATCTTCGTCACCCTTGCGGTAATCTATATCCTTTATCACATTCATCTTTATGTTTCACTCTTCTTAATCTTATTTTGTCATTCTAGAAATTATTAAACTAGGCTGATAGTCCCTTTTTTAGAACTTAACCTTGTCTCTCTGGTTTTTTGGCCATATGAAAGCCAACGTACTTGTGAGACGTTAACATTTCACGTTATCGTGCCAAAACCATTCTTTTGTCCTCAAGCAAAGAGCTACCTGAGACATAGAGTTGACTCTAAAGATCGACTCGCCTAGTCTCCTTTCACCTCTTGGGTTTGCAGAGTGATCGAAAGGCATATAGTCCTCATCATTCTCATCCTGCTTATCCTAGCCTTCCTTTAAATTGAGGTAAGTTAGGGAAGCCATACTTCTCTTGGCCTTTCATGACCTGGGGCCTTGCAGTGGTTGGTCCCCCTCTCTTACATTTTTGGTGAACCTGACATGAACCAACATCTACCCGTTTGTCAGTGTTCTGAACTTTTTCTATTATACCTTTTGGTCATTGTACCCTTGTGTGTTGTGAAGGTTTATGAGCTTCACAACCCAGTCTATAACCTCTGGGCATATTGTTAGGAGAATTCTGTGACACCTTCTGATGGAGAAGACAAAGGCCTCTTCTAGCTACACTACCAGACTTTTCTCTGGTTCTGCGGTTGGTCTATCTGCAAAGCACGTATCGCGGGGAGAATCTAGATTCCTCGATGAAATTGATCACATCCCTACGCCTCCTACGTCACTGACCTCCTCATCCATAGACGAGCATGAGGCCATCCATATCCCTTCTAAATATGTTGCTAGTCTTAGTAAAGCGTAGGGTGCATTGGAAAATCACTTGGAAAGAAACCCGAAGCTAGCTAGGGCTGCTAAATTGATCAATGAAATAAGATACATGGTAGGAAAAGATCGGACAGGTATAAAACTCCTAGCTAGTCTCGCTGGTCTAGCTGAAGCGTGTGCCCCTTCAGACCATAGTCACATGATACAAGGTGGCCCCTTTGAAGAACGTGAGATACAATTAGAAATGTTGATGCCCCCTACGTTCATATAGATGGCTAATACGGTCCCTTCAGTCAGTATGCCAACTAATTCCAAAAAAATTGAAACTATCAAAGTAAACAAAAACCCTTTAGGTTTCCACTTTACCCCTTTTGCCGCCTTTGGTGGTGGAGGATTTGGCGGGATGGTCGGTGGAGGATTTGGTGGTGGAAACTTCAAAAGTGGAGGTGCTATTGGCAGAGGCGGTGTCGACGGAGGTCATGGTGGTGACCTTGGAAGTGGTGGTGGCTCCAACGGAGGTCACACTGGTGGCGGTGGCATCAATGGTAGCTCTATCGATAGTCGCGACGATGGTCTAGGCGGTGGCTTTGGTGGTGGTTCCAGTGGTCCTATGCCTTCTAATGACCCTATTCTGAATACCCTTCTTCAAAATATGGGGAAGATGCAGAACCAGCTGGTGAACCTTTCTGAGGCCTCGACCTTGCCTATTTTTCAACCCTTCTTTCGACACAACCCGTTGTTAGTTGCAATTCTAAACACTCATTTCCCACAATGGATGAAGATTCCTAAATTTGAGAAATATGGTGGTAAAGGGGACCCAAAAACACATGTGTCTGCCTTTAACACCTCATGCACATACTTTTTCCATCACGATGCATTGATAGAAAAACTATTTCCCCGATCCCTCAAGGATACAACACTTGAGTGGTACTGTTCCTTTCCTGACAATTCCATCTTTACATTCGATTAGCTTGTGAACCAGTTCCTACAAAAGTTCCAAGCCAATAGTAGACCAAAGATGACCTTCTCTAACCTTGTTCGATGTAAATAAGGGGATAATGAGAAGATTACAGACTTTATAGCACGATATCAGACGCTCTTTTCACAAATATCTTACCCGTTACCTAACTACGATGTGAAGAAGGTGTTCATAGGGAACTTACAAAGGCCTTGGCAAGAGAAGTTTTCCCTTATGAAATACCCTTCTTTTGCGCATCTATTTGAATATTTACAAGAGTACCAACAAACGATGGTTTATTTTGGGGGTTCCTCCTCGCGCTCCCGTCCTGAGGGAGGTTTGTCATATCAATCTTTGGAAAAGGTAAAGTTGTTGCAAATGTAGTAGCCGCTATGGATAACAATGACCTCAGACGTGAACAAAAGTTTACAAAGCTATCAAAATCGTATTCTTCCATCTTGTAAAAGTTGTTGAAGGATAAGATCATTAGCTTGCCAAACCCTAAGCCAGTTAGGGAACTATATCCTAACTAGTACGAAGCAAATACCTATTTTCAATACCATCAAGTTAATGGAAACGATACCGAATGTTGCATGCACCTGCGTCATGAGATACATGATCACATTGAGGACGTTACTATTCATTTTGATGGGAACAAACAAAACATGAAAAAATCATTGGTGAACGATAATAGTGACTTGTAGATATACACGAATCCATTTCCGTCACATTTTGCTAACATGATTATCGATCCCCTTGATTTTGTTTCTTATCCTGAGGCATATGTTAACATGGTTAATGTTACTCCCTCTCCTCGTCTTGTGGCCGGTTCACTAGATGTAACCTTCACTTAACAAGACGTGCCAGCAAATGGTAAAAATTCTCCGGTTTACATTCTCGCTCACCTCAATGACAAAATTGTGACATGCGTCTTAATCGACCTTGTGAGTAGAGTGAATGTCATCACAGAGGAGATGTTACTCTTGAATTCCCTACAAAGGGAGGAATACGAAAAAAAAAATCCATCATCCGTACGCATGATGGTCTTTCTCTTAAACCTTATGGATCAATAACGTTGTTCATCCTGGTTGGACCTAGGAACGTAGACACGGTCTTCGATGTCATTCCCGAGTTAGACCTATTCAGAGTGAAGCTAGGTATACCTTGGCTAACTTCCATGAATGGGATTGCCTCTATAATTCATAAATGTCTTAAGTTTTTCCATGAGGGTGTCGTGCACATAATGCATGATATTACACACCACCCTGTGGTAACTCGTGGGGGATACTCATTGGATCACTTTTGGCCCACTCTAGTCGGTCCGCTCCCACAAGGAATGGATCTAATTTACAAGAACTATGTGAAATATAAGACTGGAGGCAAGGGACAACCGAAGTTAACCCTTCCCATAGCAGAGCCGCCAGCTGCCTCCTCCTCCTGAAAGGGAAAGAAGAAGAAGCTCCCTCTCGAGCTGACTTGTCTACTCCCTTTTCTTGGGAGGAGTATTGGATGAACAAGCTTGGTCTTTATCTATTGAGTCTGATGATGCCTCCTTGGCAAAGACCCAAGATCAGGATATCAGATCTCCCTAACAGGTCCCCTAGACCCTGGTACTATTTGTAAGGCAAAAAGAAAGGCTCGCAAAGAGAATTTTCCCTGTGATCTCTTCCTATTCCCCCAAGCAGGAAGAAACCCACCACAAAGGTTTTGAGATCAATTCCTCCTGCCATTTCCAAACTTGCTCCTCTTGTTCCCATTCAGGAGTCTATCCTTCCACTAGAAAAAACCATGGAAGATACTCCCATGGATGAGAAGGAGCCTTATGTCCCTTCGCAAGCTCTGACTTTTGGTTCAAAGAGTCATAGAAACCGCCTTGCACGTAAGCGCCGGTGAAAAGCTCTCCTGGTTGAGAAAGTATCCTTAAAAAAGGAGGAGAAGATGACAAAACCTCCTGCTATGTCCTCCTCTCTCCCCCCTCCCACCTCTGTCCAAACTAGCTTTGAATCTCTTTCAGCTTCCATTACGAGCACACATGCGCCTAGAGAGGTGCGGGTGTTTATTGCTCCTTTTGTGGAGTCACCTCTATTGACTTCCATTTTGGATGTCTCACCTTTCCCGAAGCCCATGGATATGGTTAATACTTCAGTTGTATCCAGTAAGGTTCTGTCCTCCTCTCCCTCAACCCTCCTTGCTTTGTCTATGGGGAGTTCACCTCCTCCGTTGAAGAAGAAGGTAGAGCATGGTCCCTCCAACAATGGAGGATGTAAGAGGAGTCCGCCTTCTCCGAAAGGTAGCCCTGTGTTGACTTGTTATGTCCTAGTGACGAAAATAGTTCCAGCCTCCCTTGAGTTTTTCACCGCTCCCAAGTCTCTCAGTGGGCCTAGCGGTGAACCTCGGGTGCAAACCCCTCTATCTTCTGAGGTGAAACATGGCACTCCCGTCAAGTGCATGTTCAACTCGGTGGATGAAGTTTTGACCTTGTCAGCAATTTTCGCAAGGTCATTGACCTTAGACCCACAAGAGTTGAGCGACAGAGACCTCATAGGTCTCTCTACCTTGGCCCTTGTTGCGGGAGGATCGAAAGATCCTCCCCTTAACATTACACCATTGCAGGCTCGTCATCCTTCCCCCTAATATGATGTAGAGTGGGAAGCTGACGACCTCTTGGTCGACCAGTGTTAGGGGGAGACCCTCTTCTTGATATTTAGATTAGATGTGTGCATGTGTTGTGATGTGATTCCCCCGTGATCATGCTATATGTGCCTAGATGACCCTCGTCAACCCTGTTGGTGCTTGGATACATGTGTGGTGTTTGTGTTGTAAACCTTCCTCTATATGTATCATTATTCTTCCATGTTTGTGATTGACTTTCGACAAATTAGGGACGATGCAAAGCGTCAGGAACATTTAGGCCTCCTTCCATGTTGACCCATTTTTTTATTTTTACTTTGTCTTTCGTGCATTCTTCCTGATCTAGTTAGGGATTGATGACCTTTCACCTCACACTGTGGTTACCTACTATTTATAAATAAAGGCAGATATGACCCTGTGAAACCAAATCTCCTTGTGCCCTTTGTTTGTGTTCTCTTTTCCTTTGCTTTCTCTTGATCTTTCTCTCTTCTTTGCTTGAGTTATCCCTTTCATGAGTGACAATGCCAGTTCTACACTACTTGGTCTTTAGAAAGTGCATTCATTGCAAAATGTATCTTTTCTCGAAGACCCTTCATACATTTCTTTGCTAGAATTGTATTCTCGACTTGAAACCCTAACGAAAAATGTTTCCTTCACCATGGGTTTGTAAATAAGGGACTTGGGAACCTTCCTCTGAAGTGGGAAAACCTTTGATCTTTCCTTTGAATGGGGGCATATCCTTCCTTTCAAATTCCTTGATGAAGTGAACATCTTTCGAAAGGATTTCTTGATGATGAATTGATTCGAGAAAGAAGACATTAGCTTTTGAAGAATGTGTCCCTTGAGTGGACCCCTCATTTTCATGTTGGGTTCTTGAGGGACCCCTTCAAAAAATTTCAACAAGTTCTATGGTGTCTAGCTCGGGGGTAGCCTGACTAGGCCGGTTTCAAATCTTTGCGTCTAGTCTGGGGGCAGCCCGACTAGACCTACTTCACATCCTTATGTCTAGCTTGGGGGCAACCCGACTAGACTTCACTTTTCGAACAACGCGTCCCTTGAGTGGACCCTCCTTCCTTTTGAAGGGTTCCCGAGGGAGCCCTCTGAAAGACTCACAACGTAGAGATGGTCTGCATGACTGTCCGTTCACTAGCTTGTGTGATCGCTTCCTGATGTGTTCTATCTGCGGGTAAACATGTCACCCTCTTTGACTCTGTGGAGTCCCCATTGCTCGGTCTCCTTCATGTGAGAGTTCTTGAAGGGTACCCCCCTTACAGGACCATGAGCCTCTAAGGCGCTTTCATTCTTTAGCTTTATAGTTTCTGCGAAATTATGAAGTCCTTTTCCTACACTTTACTTCGCCAGACCGTGCTCTACTTCCTCGTTAGGTTCAGGTAAACATCTCTTACCTTGTTACTTATTACTACTCTACTTTACCAAAGCACTCATCAGTACTTGTGCTCGCTAAAGTGGGGGAAAAATGTATAGGTGTGAATTTGCACCCCTAACGCAAGTTCCCTTTTACCCCCTTACACTTTAGAAAACCTAAGATGGAGGCTTAATTCCACTTAAGCCCATCATTCACATCACACTTGGTGCCCATTTTGAGTGTCAATGGAGGCATTTGTTTCGAGGATGCCTGCACGGCACACAAACGTCCACGTGGCGCAGTTACGTTCCTAGCAGATTCCTACAACTAGAGTCTGTAAAGACGTTACACTTCCTATTGGAAGTCGAAGTGTAATGCCTCCCTTTGGCTGGCCAACCCGAATATGGTCGTTTCCATCTCCTTCCTTCATATTCTTCACTCTCTCATTCATTCTAGAGATTTTGAAATATCTTGAGTTCATCTCTTCACATTTTCTCCACTCTTTCAAGCATCCACAAGTTTTTTAGCATCACTTCACACTCCATAGCAACAATCTACACTCTATCACTTTGATAGTGCGAGTGCAAGACAAACACCATTGCAACAGAGGCTTGAGTTCCTCTCATTTTCTCCTCCACTATCCTTGAGCGCTTTGGACGAAGGTGGTAAACTCCTCTTATCTTCTCTATTGTTTTGGTTGAGTTAGCACGTACTATTTTGCAATATCTTTTGTTTACGTAGCTTTTTTTCTCTTCTTTATCATATTATTCCTATCATTGCAAACTTGGTTGTCCATGGAGGTGGGAACACTAAAATGGGGGTTTGACTGAGGCAGACCCCTAAATAGCCCCCCAACATTTTGTTGGGAATACGAGATGGGTCTGTCATCATAGAATGGACGTCTAAGACAATAGTGCCTTAGTGATTTTCATTTCTTCAAATCACATCAAAGACACAAACAACTATGCCATAAAGCAAAAATAGGCATAGTAAATCCCCCATTGATCTTTCTGAGAAAAGTAAATGCATAACTTATAACAGATTCAACACAAGCATAGATTCAAGAAACCGAATCAGACAACCATGAAAGACAAACATGTGGACACACATATTTAAGTGGGGAAAACCTTTTTAGGTAAAAAACTCCACCCTCCAAAACACTCAACTCAAATTGTATTATTCAGCAACAAATAGTTACAATACAATCTCAGAACTGTGTTCTTCAGAAGATTACATCTTGTCCATCTGGAGAAAGTAGGCAACACAAAATTCAGAACCTTCACACAGTTACAATGTCTTCAAATGACATACTATGTAGATTCCCTTCAACTCCTCAGTTGACTGTCACAACCAGCCTCACGACCAACCCAACCTCTAGGCATCTCAGGTTCACATCTTTTATGATATGAGAGTCTAAGTGTTCATGGTTATTTTGCAATATGCAAAACCGCTTGAACACTCTCAGCCTCTCTATCTTCGCTCATAATCATTTATCGTGCACACGAGATTACCTTATAATCTCTTACCGTGTGCCTACATGTTCTGCCTATTCAAGAAATCAACGGTCATCAGGATATTTAATTATCCTACTTGCAAGCTTCCATTACTCTCTGATAACGTGCACTGTCTTCTACAGACATCAAGCCGCCCAGAATTAAAATAATGCAGCCTATCGCAATCAAAAAATAATCTTTCGGCCAATCAGATCTTAAAGATCTTGCCATGTGTCATTTTCACATTCATTCGTTGCTTTGACTTCTGGTCAAGCTCAGTCAACCGAGCTCCGAGGTCATTTTGGTTTCCCCCGTGCTACCGCTCTGAGTACAAACATACACCACGGTATGGCGGTGAACCCATGTCGACCCGATCTCAACCTTTCGCACTACCGCCGAGCTCAATGAGCCACCCTACAGTGTGGCGGTGATCCCATCCGAGCTCAGTCTTTGGCCACCCCACGCTATCAAGCCCTGTTCGCCAGACAACTGCGGCAAGGTGGTGACCGACAGCCCAGACCGCTAACAATCAATTGTGCTACCGTGGGGGCCGCCAGGCCACCCTGCGGTAGGGCGGTGACCACTAGGCCACCTTGCGGCAAGGTGGTGATCACCAGGAAGACTACTACAGTCACATCTGCACTACCGTGCAGATTGCCAGGCCAACCCGCTGTAAGATGGTGACCACCCTGATAGGCCACCAACGGTCTTATCGTGGCCACTGCGATGAGACTTCTCAAAGCCCATGGTAAGGTGGTAATCGCCAAACACTACCCTTCATCTGCCAACACCCACTCCTGCGCTGCTCACCACGCTACCTCCACCGCCAGACAAAGACCCTACGGTAAGGAGACAGGATTTCGCTCTGCCAACTCGCCACTAACCATGCTACCCCGCCACCTCCGAGCAACCCCTACGGTAAGGATGTAACAACTACGCCAACTGTTGCCACTCACCGCGCCACCACCAAACCCGAAGAAGACCATCGCGGTAATGCGGTAACACAGCCCAACCGCCAGACCAAGTAGGGTGGCCCGCGGTAAAGTGGTAAACCGCTCAACCGCGCCACCAAGGAGAGCTTTCAATGGTATGGCAGTAAAGGCCATAAACATGGAGAAAATGCCCAAGTCCGAAAGGGATCCAGAAAGTTGAGGCATAATTTCCCAACACATTTTCCCTCTTTATTGTGTGCAGGTGGAGAGATCTTGGAGCAAGCTAGTGAGAAGATTGTTGTGCGAAATCGTCTTCGTCACCCTTACAGTAATCTATTTCCTTTATCACATTCATCTTTATGTTTCACTCTTCTTAATCTTATTCTGTCATTCTAGAAATTCTTAAAGTAGGCTGATAGTCCCTTTTTTAGAACTTAACCTTGTCTCTTTGGTTTTCTGGTCGTACAAAAGCCAACGTACTTGTGAGACACCAACATGCCACTCTATCGTCCCAGAACCACGCTTCTGTCCTCAGATAGAGAGCTACCCAAGACACAAAGTTGACTCTAAAGATCAACTCGCCTAGTCTCCTTTCACCTCTTGGGTTTGCAGAGTGATTGAACGGCATATAGTCCTCATCATTCTCATCCCGCCTATCCTAGCCTTCCTTTAAATTGAGTTAAGTTAGGGCAGCCATACTGCTCTTGGCCTTTCGTGACCTGGGGCATTGTAGTGGTTGGTCCCCCTCTCTTACAATGACATATTCAATTAGATCCATTACACACTAGACATAAGTGCACTACCTAGACGCACCATAAGACTAAATAACATGCATGGTATTAGATGATTGACATAAAATCCTTATAATAAATTAGACGTAGTTAATGTCATCAATCCTAATGCATAAGAACACTAGGCACATTGTGCAACCTTCGTGGCATATTTCCTTTCATCTCTAGCCACCAAAATTGCTAGATATTCACCATATGAGATTCCTACAACATATGGTAGCTATGTACATTTCTTGTTTCCAAACAAAACTTGAATAATTGTAGCTCTAAAATGTGCATATCAGTCAATTTAAGTTGTTGCACATTTCATATCAGACCATTTCAAAGGGTCTTAAGTTGGCTGCACATTTCATATCAGACCTTAACCAACATTTTCATTTCGATTATTTATCTATAAGTGAATTTTCCTAGTTTGGGGTGAAGTTGAAATTGTTTCCCAGCCATAGAGAGTTTGAAAACAAGTTTGTAGTGATTAATTTAGAGAGTGTGAGGAAGATGAGGGAAATGCTGCAATAATGGGAGTCTTTAAGGAGGTTAAAAAGTGTTTTTTGTGGTATTTTTGGAAAGTGGGATGATCATGAGATAGATTATTGCTCTTCACACTATTATTTTAGTCAAGAGATGAAGAGGAGTATAAACCCTAGAGGAACCAAAAATGTAAAAATAGTGAACCTTTCCACAAGGTTATGACAAGGGCTAACGGATTGGAAAAAAAGAGCTCTTTACAAACAAAATTATGGGCATCAACAACCCAAATGGAGATATCAACAACATATACTTAGTTCAAAATACGGTACCGAAATTCCCTGAAGACACAGATTCTACTAGTTATAGAGAAGAATATAATGACAATAGATCCTAATACAACGAGTTTAGTGGAGGAAATTGTAGAGGAAGAGATTAAGGTTAGGGAAGGGAGGATGTTCCTTGTTAGAAGTGTGGTAAACTAGGACTTAAACAAATGATTGTAAGAAAGAAAGGAAGAAACTATGTGGATATTGCAACAATGTAAACCATGATTTTTCTAGTTGCCCAAGAGCTACATGATACATAAGAGCAGCCAAACCACTACAAAGAGTGAGGGATTTTCTAGGTTAAATGTGCTAAGAGTGGATAAGGTTATAATGCAAAATTTTAAAGGAATCCCCCTTGAATGCTCATAGATGTCAAAAAGTAAAAACAAACAATGATGAACATGGAATATGCATTTTAACAAAATTTAATCTAATCCCTTAGAAAAATCTAATGCATTTGATTAAGGATATGTATGTTGAGCACTCATAATTTTGAATACTTAGCAAAATCTAATCCCAAAATCAACATGATAACACAATCAAAGCATTGTATTAAGCATGTATAATAAGAAGTGATAAAGAAACATAAGACAATGAAGGAAAATGTAAAGAATGTGTATAAAGACTTGACATACCTTAAAAACAAAAATTCCATTGGAGAAACTACTCAATTATGTGTAGTCATTTTTTCTTCTTGCATCAAAATCCTCAACAATTTGAGCTTTTCAGAAACTTGCTTCCTTTTCAATGTTCAATTGTATATAACTCTAATAGAATTACTAAAATCTATATAATTAACTAATGTATTTGATGTTAAATTATAACAATTCAATCATAATTAACATTGCAACACTACAAACGTTGAAACTTGAGTTGATATAATCAATTTGATGTAAAAATTATGTTATTTCCTCCTTCCTAAGTTGGGAAACCAAAAAAATGTGGTGGAAAGTTGATGCAAAGGTGGTGAAATGTGTAAAAATTGTATGTGCTCTTTCCAACAACATCAAAAAGTGTTTTTTTGTTGGATCACACACAAAATCAAGAGAATAATAGATCATGTGGGCCTAGATCACGAGTTTCCTATCTATTTTACCATTTTTATAGCAATACAAAATGTTCTCTATAACGCGACCACATTTTAGCTTGCTCCAAAAATGGTCATATTTCAACTTCTCTAAAATGCACTCGCGTTATGAAAAAGTTGATTTTGTAAAGGTTTCCTAACTCTTATCATGTGTTAATATGGGCTTGGGTTGAGGTACATCAATGAGACCCTTATTTGAACAATTATGACATCTTTTAAGTGTTGTCTATATCTCGTTTTGTGTGTGATATGAAGTTTCACCATAATTCCCTATACACTCAAGCCTGTACATTAACCCTCAACTCTATTTTCTAAACCCTTAAACCCTCAACTCTTAAACCCTAATCCCTTAAAACCTCAACCCTCAAACCCTAATCCCTTAAACCCTAAAACCTTGACCCTTAAACCCTCAACCCTTAAACCCTAATCCCTTAACCCTCAACCCTAAACCATATCCCTAAAGCCTCAAGCCTCAAGCCTTAAACATTAAACCCTAAACCCTATCCTTAAACCCTCAACCTTTGACACTATACCTTAAACCCTAATCCCTCAACCCTCAAACCTTAAACCCTAATCCCTCAACCCTCTACCCTATACATTGGATCCTCAACCCTAATCCCTCTACCCTCTACCCTATACATTGGATCCTCAACCTTGATCCCTCAACGCTCAACCCTATACCCTAAACCCTCAATCCTCATCCCTCAACCCTATACCCTCAACCATTAAACCCTTAAACCCTCAACCCCTTAATACCTCAACCCTCTATCCTATACATTAAACCCTCAACCCTCAATTCTCAACCCTCTACCTTATACATTGGACCCTAAATCCTAATCCCTTAATCCTAATCCCTTGACCCTATACCCTCAACCCTATACCCTTAATCCATCAACCCTTAAACCCTCAACCCTTAAACCCTCAACCCTCTACCCTATACATTAAAACCTCTACCCTCTACCCTATACATTGGATCTGAAACCCTAATCCCTCAACCCTTAAACCCTTAAACCCTCAATTCTCAACCCTCTACCCTATACATTGGACCCTAAACCCTAATCCCTCAACCATATACCCTCAACCCTAATCCCTCAACCCTATACCTTAAACCCTTAAACCCTTAAACCCTTAAACCCTCAACCCTAAATCCCCAGCCCTCTACCCTTTGCACTAGATCCTCAACCCTAATCCCTCAACCCACAAACATTAAACCCTACACCCTCAACCCTTAAATCCTTAATCCCTCTACCCTCTACCATA
Organism: Sequoiadendron giganteum; assembly: GCA_007115665.2. Lineage (NCBI taxonomy): Eukaryota > Viridiplantae > Streptophyta > Pinopsida > Cupressales > Cupressaceae > Sequoiadendron > Sequoiadendron giganteum. Next base: position 84,406,822 of record CM021102.1, on the reverse strand, counting down.
TACATTAAACCCTCAACCATCAACTCTCAACCCTCTACCTTATACATTGGACCCTTAACTGTATACCCTTAGCCCTAGACCCTCAACCCTAATCCCTCAACCCTCAACCCTAAAACCCTTAAAACCTCAACCATCAACTCTCAACCCTTAAAAACTCAACCCTAAACCCTCAACCCTCAACCCTAAACCCTCAACCCTCGACACTATACCTTAAACCCTAATACTTCAAACCTCAACCCTTAAACCCTAATCCCTCAACCCTATACAATGGGTCCTCAACCTTGATCCCTCTACCCTATACCCTCAACCCTATAACCTTAACACTCAACACTAATCTATCAACACTATACCCTCAACCCTTAAACCCTTAAAACCTCAACCCATTAATCCCTTAACCCTCTACCCTATACATTAGACCCTAAACCCTAATCCCTCAGCCCTATACCCTCAATGTTATACCCTCAACCCTTAAACCCTTAAACCCTCAACCCTCTACCCTATACACTAAACCATCAACCTTCAATTATCAACCCTCTACCCTATACATTGGACCCTCAACCCTAATCCCTCAACCCTTAAACACTTAATCCCTCAACCCTCTACCCTATACATCAAATCCTCAACCATATACATTAAACCCACTACCCTATACATTGGATCCTCAACTCTAATCCCTCAACCCTATATGCTAAACCCTATACCCTCAAGCCTCAACCCTAATCCCTCAATCCTATACCCTTAACCCTTAAACCCTCAACCCTCAACCCTCTACCCTATACATTAAACCCTCAACCCTCAATTCTCAACCCTCTACCCTATACATTGCACCCTAAACCCTAACCCCTCGACCTTATACCCTCAACCCTTAAACCCTTAATCCCTCAACCCTCTACCTTATACATTAAACCCTCAATCCTCAATTCTCAACCCTCTACCCTATAAATTGGACTCTAATCCCTAATTCCTCAACCCTCAACCCTATACCCTCAACCCTCAACCCTCAACCCTTAAACCCTTAATCCATGAACCCTATTCCATCAACCCTTAATCCCTCAACCCTCTACCCTATACATTAAACCCTCAACCCTAAATTCTCAACCATCTACCCTATACATTGGATCCTCAACCCTAATCCCTCAACCCTCAACCATTAAACCCTATATCCTCAACCCTTAAACCCTTAATCCCTCAACCCTCTACCCTATACATTAAACCATCAACCCTTAATTCTCAACCCTCTACCCTATACATTGGACCCTCAACCCTAATCCCTCAACCCTCAACCCTATACCCTCAACCCTAATCCCTCAACCCTTTAACTCTAAAACCCTCAACCCTTAAACCCTTAATCCCTCAACCGTTAAACCCTTAAACCCTTAAACCCTCAAACCTCAACTCTAATCCCTCAACCCTCAATTGTAATCCCTCAACCCTTAAATCCTCAATCCTTAATCCCTCAAGCCTTAAACCCTCAACACTTAAACCCTTAATCCCTCAACCCTCTACCCTATACATTAAACCTTCAACCCTCAATTCTAAAACCTCTACCCTATACATTCGACCCTCAACCCTCAACCCTCAACCCTTAAAGCCTCAACCCTTAATCCATCAACCCTCAACCCCTAATTTCTCAACCCTTAAACCCTCAACCCTCAACCCTCTACCCTATACATTAAACCCTTAACCCTTAACCCTAATCCCTCGACCCTATACCTTAAACCCTTAATCCCTCAACCCTCAACCCTCAACTGTAAACACTCTACCCTATACATTATACACTCAACCCTAATCCTTGAACCCTAAACCCTTAAACCCTCTACCTTATACATTAGACACTCAACCCTAATCCCTCCTATACCTTAAATCCTCACCCTCAACCCTATATGTTAAACCCTCAACCCCTCCACCCTATACATTAAACCCTCAACCCTAATACATCAACCCTATACCTTAAACCCTAATATCCTAACCCTTAACCCTTAAACCATCAACCCTTAAACCCTAATCCCTTAACCCTCAACCCTAAATCCTATCCCTAAAGCCTCAACCCTCAACCCTTAAACATTAAACCCTAAACCCTCAACCCTCAACACTATACCTTAAACACTGATCCCTAATCCCTTGACCTTTAAACCCTAATACCTCAACCCTTAAATCCTAAACCCTCAATCCCTAATTCCTCAACCCTTAAACCCTCAACCCTCAACCCTCAACCCTTAAACCCTCAAACCTTAAATCCTAAACCCTTAAACCCTCAACCCTCAACCCTAAACCCTCAACCCTTAAACCCTAAACCCTACACGCTACAACCTCAACCCTCAAACTTATACTTAATCCCTAATCCATCAACCCAATATCTTAAACCCTAATGGACCTATACCCTATACACTTAATCTTGGACACTCAACCCTGAAAATTATCCCTCAACCCTCAAACCTCTACCCTATACCCTCAACCCTATACTTATGCCCTAAACCCTCAACCCTCATCCATATGCCTTATACACTCAACCTTAAACCTTAAACCCTATACCTTAGACACTCAACCTTGAACATTATCCCTCAACCCTCAACCCTATACTCTAAACCATATACTTAAGCCCTAATCCCTCAATCCTCAACCCTATACCTTAAACCTTGAACCCTATAGCCACAAACTCTCATCCCTATACCCTATAATCTCACCCTTATACCCTAAACCTTGAATATTGTTCTTCAACCCTATACTTAAAATCTAAACCATACACTCTCAACCCTTCACCCTATGCCTTATACCCTCAATCCATACCATAAATCCTAAATCCAATATCCTAAACTCTAATCCCCATACCTTACACACTTAATCTTATACACTCAAAAAGTTGAATATTAACCCTCAACTGTAAACCCTCAACCTTCTACCCTCTACCCTCATCCCTATAACCTATACCCTCACCCTTATATACCCTAAACCCAAAACCCTTACATACATACATACAAGCATACACACATACATACGTACAAGCATACGTACATACATATAAGCATACATACATACATACATACATATAATCATACATACATACATACATAGATAAATATATACAATCATACATACATACACATAGTCATACATAAAGGCATATATACACACAAATATATATACAAACATACATACATAAAACATACATTTAACAAACTTGCACATAAACAATTCCAAGTGAGACATAACGTGAGTATTTTATAACGTGAGCATGTTATGTCAAGCTTGAGAAATATACTTCTTTTTTTTTATGGAGGTCATCCACAAATTATTTGTAGCTACTCAATACGAGAGCATAAGCCTTCTTGGGTTGAACCTCTTCGGCTAAAAGCCAAGGACTAAGGGGTATCCATTCCACCAAATTTGCTCGGGGCACGATCCCAACCTCATCCCTTTTTTGGTGTCGAAGCCTTTGCACTTAGCAAGACTTGATCCCTGGTGGGCTCATTTAGAACCTTTCAACTTCACCAATAGACCAAGGGCCCATTGACATACAACAAAATTTTGTAAAAGGGAGAAAAATATATTTCTATTTGTTGATGGATGTTGGGGGTCTATTGGAACCATCTCATTGAAAAAATTTATGACTTCAATGTCAACTAGCCTGAAACGGTTGAATTGTGATCTAGGTATTTTTATAAACTAAAATTTTAACATTTACTTTACTTTCAAAAACCACATATGTGTAAGGTCACGAGATTGGAAGCCTTGTTCATCTCTGGAAAGTGGACGCACTCACGTTATATCCTGCTTTTGGGAATCCCCAAGCCTTAGGCTTGGATTTTGCTTTGGATTTTCAACCCAAAGACTTGGAGTGCCTTCCCAACGTCCAAAGACGTGTTTTTGCATATTCTACAAGATTTCACATAATATTGTTCATGCTAACTGTCAGGTTTAAACGTGTTTCAAGGTCGAGTAAATTGAACACCTGGATAATGTTAGGCTCTATCTTAGCTATTTAACAATGTATTTTTTCACATTTTGACAATGTTAAGGCTTTTATCTTTTATTTCTTTCATTTGTGTGTCCATTTTTTTTGTCAAAAACCAATGTTTGGTATTTTTTTAATTTATTTTTTAACCATTCATTGAAATTTCAAATAAATTACATTTTTATAAACTAGACTTCATTCTACACATTTTAAAAAAATGATTTTCAATTAGTTTTCAAAAATTATAGGGGTGGAACAACCAAAATTTTGGTTTTCAAGATGTGTCCACTTTGAAAATTAGTAAAAAATCAAATATTCATTAAAAAATTATCAAAAAAATCGGGCATAAAGTACATGTTGTTAGCTAATTTCTCATCAAAGCGATTTTAAAAATACCCAAAAAAGTTAACCTGTTGAGGGAGCCACAAAAGACGTTGTTATGATTTTTTGACAAAAACATCACCAGTTTCTGTGGCTCCCTTTTTTGAACCCCTTAATTTCTACCATTTTTTTTAAAAATAGTTGTTTAGAAAGTAGACTCGGAGCACTACGAACATTGTTTTTGTTGTATCTTAAAATTTTGAGTGTAACTATCCTCAATTTCTCATCCAAGGTCAGTATTTCCTTATTTAAAAAAAAAATGTGACCTTAAGACCCCTTTTTGGCCCCCTGTCTTTTTGCACTTACCCAATAAGAGTTTATAGCTTGAGTTTGACAATTCATACTAATGGCGGAATAGAAGATTAGCGAAGAACAATACATGATTACAAATGTACAAATTAGTTTGTAATTTCACTTTTAGAAGTTATACTAATGCAATCAAGTGTTATACTACTACTTGTGTGGCTATGTATTTAGTTGATTGAATTATGATTCACTTATTTCCTTTTCTTGTAGGGATGATGGAATTTACAGTTTGATTTATATCTTGTGATCAGTGGCAAAAAAATTCATTGTTTGGTTGAATACTAGTCTATTATTTATATCCAAATTACAATACTCTGAAGTTTACAAAACAAAAAAATATGTTATATGTTATTAACCAAATATGATAAAAGACGATGTTTTTGATATTGGTAAAAAAATAAATTAAAAGGCTTGGTCCCTATTACAAGCACAACCAAAAGGTTAGAGAAAAGAGTCTCATGAGCAATCATCAAAAACTAGAGAAAACTAGCAAGAGCAACCAAAACCAGGAGAGACAACAAAGGAACACACTAGAAAACTAGTTGGTGTTAGCCAATTTTTGCAAACCACTAGTGACTTGAGGTGATGTTACTCCTATCAAAGTTAGTTGTTAAATATGAGTTATATTTTCTTGTTTCATATTTGTTCAAGTTTCAACATATGAACACTATTATCAATAAATTTATAATTCCCATCAAACATGTATATTCTTTACCAAAAAGACCATTTCAATTTTAATTCATATCAAATACAACTATACAATATTATATGAACTTACAATAAATATAGCATTTACTAGCAACTGTGAACCTAAGTTAAATGAAATATTGAAATATAATTTGAACTTAAAGTAAATATACAATTTACAAGCAACTATGAACATGAAATTAAGGAAATGTAAGCGAAAGGAATTGAATGACAAGTATAATCTAAACTTATAGTTGATAATGTTGTGGTTGATAATAGACTAGAAAAACTATAGTAGCTTTTTGATAATGTTGAGGTGAATAAGAAGTTGGAACAATTATGGCCACTTGTATAAAAATTATATGACGTTGTAGAAAAAGGTAGCAAAGAACATAATGTATTTATAGCCATACCATCTAGTAAATTAGTTATCAGTGATCTATGCATTTTCATTTGATTGGATGATATTGAATTGTGTTGCAATATTTCATTGGTCAATGTCATGAAGTTAGGATTGAAGCATGCAAGATAGAAGAATGAACAAATGGATTTGATAGATTTGAACTTTTGAAATATGCTCACAAATTTGAATACATTTATTTATTTTTGTTGGTTTTTATCCTTTTAAAAAACGACGATTAGATCGGTGAGTCTTACATAATTGATATTATGCTTATAAACATTCATAATGAAAATGACCAATTTAGACAAATATAACAATCACCAAGACAAAAAAGAAGAAAAAGAAGATAAGAGACTTGATAAGGAAGCTTTCCAGCTCATGACCTACCTAGCAAGCAACGATACTATCATTCCCTCATTTATGTATGCAAAAACAATCTCCTTCCACATGGGAAATGGCAGCATCATGTACTAGTTGTAAGCATATAGTGAGTCCCTGTTTGGGTGGAGAAGCGTGTGATGAACTTCCCTCTCAATGAAAATGACTGACGATATGCTGCTCCATGGCCATGTCCTACTCAAGCAATGGCTGGCTTTCTTTTCTTTGATGAGGCCAGCTTCACTTCATGTCAATGCTGAAATTAATCTGGGTCGCTAACATTCCATACAAAGGTTAAATCAATCAAAATCAGTTTTAAGAGCAGTAAAAATATATATATTTTTTTTATCTTGGGCCAAGTAGAGACCTTACATTCGAGAATTCATTAATTAAAAGTTTAAAAAATTGAGTTTCATATTTTTTTTTAACAAAATTAAGTTGATCAGTTTTTATTTATTTGTTTTTTAAAATTGAATTAAAAAATTATATATAAATATTTTTTACAAAAATATGTCATATATGTTCATGTGTTATTAACTTATACATAAAATTTGATAAAAATACATATTATTGTTTACTCATAATTAGGTTGGTTAGAATGACACCACGGCATTTTTAAAAACGTTTTAATAACATCTCTTTGAAATATCTAATATTCACCAAATTATTAAAAAATAAGTAGTCTATAAACTACATTCAATTTTCTACAACTGTGATTACAATTCATCAAATTCTTGAATTTTGTAGATAACTAATGTAAGATTTAAAAGTCGAACATTTGAAACTACAAAATAGTGAAGGCCTATAAACCCTCAAACAATACTCTATAGACATGTAAGATAGGATAGGTTCACCAAAAAATGTAAAGGAGAATAATCTTTCACGAATGTTAATCTAGGCAAATCAAATAAATACATACAACTCAACATAAAACAACTTAGATCATAAGAATTAGTTGTGGGAATGGGTACTTCAAAATTGAGTACTATGCTAGGAAACTAAATGTGAAGGAGAAATGTACCTAGCTCTAGGGATAATCTTTGTGAATTTAATATGGCATTGAAGTCTACTGCATTGGTAAAGAAAAATAAATGATTTGGATATGTTAAATTATGTCTTATATTATGTGCAAGACTATGGCCTTTTGGGTTGAATTTAGGTTGCTTCCATTGGTGTAGATTTAACTTGTGGTGTGTGGATCTAATCTTATTATTTAAAAAAAAATACTTTCTAGTTCACTACAATATCTCCTTGTTGGTTGTTAAGGACTATTGATAGTTAAACTTACCTTAAGGAGGTCAAATTGCTAGGGACAAGTTCGCATAGGTCAACTCTTAGATATCAACTTTACATTTGTTGTAAAGATCAATAAACAACTAACAAGCATACAAATGTCCTAATTGATGTTTTTCAAGTAAATGTTACTTTTAGTATAATGATTGGAGGCTCCCTAGACTACTATGCAAATGATTTGATTAATGAATGCTTGACTATTAATGAGTGCACAATGTTTTCCTTTTGATACCACTACATAGCAATAATCATGAAATGTGTACAAAGTTGGCTCATGGTAAGAACGAATGGACAAGAGTTGTCAAAACTTTAATTTTACTTTATATTGGGAGACATTTGTGGGCTCATGATCAATCCTAAACCCAAAGATTGAGTAGAGGCAAGGCAATGGTAATATCTATATGGGGAATGAATGTCTAGACATGGGGGATCCAATAAATGTAAAGTGTACGGGAAAAAGCATGAAAATAGGTAAGGTATGGACACATATGTTGTAAAGTGTGTAAATGAGGCTAGGTGAAGAATTAGAGAATGAATCCAACTTCACAAAAGATTACAATATAAGAGATGAAGTTCAAATCATGCCTCAAATTACTTATCGCAATGAATATCCCTCAATCTTTATTCTCAATCAAAAAATTATCAACTTGAATTTGTACTATAAAACTAATGACTTACAAAAATGATCTAAATTTCAAATTAATTTTTTAAATAAACTAAAACAAATAAAAAAGATATAATATACAAATTTTATTATTAAAATAAAACTAATAATAAAATTGAATGATTGACATGAACTTAAATTTATTTTGAAAAACCTTAATAGTGTTTTTTTAAATTATAAATGACAATAGTTATAATTACCCATCATAAAACCTAAAAGTATAAAGAGAATAAGAGAGTTAGAGAAAGATTTGTTGGAACTTGGAAAGGCCTTGAGATAAAGCTTTTCTTTTGCAGTACTTGTCCTACAGACAAATCTGTCTGCTCCAGTACCCAATTTTTAGAGCGAGTCACACAAGCTGCAAAATTTCAATGTATTGTGATATTATAAGCCGCAAAATTTCAATGTAATGTAATATTACTAGATTACAAGTAAAATGTTACTTGTTGCAGCCTGGATCAGTGAATACATATTATTTACTGGAAACAGTACCTTATTTACAGAAACGGTACCTCATATAGATACAAATATGTATACATCTGTTGGGGAACACACCAAAAAATTTGAAGTTGAGCTATTCTGCTCTGTTCTTGGCTGATGAGGGGCAATGGCGGGTCAGTCGTCTCCCAGTTTCATTCCAAATGCATTAATCCACTCTGCATTCCTCTCTTTTAATATCTTCACATGTTTTTCTTGCTGGAGCATTTTCGCTTTCTTCCAATCCTCGCAACCTTGGCTTGTAGCTCTAATCAATTCTCTGGACCCGTAAATGCTGAGTACCTTGAGATTATCCAGCCTTTTCATTCCGTGTGGCAATCTTGACATTTGCATACATTTCTCAATGCCCAACACTTCCAACTTAGGCATTGTTCCCTTCCCAATGGCCGGAAAATTCTGCAACATTTCCAATTTTCGCAGCCACAGCACCTTCAATCTTGGGAATGCTCCTGGGTGTCCGAAAGTGGTGGGAAGGGCCTCAAGTTTCTCACATTCGTGGATTTCTAAACACCCGAGAAACTCTAATTGATCCAAAGCAGGCAAGATTTCCAAATTACGGGAATTAAATAATTTGAGGCTTCGCAGATTTTGAAACTCAATCATCCAAGTCGGCAACTTCCTGATATTCGAACACTTGAAAACAAGGTGCCTAAGCCCTTCGATGATAACCATATCCTGTGGTAGGGTTTGTATACTATTCATTCCCAAAATTAATCTCTCTATCTTGGTAAAACAGCTCATAGTTCCTTCTGGAATGGAGGTGTCCTTCCAATTGTCAATCTCAAGACATCTCAGTTCAGTCAAAGCCTTCAAATCACCTAAACATGGAGTGCGACTTCTCCAACGGGAGAAAATTTGATCGGTTATGGTGGTCGGTGGTTTAAATTGTATGGGCAATGCGGAGGCAAAGCAGTTCTCCATCCTTAAAACTTGTAGAGAAACCAAAGAAGTGAGTCCCAAAGGAAGGTATCCCAGACTTTCACAGCCATGCAGATCCAGCTCTTGCAAGCTTTTCAGTTTGGATATTCCTTCTGGCAGATGCGTAAGGTTGAGGCATTCTGACAGATCCAGTACCTGTTCCCAATGCATTTCACTAAGTCGAAATAAAATGAAAAAACAATAATATGACATGCGTGAGACTCAAGTGAATACAATTTTAAAAAGCCCTTGTCTTCAAGATTATGCTACTTTTAAGACCTGATTCATCAGTTTTATCAGGCTGTAAAATTTATTGAATTCTTTCTGGTTAAAATCTTACTCATGTCACTGATAAAACGTAAAGAATGAATGAGACATAATTTGACTTTTTTCTCTTTAAGTGTGAGAGCAGCTTCGATGAAGAATGTTATTTAGCTGCAATATTTCAGCCACAACTGGAATTTCCTTACACATTCAAGCTATTGGTTGTCCCCATGAAAACGGCAACATTAAGAATCCATAAAATCACCTTGTATCAAGACCACTAGTAGTGAGGGTTTTTAATAACATCTTATACAGCCCTCAATTTCAAGGACTTTTATGTGCTAGTATTATTTTGGCTTAAAAACATGGTGGAGAAATGAGTCTCATATGAATTGTAAAAAGATTGGTCATGAGTTGGTAATTCAGAAGGATTGGTCACAAAATGAGTTTGGTAATTTAGAGGTAGAGCATTCTAATAGTAAACAGAAGGTTTTAGGTTTAAGTTTTAATTAGTTTATCATAAAAATTTACATAGTATTAGAATCAAAAGTTAGAAGTCTTAAACATCAACATGTAGATCAAGAGAGTGTCGGAGAAATAAGCCACATCCAAATCATAAAAAGACCTGTTACAAAATGAATCATTAATTCAATTAAAAAAAATCACATGATATCAGAGCTCAAGATTAGAAGACTTAAAACTCTGACAGTGTAGATTAAGAGAGGGTGTTGAAAAATAAACCACATCCAAACCATAAAAAGACCCATCACAAACTGAACCAATAATTCAATTCACATGATATCAGTGGAAGCCTTAAACTCTGACAGTGTATATCAAAAAAACGATGTTAGAAAAAATAACCCACATCCAAACCATAAAAGTCTGAAAGTGCCCTAAATTCAAATCCTAATTTATCTATATTCTTTTTAAGAATTTCTTTACACAGCCCTAGAAAATAAACCCACATCCAAACCATAAAAAGTCTGAAAGTCATAGACATAAGCCTTGGTCAAGTTGAATGCCACTACTGATTTTTTACACAGTTATTTACCGATCCGTGCAACAGTTTTTGAGCCTCTTTAGAGAATTTCTTTGGGAAATAGAGATCGTGCGGTCGAATCCTGATGTTTTACCCAGCTAAACTATGAAAGAAAGTTCATGTGATCCAATTTCAGTGGATCAAATCACAGTATTGATTTTTCACACAGCTGGCCTGCCAAGAAACGCCCCGTGATCAAATTTCGGTACTGACTTTTTACACAGCCAGCTTGGAAATCAGGGGTTATTAGGATAAATTTACCAGCTGTTTACATGAAAGAATTTGGTAGAGAATCTTGAATCCTCTTTAAAGAAGGTTTTGAAGCCAAAAAAGAATCAAAAGCTTTAGTACCTAATTGTAAGTTCAGTGTATTTAAATTTATGAGAAATTATGATGTATTACTGTTCTTAAATCTGTTTTAACACCGGCTACGGCAATATTCTTACTGTTTATGTGAGGATGTTCAGTGTCTTTGACATAGAAAAAAAGCTTTGGCTGTTTACCGGTAGCAGACTAGCGGCTTGATAAAGAATGTTCAATATCTTCTGAGGAGGTTTTGAAAACATAAAACAAAAACTGACTTTAGATGAGTTAGTTTATAAGAGGACGTTCGATATGTTCTGAAGGAAGATTTGAAGCCATGAAACAAAAGCGTTTAGTAGTTGTTTGAGATGTATTACTTTTCTTAAAAATTCTCTGAAGTAAAAGAGCTCTGCTGAGCACGACTCGTTTCTCCTCCCCGCCAAGAAACACAAAAACAAAAAACTACTACAAATTTGAGCACAACGAGAAAGGTACCTGTAGCCTTTTCAGCTTGATAAATGACTGAGCCGGTAAGTATTCAATGGGGGTTTTTGACAATCTTAAGCAGATGAGCTGCTTTAGAAAGCCTATACTCTCCGGCAAGAATTGGACCGCCGTGTCTCTGAGATCCAGGATTCTAAGCGCAGCGAGGCTTCTCATGGCGTTGTCGGGAATTCTGCTAAGTTTTGTGTTAGCCGACAGAAGCAACGTTTCAACCCTCGGACCCCGGAAATCCTCGGGAATGACCGAGATCTTGTTATCCATCACCGATATTCTTTTAAATGTCCCCGCCTGGAATATTGAGAGATCTTTGCCCGCTCTGAACAAGCACTTCTCCTCTCTTTCGGCGATTCGGAGGGCAACATCCCTCATAACATCATGTATTTTACAGCTGAGCACCACGCCATTTCTGTCGCTTGAAACCACATCAATCAAGCAGCGATCTATCAGCGAATTCAGCAGCTGTCGCCCCTGTCGCAGAAAGCCGTAACCAGTCGTAGTCCCCAGCAATCCTTCGTAATTCCACAAGAATATTATATCCTCCACATCTATAATAGCATCCTCCTTGTAGGCCGCAAAGTAAAGAAAGCAGGCCCTGAGGTTCGAATTGAGAGCGTCAACGCTGAGTCGGAGTCTCTGAAATACTCGGTCTTCCTGCTCCGGATAAAGTATTTCTGCGTTTCGCAACTTTTCTAGAGCAATCTGCCATTGCTCCTTTTCATGTGACTGCCCGGCCATGGCTGCTCCAACCGTCTTAAGCGCCAGTGGGAGGCCTTTGCACTCTTGGGCGACCGCCCGAGCCACGGGTTCGGGCTGCCCAGGATGAAAGTCCGTAAAGGCATGGATCTTAAACAGCTCCCAACCTTCCTCTTGGGTTAAGGGTTTCAGGGCAATTGTACTCGTTACCCCCATCTTGTAAAGCAGCCCCTGGTCGCGGCTTGTAATCACAATTTTAGAATTTCTCTTCTTCGGCGGCACTTGCAGAAACTCTAACAATTCCTCGCTCCCTTCCCAAACGTCATCTAGCATGATTAAAAACTTGTGTTTTCGCAACATTGTGCTCACAAAGCCCTTCACATCCTGCTCGTTCCACCCCTCCTCAAGAGCACCTGCCGCCTCCATTGCTTGACCCTCTATGCTCCGGCCTAGTTGCCGCAGCAGGGTGGGAAACGGCGTCTTCGATACGGTCAGCCAAACGATAAGACCGTCTGCAAAGAAATCCTGCACGGGCTCGCTGTTAAGCACCGTCTTTAACAGCACAGTTTTTCCTGAGCCCCCCATGCCCGTTATGCCAATGCGCCGCTCTTGATGTCTGTTTGAGAGAATTCGATCCTGGAGATCCTGAAACAAACCCTCCTGTCCAACAACACACACCTCCAAAACGGGCTGGACTCTCGAAACGGGCATCTTGCTGCGAATTCCGTCAATTCTGTCAATAAAATCTTTGTGAGCGGCAAATTGATGCACCAGATTAATCAAACCAACATTATCGATATGCATTTGGATTCGTTTACTCATTTGCTTAATCCTCTTAGCTACTCTGTAACGGGCAAAGACATTATAAGCTGGAATTGTACAGTCGATCACCATCGTATTTGCTTCCTTGAGAAGGGTTTCTAGCGTTTGCAGCCACTGTTTAACTGCATCATCCTTGAACGCGCTGGAGATTAATTGAGACTCAGACTGTGCGGAACCCACAAGAGGCATTATTCGCTGGAGCTGCGCATACAGAGATTTGAGCTCGCTGCGACAATTAATGGCGACCTTGAGAGCTTTAAGCGTCTCATCGGCCAACATGTTAATGGCGGCTCCAATGAAACCAGAAAGAAACCCGGGATCCATTGCTTCCTCCTTCACTTGTCTTTGCAGGCGATGTTGCCTCTTCATTTTGACTCCCAACGCCTTCATAACCAAGTTTTTGACTTTTCCAATACCAGTCTACTACTTGCTTAAAGGCTGTTATTAGTCCCATTAACCATTAAATAATTTTTTGGGTTAATTATTATTATTTTTATTTAAAAAGTGAATAATAATATAATAAAAAGGTAACTAATATGTTAAGTAGGAGGTTTCTTCCACGTGTCAAATTATGATATTGTTTATCAAGATTCAACCGTGTAGTTTTCGAGTCAAACTCATTGACCCAAGATTCATGAGTAGTGGTTCACAAAAACCCCTCTCTTATGATAATGAATGGTCCACTTAGCACTCATTGCATCTAGGTGATGCTCACAGAGGTGAAGCATTGGTCTGTCCCGGGAGGTCACCCATCCCAGTACTACTCCAGCTCAAGCGCACTTAACCACAGAGTTTCCCCCAAGGTTAAGCCCACTTAGCTTGCTATCCCATTTGCAAAACCTTCAACAAGTGTTATGCCTTATGAACCATTCATTATAGAGCCCCTTTAGCTCATCAATTGATAAGTAGGAGGTTTCTTCCACAGCGTGTCAAATTATGATATTGCTATCAGGATTCAACCGTGTAGTTTTCGAGTCAAACTTATTGACCCATGATTCATGAGTAGTGGTTCACAAGAACCCATCTCTCATGATAATGAATGGTCCACTTAGCACTCATTGCATCTAGGTGATGCTCACAGAGGTGAAGCATTGGTCCGTCCCGAGAGGTCACCCATCCCAGTACTAAATGGTTCATAAGGCATAACACTTGCTGAAGGTTTTGCAAATGGGGTAGCAAGCTAAGTGGGCTTAACCTTGGGGGAAACTCTGTTGTTAAGCGCGCTTGAGCTGGAGTAGTACTAGGATGGGTGACCTCCCGAGACGGACCAATGCTTCACCTCTGTGAGCATCACCTAGATGCAATGAGTGCTAAGTGGACCATTCATTATCATGAGAGATGGGTTCTAGTGAACCACTACTCATGAATCTTGGGTCAATGAGTTTGACTCGAAAACTACACGGTCGAATCCTGATAGCAATATCATAACTAATATGCTGTCAACAAGGAGAGATTAGCAACCAAAACAAAATTGGACTAGAACTCTTGAGAGAACATAACAAAATCAGAATCTAAACTTTAACATATGTACAAAGATGATGTAGTTTGGATATTTATTTATGTAAAATGCACATTAGGATGTTGGATAGATATTCAAATCTTAATTTTTTATTTTTTATTTAAATTTGTATAATTTTTTTCATAAAATATGATAATTTGATTTAGTTTTTTTATATGAATAAGTTTAATAAAATTTATAATGAATAGTTTATAAAGAATAATATTTGTTAATAAATTATTTACATGAAATTATTTAAATTTGATTTAAAATAATATTTAAGATTGATGATCTATTTAATAAACATGTTATTTATTTTGAAAATATTATATTAATTATTTTTACTTTTTTACGCAGAATGCGTATCCAATTTAAACAAGACAAAGCTAAAAAGTTACAATCAATGACTGGTAATCCTATGCCAACTATCAAAACTCTTTGAGGCATTGATTCACAGAGCTGCATGATATCTAATATCTGCTATATCATAACATTCAATTCACCATAATACAGATATCATAACATTCAATTAACATCGCTGCATAAATATCTTTGAATGCATATGTTTAATCTCAACTAAAAACAATCCACCAGATATCAATTCACAGCGCTGCATACGTCCTTTAAAAAAATATTAGTATGAATGTTGCATTACTGTCAATTACCAATTCCCTTCAGCCGCTCTCCATCATCGTCTCCAATTTCCATAAAAAATATTGCCCCGTGAACCATCACTCTATCAGTTAGCTTTTGAATTGGAAATTCGCAGCAATTGAAAACTTCTCCAGCAATACTACTTGTAACAGGTAAGAAACTTGGATTTCGTATTGTTGTAGAATATCTTGCTGCACTTATATTATAATCTTTTAAACTTTCTAAATCTTTTAACCCCAATTTATCTACTTTTTGACTTGCAAGAAAGCCAAATTGTTCATAGCATAAACTATTTTAGCTGTTATTGCAGCAACCAACTTCCTTGCTGTTGGGAGATGATAATGGCCTTGTGAATATCAGAGATGGCTGGCAACATTTCTGAGGTAAATAAAATTCATCTCCATCAACCACTATATTTCTGATAGGAGGACCGCCCATGAAAAGGCTGAGGTGGTCGTTGGCACTGGAAACCCTCCAGGGGTGCACCTGCACCCAAAAAAAACATTTACACCCAATTTTGTTATCACCCAAAATGTAGACCAAAGATGGAAGAAAAACACAAAAAATTGAAATACAAACCTGCTCCAAATCAAAGGACACATAAAATTTGCCATTCAATAGTGCAGATGTCAGCCTCTGTGACGATTCCCTAACCTAAATTCCTCAAGCAAGGGAGTAGAGAAATAGCAAGTCTGTTCTCTATACCCACCAGGCCATCGATAAACCCTGCTCCACAGCTAGAAGTGAAATCTGAAAAAATTGAAATACTTTTTTTCATTTCATTCCACAGCATAAATTGCATTTAATCACACGAAGTACAAATAAATTTACAACTATAAAACATCAAACCACAATGAGCAGAATAAATGGAGCCCAGTTAATCAAAAGCCATAACTCGATATTCAAATAACGACGAAGAAACCCCAGCAAACAAGTATGAAAAATCCAATGACTTTGGAGATGGGGGGGTTCGATTCCAAAATGGATACCTGAGAGAATGCTGAGAAAACTTAGCTGAATCCCAATTGCTTTTTAACTGCCTCTTTTCCCCGCTGTTTTTGGCCGTTTTTTACTGCTATGCCCGCTGCTATTGGTTTCCGCTCCTCCAAACTCTTTCTTGCTGGTATTGACCTTTCAGTTCTCCAATTTGGTGAGCTGCAGCCTGAAAATAAAAATCAAATGAAATCCTAGCTACTTGTCAGATTAAATAAAGGTAATTTTTATCGTTTTTTCCGCGAATATTCACGAGGACTTTAAGAAACTTCGATTATTAGCGGCCTCCATTCAACACCAAACTCAATGACAACTTGGCAAAGTTCCACGAACTTTACATTGTGCAAATTTGCTTTAAGATTAATGGTTATTATTAAGAAAATTTTTTTTCTGCATCATCGTTGAATAGGCAGCCAAGGTTTTTCTAATAAAGAGTACGAAAAATTAGTTTTTATTATTGTAATATATTTGAAATAGAGATAATAATAAATGTTTTATTATTTTATTGTTATGTACTTAAAAATTAATTTATTTGGTGATTTGTATTATAGTTGAAAAGTTAATTGTTTCAAGAATGAGTTATTCATAGAATTTGTGTCAATGACATGCACAAAGCATTGAATAAGCTTGTAGTAGTGTCACATCCACTCTTAGTCAAAAGGAGAAATTATAATAACTATCCCATAATTACAACTATTTTTTTAAAACTAGTTTTAACTTAGTCAACCAAGCATCTTTCAAATTATTATGGGGAATGAAATTGGGAAGCACTCCTTTAGAAAATCTCGAAGGAAACCCTTGAACATGTGGGTTGGACGAAAACCCAAATCATCTTTTAAGGTGGACATAATCCAAAGTTCACATTGGACAATATTTGGAAAAAATTGTGGTGTCTTCTTGAAAGATAGATTTCAAGTATTTTGCAAGTTCAAGTTGTTGAATACACAAAAAATTCCAAGTCTTTGGTGTAGTTTCATTTTGAGTTACAGGAGCCCCAAATCTGTAAAAATTCTAAATAAACCAAGTAGTTAAGACATTAAATTTATTAATGCAACACTTACAATTCTGGGGAGTTATGAGGTTGGAACTTTGATGAAGTTTAAATATAGCAATTATGTTTGTATTCACAACAATGGTTGTTTGGAGTGAATTAAAGCATTCACTATAAATGCCTAGATATCGGTTATGTTGAAGGGTCGATTGATATCAAAAGAATACCTATATTAAGTGTGTAATTAAACCAAAATATCGTGGGAGAACTATATTATATTATTATAAGGGATATGTAATGAAGGATTATGATCATTGACCCTAAAGAAACCAATTTCTATGGTAATTGAAGAATAAAATGTAGATGTCAATTAAAATCAATTAATTACGTCGAGAGGCATCCTACAATGGAAGCATCTGTTGGGATGTGAAGTCCTGTATAACCACCTGAAGTTGTTTTGCTTCCAAACAAAAACTAGTACAAATGAACGGTGTAGGTTTGGAAATTTGTTGGTACAAACTTAGCATACACTTGCAGTAGAGTCCATTATATATTGGACTACTTGTAATTGCAAAAATGGAGTGTGTTGTGATTAATACAAAGAATTCTCTTGCTTTCCCCCGTGGATGTAGGCATAATGCCGAACCATGTAAAATTTCTTGTTTTCTCTCTCTGTTCAATTTTGCATTCTTTAAATCTGTTTTGTTATTAATCAGGAAATGATGTGAATGCCTCGATATTCTAACAACTAGTATTAGAGCTTCTCCTCATCCCTGGAAGCCGTCATAGCCACCGATGAATAATACGCGGTCTCTGCATAACAAAGCCATCGAGCCACTAGAATGGATTCGCTGACCATCACACAGAAAGTGGCATCTCAAAACTTAGTTGTCGAGATAGACCATAACCAAAATCAGACTCTAATCTGCAAAATTCCTTGGACAAAAAACCTCTGTGACCACTAGTGAGGTAGTGACGGGCCAACGGATCTCAACCAATGTTGATCTCAGAACAATGAAATCAATCTGCTAATCAAAATAGATGTTGGTTTCAGGAAAATAGAACAATTTTGACAAATACCTACAAATGTGGTTGATTGCACCACATCGTTAATGGTTCACAGGCCAAGACAACATAGAGGCCCCCTCTAGAGCTCGATCTCTCAATCAGAGCACGATTAACAAAACTGCATTATGCCAACTCCACACTATCATAGAAGATGCATCAATGTCCGCAATTGTCTGAAGGGAAGAAGTCATGCTACAGGGGATCCTTCATAAACTTAAAAAAAAACTGCAAGCAGAAAATGAGCATATGAAAACACCCAGTGCTTTGATACCAGCTTAGCATGGATTGATCATGGAGGTATTTTTTTTAAATTTTTTTGGATACGTGGAAATTTTGGATGAGGCTGGAGTTCTTTTGGGGTTAGAGAACATTTGTTGATACACTCATTGTTGTAGCAAAGATGGCTACAGTGGTAGTGGTGGCCTATGGTTGAGTCACCCTTGTTAGAGAAGTTTGGGGTGTCACTTGTGATGGTGCCTAGTTGACTAGAATGTTAACGAAGCGACGCGAGTAATGCGCTCATTCCAGGTATGCATTCATTCGTACATTGTTCATGCAGTGGGAGTATTGAGCAATCTAATGGATGTATTGAAGAAGAAAGTATAATAGGAGAAGCTCTGCCCTCAGTGTAACGAGGGTTTCCTTGAAGAACTAGGGCACGATGGCGTGGGGGAAGATGTCAGTTGCAGCGACACTAGTGGTGGTGGACATCCTCCTCATATTTCATTCTCCCCAGTTGAGGGAGCGGTTGAACCACCAAGGTCCTCCTCCTTCCCATCCAATGGAGGTGAACATGGAAATGGTGGAGACCATGAATGCTATCATGAGCGGCATGGATGGCCATGGCTCGGAAAGCCATTTTGCATGCCCACGATCATTTGTGATCGGCTTGTATTGAGGCTCATATCATCCATTAGATCGGCTCCATCGAGCATATTGGCATATTGACATAATGGTTCAGATTTCTTATTGAGCGCAGTTCTTGGATCGACCTACAACTTCATTGGCCAACAAGTTATCTATAGGAGTGATTTTGTATTGTGGCTCACGTCAATTGTTATTTGGCTGCACATATTTTGCAAGGATTGAAGGCACATTTACTTTTATTGAAGGCATTTGTTGGCATATTGGAAGGTTTCTAGATCCATTAATCGACATTTTAAACTCCAATAAATCTTCCATTTCTTATTTGGCAGTATTTCAAGCTAGGGCTCTACACACTTAGTTGGTGGCACTTGGCTCGTGATTTCTCTGATTTATCTGCCTTCATACATTGGAAAGCATTCAATATTTAGTGAGATGATGGTAAATCTGTGTATTACCTTTGAACTTGCCCTGAGAATTCCTATTGTTCAAAACATTGTTGTACCACTTGTTACTGTGGAATCTCCCGCCCTGAATGTGCATAATGTGACAGAAAGCTTTCATTTGGAGAAGGTTGAGGTGATTAAGCTTTCTTAGGGGTCATGCCTCGGGGGTTCGAAACCGCGACTTGAGATTGCAATTTATACGGGCCGCCAGGGGTTCACCTGTGGAATTGGTCTGGGGAAGATGCTAGGGAAATTCTCGGTGGCCTTGGAGCTCGGTGGATGTCTTGAGAAGATGTTTTCTTCTTAGAGGATGGAAGGAGTCAAATAGTTGCACTACTAAAGAATTGTATGCCAGGAATTTGTGAAAGGAAGCGATATAATTGATACAGAGGCTGAAAGTTACAGAAGAAACGTGCCAAAGGAAAAAGAGTGCAGGGATGATTAGAGTGTCCAACATGCTTATCATGATACCATAGATAGATCGGTATCAGGTTTCAGTGGGAGCTCTTAGTAGAAAGATTTTTTTTGTGGTCAGGTGATGGTTATCTTCATGTGATTGGAGATGTTGATTCTTGTTTACAGGATATTTGTTATTGTGTCATGGTGGACTCTTGGTTCTAGATTAGAGTGTTTGGCATGATAGAGGTTCTCTTATATAGGGTATGCTCTTTGGAGCATGTGGTATTCCTTTGTGCAGATATTAGATCATGGTGTCATGTTATGCTCTCAAGTTATGCAGACGTGCAGTGAGAGTTTTGACAGTGGTCTTATTGTTGCTCTCGGTATTGAGTACTTCGGTCATTTGCTTGAAGAGCTTCATGATGGTGCAATGTTGTTTTTTGGAGCTTAGCATGGATTGATCATGGAGGTATTTTTTATTTTTTTTTGATACTTGGAAATTTTGGATGAGGCTGGAGTTCTTTTGCGGTTAGAGAACACTTGTTGATACACTCATTATTGTAGCAAAGATGGCTACACTGGTAGTGGTGGCCTATGGTTGAGTCACCCTTGTTAGAGAAGTTTGGGGTGTCACTTGTGATGGTGCCTAGTTGAATGGAATGTTAACGAAGCGATGCGAGTAATGAGCTCATTCCAGGTATGCATTCATTCGTACATTGTTCATGCAGTGGGAGTATTGAGCAATTTGATGGATGTATTGAAGAAGAAAGTATAATGGGAGAAGTTCATGCATGTGTGCAGCTAGAATGTTAACGAAGCGACGCGGTGAATGCGCTCATTCTAGTTGTGATGGAGGTCTTGGTGTTTTGGCTTTCAAGATGAAGTTGGATTTCTCTTGGTATTTTCAAGATGTGACAATGGGAGAGAAGTAGGAGAATGTCTGATTTGTTCACAGATTAGTTTGGACTTCAAGTGGGAGATTGTTGGGATGTGAAGTACCGTATAACCACCTGAAGTTGTTTTGCTTCCAAACAAAAACTGGTACAAATGAACGGTGTAGGTTTGGAAATTTGTTGGTACAAACTTAGCATACAGTTGCAGCAGAGTCCATTATATATTGGACTACTTGTAATTGCAAAAATGGGGTGTGCTGTGATTAATACAAAGAATTCTCCTGCTTTCCCCCGTGGATGTAGGCATAATGCCGAACCACGTAAAATTTCTTGTTTTCTCTCTCTGTTCAATTTTGCATTCTTTAAATCTGTTTTGTTATTAATCAGGAAATGATGTGAATGCCTCGATATTCTAACAACATCAAATGCGTGTAAATTTTTATACTTTGCATTTATTTTGACATGCACTGTTGGCAGTCAACATGAAAGTGGAGGACATTGTTTGTCGTTACAACTCACCTCATGCGTAATTGAATAATGCAAAAGATTAAGTGCTTGGGTTGGAAGAGTGATGAAAGTGGTAGAGCAGGCGATTGCATTCAATGTTACATATTTTTGTTGCACGTTTATATGGATCCAAGATATGTATTTGTTTTTTCGTGTCCTCAAAAAATGCTCTGTATATCCATCAGGTAGTGTGTGGAACTGAAGAGAGAGTATATTGTTCTTCAACGATATTCTAGGTGGTGTGTGTGTGTGCTTGCACTTACCCCTAACACCAATTTTTGAAGGGAAGGGTATGAAAACATCTCTAATCCTTCATTATTTTTTGAGTTCTCTTTAGTTTTATCTTTGCTTTTTATTTGAGTTGAATTCTTGGTAGAGAGTGATTCAAAATGGGGTTTAAAATTTTAGGTATGTTATTTTTTTGGCTTTGAGAAAGTGTTTGTACAGATGTTATTTTCAATGGTTTTCTGACATTGTTAACATTTATATATTTTTTTATCTAGTTTTAATAGTTGAAATCTCAATACCATTTGATTCCTTTTCTCCTTGGATGACCATGATTTAAATTTACTGCTTCAGGTGTTTCAGAAGGGGTTTGTACTAGTATCAGATATTTCAAGGTCAATGTTGGAGCTTTCAGAGAGCGCAAAAATACAGAGATTATAGAACAAATGGTTCAACATGACAAAATGCACAAAGCTTGTGGCACAAGTGGATTCTAGGAGCTTGTGCACGGAGAGTTTTTGGGGTCTCCACCTCATCACAGGAACAAAATCTATAGTGGCATTTCTACTCTGACCTTGCTTTTATCTTTAATTTAACTAACATAAATTTGTAGCATAGATATTTCCATCAAAGTCAGCTCTTTGTCAAGGCCTGGGTGATATGCTCACAAAATATTTATTTCTATGCAATTAAGCTTTGCAACTCAAGAGGGTTGGTTGAGTTGAGGCTGATCCTATTCACATATTATCTTTTTTCTTTGTTGTTTTGTAGAAGGGGTCATACTCTACTTTGATATATTAAATATATTATAATGATAATAATAGGGTGTGCAACCTATCCATCATTAAAGGTAGGCAAGTGTAAAAATATTGTGGATCAACAAGTGGTGTTCTTTTTTGCAAGTTGTAGGTGGTAGTGTTTTAAGGAAGTATGAGCTCACTTGACATGGTTCTACAATTTATCTCACTATGAAGATGTCCGTGGATTGTATTCTTTAGGCTTAAATATAATTAAATGTTGTTATTGTCTTCTAATTCAACATGAATTCTAAAGAGTATTATATTATTGTCTTTCTCCTTCCTAAAATAGTAAATGGGGTAGCAATCTCTTTACTGTAACACGCCCAATGTTTTACCCTTTGATTTTACCTATGTTTTAACCCAAATTCGAAATAATCCCATTTCAAACTCCCATTGCATTTATAAAGAAACATAAACATTACATAATCCCAAGTAATGATTTCATATTACATAATCCCATGTAATGATAACATTTTTCCAAATACAATTTCCATAAAGATAGAGATACATGAATACATACATAGCCTCCAAGAGCTCAATGAAACAAATTACAAATGGTCTAGATGTCCCTTCCTAGGCATACATCCTCAAATTTTGGTTGCCAATTTTATGAGGGAAAGTATCACTCAAGCACTTCTCCACCAACCACGAACTTATTGTGGTCCCTTGCACATCTACCTAATTGGTAAGATGGCCCTACCCTTCGACGAAAAGATTGGTCCGGTAACCTCATAATACTAGCCTTCCTGAGCATGGTGTTGTGTCCTACATAACTAGAGATACCATATAGTGGCTACAATGTACATGCATGACATTCATAGCCTAGAATGCAAAATTGACTCAGTGAATCAACAAGTGTAATCAGTGGCTACTTACACTACTTTGGCCAAATATTTCATACATATACAACACTTATTACTTCAAGTGTAGTTGTATGTTCACCAACCCCTTAGCTTGATTTGGTAAATGACCACACATACTCTTTTCAATCATAAAATAAATTCAACCTAAAAGGTGTGTACATATAAGTGATCTAATTGACCAACTAGGTTACTCCCATCCATGGATTTATCTCAATCCCAGGAACAACCAAAATAATCACACATGAAAATATAACATCACAAGCTGACAATTTCAATAAAGCACTTCAATGCAATATCTTTTCCCACACCTCATGATCCATTCCAAAAGTATAATCCACTCACAGCATTAAATGACTCCATTTCAAAGGTATAATCACAACATTAAATGACTTGATTTCAAAAGTATAATCAACAATCAAGTGATCAATATGATCAAATAGGTCAATCCCAACCTATGGCTTCAATCAAAGAGTAATGCAACAATCAAGTGATCCTAACAATCATGAAACTTCTCTTTCAATATGACTCAAATATTCACATGTTTATAATGTTTGCTACTTTCATATCTAATTTGGAGGACATTATCATCTTGAGAGGACTTTGTGCTTTTGCACCTTTAAGTCCTCTTCATAATACGACTTTGGGTTGTTAGAACGTAAAGTCCTTTTCCTTGAGACTAGAATACAATGAAAAGGTATAGACTCTTGAACAAGTATAATATAACAGCATAATATATATATATATATCATTAATATGTTTTCAACCCTATTGTTTATTATTAATATAATCATTATCCAAATGTATTTGTTAACACTAGGAATAGACTTTTCTCCTGACTTCAAGGAGATATGAGTAACCAATCAAGGATGAACTACCATTATTGTTGGTATAACATCATTACCTAATAATTTCATATAATCATACATATGGTCTATATCAACCTTGGTATTATACTAATACTCTATTGTTATCCCTTTTAGAAAAACAACCATAAAATTCCAACATATTGGATAAAAATATATAGGTATCAACCAATAAGGTTTCACCAAAAATAATTTATCAAAGATCATATAAGTTCACTAGAATAAGAATCCAACGAATTTCATGCAAGCAATCTTAACATACATATAATCATATTTCCCTCAACACTTGTATTCATCAAAAATTATATCAATAGTAAAAGAATAGGGAAGTAAAATCAACATGCCTAGAATTATAAATCCCAATGAAGAAACTTACTTCTAAGCTTAATTCCTACAATCACGCTTGTTGCTCCCTCTATGATAATCCTATCTCTAGTTCTAGCATCTTTCTAATCTCTCAAAACTCTCAAAAAATCATTAACTCTCAAAGAAATCTCTCTTTTCTCACTATTGCACTCAACAATGATTTCCACAGAAAAACTACAACAACAAATTCTAAAAGATTGAATTGAAAGAATGAATGCCAAAAGGTTAAGAGGTTACCTCTACTTATACCAAAAATTGAGAAAATTATTGCTATAAACAAGCTCTACTATCTGCCACCTTTTCTCTTCCAATTGCCACCACTTAACAAAAAAAACCAACTTCTCCTCTAAATGAGTCGACTAGGCAAGTTTAAATGAAATGTGGTTGATCAAACAATTGAAATAAAAACACATATACAGTCCTATAAATTCAACCTCTTTATCATGGTTGATTCGCTTTTATAAACTATCAGCTTTATTTATTTTACTCATTCAAAGCAAGCAATGGTGTCCTACAAGTTTCTTGCTCTTATTGTGGCTATTGCAACCTACCACCACTTGCTTATGGTGCCTAGAAAAGAGGCACCCAACAAAACTCAATACAAATAATTTTACCTTGCAACCAGCTTAAGGCTTTGACCAAGTCATACACCTTTTACATGTTATGAATGGCTTCAACAAACTTAACATTTGAATGTGTTACCATTGAATCTTACGCACCTCATTTCCTAGGTGAGATTTTGCAACAACTTATTTAATACCTTTCAAATGTTTCCCACATGGTAGATAAACTCGGCATATTTAAATTGATTATAACTTTAACCTTCAAATGTATTGTCATCATTTATATAGTGTAGCACTTAAGTTCTTATACTATGGTCTCGACATATAAAATGGAGGATGTATATATTGTTAACTTATGCACTTATACCATGCGCTATATTCCAACCCATACACAATATTTTCCTGATTGTTACTGGCTATTGATTAGTAATTTAAAATCTGCTATGTATATATGTCATAGTGTGGCATATACTCCCCTTACCAATGCTTAGTTTCTTAAGCCATAATGTGGCTCTATTCCCACTCTTTATATCATTGATAATATGCTTATAATTTATTAATATCTCTCACTAATATATGTGTAGCATAAAACTTTGTTTAATGTATTCACTTTATATAAGTGTTGCATTATTCACATACCTCGCATTACATATGCGTTGGCTTCTATTCATTTTACCCAATATATAATCATATTTATATATTATAATGTGCAACTATTACAGATATGCCACTATTTAATATTTAATAATAATAGCATATATAAATTTATCGATAAGTATATATACTAAGTGTGTGTGTGTATATATATGTATGTGTTATCGCATACATATATATACATTTAATGTAAATACGTATCAAATACACGAAGATGATCATATACCCAATACAAAGATTCAGTCACCTTAATTCAAACCAAAGAAAAAACCATAGAAATCAAAGACGACCATGTAATCATTCCAATTATCTAAGACTACGACCAAGGGTTTACTTACCAATTCCCAAACTGACACAACTTAGCTTGACTTAACTAGGTCATGAGTGTGTGATAGCTCAAATAGGCACATTAGTGGTTACCATACCAAGATCCTCTCCTGTGTGATACTCTCCCTTTCCTCATTGGAGGGCTTGATCCTTTTTGCATACAACTTAGTGCATCACAAAGCTAGTTAGCTGATAACATGAAATTCATTTGCATCATCAAAGTATTAAAGCAATCATATTGCAACATATATCGGTTCATCATATTTTCCATCAGAATATACAAAACATAATCATGTATTAAAACATTTGGTAACCCCACAATGGAGTGTAACATATGAAAGTCATGATTTGCATTCAATATCATATTTACTCATAAACGTAAAAGAAATATGGTAACTAAGAAACAGGGTGTAACATACTTAATTCCCCCCTTATGAATCATCATCCTCAATGATTTGAAGTACCAAAACATACAAATAAAGTCAAATAAAGGTTTTACTTACAATTTTCCCAAATTATTCTTTCGATTTGACAACATAGTCTTCTTCCATATCAAACGTATCTTTGGATAATCCTCACATGATCGTGTAAAGTACTAAACACAAGTTCAATACGCTTGTAAGTTTAATTTGAACTTCAACCAAAATATGCTCTAATTGAGCCCTTGTCTGAATAGTCTATTTTACTATCGAAGCTTTTGCTTCACAATCCTCTTTCAAGGAAATTTTGTCCAAGTTCTTGGTGATTTCATTTTTTCTCATAACCTTAGACACTTCAAGGCTTATTCAATTTATTTCTCATTTTCAAGTCTTGACTCCATATTGACCTTGCCCATTTTTATTGGTGGAATCATGTCAAATTTTATCCTTCGTGGTTTGCTTCTCTTTCTAACCCATTCTAGTCTTTGGCCTTTATTCCAAGGTATCAACTTGCACTCTTGATTTTGATAATCATTGCAAGATGTTAATCTTGTTTGAATCGGGATTGTTAGAAGTTTATCGTGTCTCTTGGATACCTCTCTAGTTGGTTTTGGTTCATGATATAATAACTTTTCTTCTTCATCAAAATTTTCCAATTTATACTAACAATTAGTTTATCCAAGTACGAATAGACTTAAACCATATTCATAATATTCTTATTTAATCCACAATCCTTGACTCTTTGCAACTACATGTTGTTATTAGAAAGAGGAGATCATTTTGGTTCTTTCTCACCCTTAGAGTCATTTAAATAATTTCAAAGGGTGGAGGTACTCATAGGTAATCCTCCATAGCCTTGCTACTCAACCCTATTGCATAACTTCCTCAATCCAAGGGTATCTCACAATGATTTGTTGGTTTTAGGATTTTTAACCTCCAAGGATGATTCTTTCCTAGTCCCAAATTTAGACAAGTTCCAAGAAAATTGACTTTCTTATTGTTTCCTTGTTCTTCCTTTTCATGCCATGCTAGCATAAGAATATTTCAGACACTAGCCATTGATAATATTTTGCATATCACTTACGTAATGAGCTTATAGGTTCCATAGCTAAACCTAGTAGCTCTCATACCACATGTAATAAGCCTAATGTTTTACCCTTTGATTTTACCTATATTTTAACCCACATGTGAGCAGTTTATGTTTACCAACTCATAGCAATATTTTTTTTCCTTTCTATATTAATATCGAGATGCACATTCAAAATAATTCCATTTTAAAATCCCATTGCATTTATAAATAAACATTACATAATCCCAAGTAACGTTTCATATTACATAATCCCATGTAATGATAACATTTTTCCAAATACAATTTCCATAAAGATAGAGATACATGAATACATACATATCCTCCAAGAGTTTAATGAAATAGAGTAAAAATGGTCTAGATGTCCCTTCCAGACATACATCCTCAAATTTTGGCTACCAATTGTATGAGGTAGAGTATCACTCAAGCACTTTTTGCCAACCAAGGACTTACTGCAATCCCCCGCACATTTACCTAACTAGTAAGATAGCCCTACCCTTCAATGAAGAGATGGGTATGGTAACCTCAAAATACTAGCCTTCCTGAGCATGGTGTTGTGTCCTATATAACTAGAGCTACCATTCAGTGGCTACAACTCACATGCATGGCATTCCCAGCCTAGTATGCAAACCTGGCTCATAGTGAACCAACAAGTGTAATCAGTGGATACTTACACTTCTTTGGCCAAAGATTTTTTATATATATACAATCGCTCAGTACTTCAAGTGTATTCATGTGTTCACCCGCCCCTTAGCTCGATTTGGTAAATGACCACACATACTATTTTCAATCATAACATAAATTCAACCTAAAAGGTGATATACATCTAAGTGATCTAATTGACCAACTAGGTTACTCCCATCCATGGATTTATCTCAATCTTAGGAAATATTGGGATTAAGGTGTCTCAACCTTAGAGTCCTAGTATTGATTTAATTGATTTAATTAATGTATTTATTTGTATTATTTAATTCCCTATGGTGTCATGTCATAAATTGAGTCCCACTAGCTAGGTGGCATCCACAATGGAAGTGATTGGATGACACATAATCATCCCAAGTGGACATAGGCATCCCACTTTGGAATATTTGACCTATGACAGATTCTATGACATTTCTTAAGGAATCTTCATGCATGGGTGAAATTTGGTGCCCAGGTTGGGTTATGATAGGCTGTAAGAGAATTGGGTAATCTTGGTCAGTTATGGCAGATTCTCTTACACCTGTAAGTGTTGTCAGCTATGAAAGATTCTATAACAACTGTAAGATGTGTAAGGCATCTATCATAAGATATTTTTAGTATATTCTAGGTGCCCAAGCTTGAGGAAGGAATATTTGCATGTTTGACCATTGTAAGGGGTGTAAGGGAATATGTTACATGTGTCCAAATGCATGTATATGGCATGGGATATTGTGCCATGTGGATTTGTATGCCCCCTCCTTCTAGATGCCTCTTGAAGCTTGTATCACTCTATATATTGACTGCGTTGCATTGTAGAATGCATAGTTTGTTTGTAGGTAACGAAGTGTTGTCAAGTTAACTCCAGAACAAGTGTGTGTTTTGAAGCACTTGTGTAGAAGCTTTGTACTTGGGTTGTATTGTAACTCCTATTTGAAGTAATATAGAAGTATTGTGCTTTTGGAGGGTAGGGTTTTTTGCCCGAAAGGGTTTTCCCCATGCATATCTGGTGTATGTTAGTTTATGTGTACTTGTTCTATTCTATTTCTCTCTATGTGTTTCTCTTATTGTAACAGAATAAGGTGTTAAAGAAATTTTTTTATAACTCTCCCCTACTTAGATTAGTGTAGGAAGTTGTTTCTTCTCACTCAGCTTCCTTTCAATTGGTATCAGAGCCTGGCCAACCTTGGTTCCTTTGTTGGGTTAGATGGGTTTTTTGAGCTGATCTTTGTTTTAGTGGGAGTTTTGTAGAAGTGTGTGTTTCGTTACCTTGTTGCAAGAAAGAGATGACAGGAACATCTGGGAGGATTGAGATGGAGAAATATAATGGTGGTAATTTTCAACTTTGGAAGCTCAAAATGGAAGACATGCTCATACATCGTGATCTATTGGTTGTTATTTCTAGAACCAAACCATTAGGCATGAAACAAGAAGATTGGGATCTCATAGATAGGAAAGAAAAGGGTCTTATTAGACTCTGTTTGGCTGATTCCATCCTCCTGAATGTCCATGAAGAGAAAACTTTTGCTTCTCAATGGAAGAAGCTTGGTGATGTCTATCAAGATAAATCCCTGGTAAACAAGCTTTTCTTGAGAAAGAATATGTATTCTCCGAAAATGGAAGATGGAGGGTCCTTAGCAGATCATCTAAATGCATTTAATATGTTGGTTGCACTACTAGCTTCCATTGGAAACAAGATTGATGAACAATATTGTTGCATGCTCCTTTTGTGTTCATTGTCAAACTCTTGGGATCACCTAGTAATGGCTATTGGAAGCACTACTTCCACCTTCAAGATGGATGAGTTTGTTGCCTCATTATTATCTGAAGAGATGTGAAGAAAGTCTTTTGAGATGGCCAAGGAGGCCCTTGCAGTTTGTGGCAGACCAAAGGAGAGAGGCAAAAATAAATACAAGAAATCTAAGTCAAAGTCTCTTGGTAAGAAGTCCAAGGCAAAATGTTGGAACTGTGGTGAAACTGGTCACATTCAGAAAGATTTCAAGGAGGAGAAGAAGAAAAACAAGTCTTTCTCTGATTTTGAATCCAAGAAATCATCTCAAGATGATGGAGAAGCATTTATTGCAACCTTGGCAGCCTAGATGCGTCGAATGATGTGTGGTCGATAGATTTGTGTGCATCCTTTCACATGAATTCTCATAGATATTGGTTTTCAAAGTATGAGGAGTACAATGGCGGAGAGGTGTACCTGGGCGATGACTCTCACATAAATATTGTTGGTCGTGGAAGAGTCAAAATCAGATTTCCTAATGGAAGAGTGAAGGGGATTGATGATGTCTTTCATATCCTAGGTTTGACACGAAACCTGCTTTCTATAAGTAAATTTAATGATTTGGGAGTGCAAGTTGTTTTCTCTAGTGGAGGATGTAAGATGACTAGAGGGGCTATGGTGTTGGCTAAGGGTTTTTGTATTGGCAGTTTGTTTCAACTTGATGCATGCACTGTATAGTGCAATAGTTCTTTTGATGTACCAAAGAAGAGATATTTGGATTCTTCATCCTCACCATCAGATTGTGTAGAGAAGAAGCATGTTGCAGCTACATCTGATGGTTGTGCATTTTGGGTACCTAAGGGTGCTCATTCCATAGAAATGAAGCTTCCTGCAAAGAAGACAATGTTATGGAACCAACAACTTGGTCACATTGGTGAGAAGGGTCTTAGAACCCTAAAAAATAAGAGCCTTGTTGAAGGCCTTGATGATTGTAATCTCGAGTTCAACTTTTGTAATATTGTGTATATGGAAAACAATACCGTGTTTCTTTTTACTCTAGTTCTCATAAGTCTTATGGGGTTTTGGACTATGTTCATTCAGATGTTTTTGATCCTGTAAATATTTCTTCGTTATCAAAATCTGTATATTTTGTTTCTTTCATAGATGATTATAGTAGGACATTTTTTTATTTCCTCAAAAGTAAAGTTGAATTCTTTAGTTGGTTTAAGGAGTTTAAGGCCTTGGTAGAAAATCAGACTAGCATAAATATTAAGTGTTTGAGGATTGATAATGGTGGTGAGTTTTGTTCCGCAAAGTTTGAAAATTTTTGTAAAGAGCACGAGATTGAGATACATAAAACTACTCCCTACACTCCACAACAAAATGGAGTTGCAGAGAGGATGAACAGAACGTTGATGGAGAGGGCTAGGAGTATGTTGAGTGGTGTTGGCCTTGAGTAGAAGTTTTGAGTTGAAATGGTAGCCACTACACGTTATTTGATCAATAGATCTCCTACATCAACGCTTATTGGAAAAACACCCATGGAGGCGTGGTCGGGTAAAATTCCTTCAATGAGACATCTCAAAGTATTTGGTTATGAAGCTTACACTCATGTTCTAATTGAGAAGAGGTCTAAGTTGGAGAACAAATTTGTTAAGTACATATCTTTATTGGCTATGGTGTCGGTGTGAAAGGGTACAAGCTTTGGGATCCAAAAGCTCAGAAGGTTCTCTATAGCAGAAGTGTGATCTTCAAAGAGATGAAACCTTCTATTGTTGAGCTGCAACCAAGAAAAGAGGAGAAACATAATAAGGAGGTAGTTCAGATTCCACCTACTCTAAAGAAAGAAGAACTGTGTACTCCTGTTGGACCTGATGATGAAGAAATATCAAGTAGCTCTGAGAGTTTTGAAGAAGAAGGAGAACCTCAACCTTAGCCTTTGAGGAGGTCTACACGAGTTAGGCAACAACTGAAAAGGTTTGGTTATTCATTATTAGATTCCAGTTGCATTTTTTCCTTGATTACTAACACTGATGAGCCTAGGATGGTTAGAGAGGCATTAAGTATGAGTGATTCAGATTCGTGGATGTAAGCCATGGACAAAGAGATGGCTTCTTTAAAGAAAAACAAGACTTGGGATCTGGTACCTTTACCTACTAAATGCAAACCTGTTGGTTGTGAATGGGTTTTCAAGAAAAACTATGATCCTGATGGCAGTGTTGAGAAGTATAAGATTTGATTGGTCAGTAAGGCATTTTCTCAGGTGGAGGGAATTGATTATGGGGAGATATTCTCTCCTGTAGCAAAGCTGACATCTATCTGACTTTTTTTGTCACTTGCACCAATAGACGACTTAGAAGTGGAACAGTTGGATGTGAAGACAACATTACTTCATGGTGATTTGGAGGAAGAGATTTACATGTCATAGCCAAATCATTTCATTGAAAAAGGTAAATAAAATTTGGTTTGCAAACTGAAGAAGTCTCTTTATGGTTTGAAACAGTCTCCTAGAATGTGGTACCAAAATTTTGATACCTATGCATTGCCATTGGGATTTCAAAGATTTAAATTATACCATTGTGTGTATTTTAAATCTGATAATGTTCAATTTTCATTATTGTCCTATATACGTAGAGTTTTTATTTGGGAATGGTAAAAGTATGATTTCAGATTTGAAGTTTCAATTGTCAACACAATTTGAGATGAAAGACCTAGGTGCATCTAGGTACATTATGGGAATGGAAATCATGAGAGACAAAGCTAACAATTTTTTTTGGTTGACAGAGCAAGTATGTGAACTCGGTGTTGGAGAGATTCAACATGGTAGATTACAGACAGTTAGTTATTCCTGTGATGCAGTGGAGGAAGCTTTTGTGAATGATTATCCAAAATCTCCTATTGAAATGGAGGGCATGACCAGAGTACCATATATGAGTGTAGTTGGTAGTCTGATGTATTAGATGGTGTGTACGAGACCAGATATTTCCCAAGCAGTGGGATTCCTTAACCGTTTGATGGCTAATCCTGGATGAATGCATTGGGATGCGGTTAAGAGTGTTCAGATATTTATGAGGTACTTTTGAGTATGCCTTGTGTTTTTATATTTATCCTATTAGACCTCATCATACTGTGAGCATTCGCGGATATGTGGATTCAAATTGGGAAAGTGACATTGACAGCAAAAGATCCACCAGTGGTTATGTGTTTATGATGTTTGGTGGTGCTATCAATTGGATGAGTAAGCGACAAGTTGTAGTCGCATTGTCCACGACAGAGGCAAAGTATATGGCAATCACTCATGCCTGTAAGGAATCCATTTGGATTAAGAGATTGTGTTCTGATATTGGTTTATATGCAGGACAAATTAATGTTTATTGTGATATTCAAAGTGCGATTTGCCTACAAAGAATCCTACCTTCCATGCCAGAACAAAGCACATCGATGTATAGTATCATTTTTTTCATGATATGGTAGAGGATGGAAAGTTGAACTTGGAGAAGGTTGACACTTTGGTGAATGTTGTAGATGCACTGGAAGAACCAATGAGCACATATAAGTTCAGATGGTGTTCCAATTCCATGGGCCTTGGGGTCCTAAGCAAATGATTTTGTATAACTCTCGACAGGTCTTCGACAAGTGGGAAAATGTTGGGATTAAGGTGTCTCAACCTTAGAGTCCTAATATTGATTTAATTGATATAATTAATGTAGTTTTTTGTATTATTTAATTGCATATGGTGTCATGTCATAAATTGGGTCTCACTGGTTGGGTGACATCCCCGTTGGAAGTGACTAGATGACACATAATCATCTCAAGTGGACATAGGTGTCCCACTTTGGAATATTTGACCTATGACAAATTCTATGACATGTCATAAGGTATCTTCATGCATGGGTGAAAGTTGGTGCCTAGGTTGTTATGACAGGTTGTAAGAGAATCGGGTAGTCTTGATCAATTATGATAGATTATCTTACAGTTGTAAGTGTTGTCAACTCTAAAAAATTCTATGACAGCTATAATATGTGTAAGGCATCTGTCATAAGCTATTTTTAGTATATTCTAGGCGCCCAAGCTTGAGGAAGGAATATTTGCATGTTTGACCATTGTAAGGGGTGTAAGGGAATATGTTACATGTGTCCAAATGCATGTCTATGGTGTGGGATATTGTGCCATATGGATTCGGATGCCCCTCTCCTTCTAGATGCTTCTTGAAGCTTGTATCACTCTATATATTGAGTGCCTTGCATTGTAGAATGCATAGTTTGTTTGCAGGTAATGAAGTGTTGCTGAGTTAACTCCAAAACAAGTGTTTGTTTTGAAGCACTTGTGTAGATGCTTTGTACTTGGGTTGTATTGTAACTCCTATTTGAAGTAATATAGAATTATTGTGCTTTTGGAGGGTGGGGTTTCTTACCCGAAAGGGTTTTCCCCACGTATATCTGGTGTATGTTAGTTTATGTGTACTTGTTCTATTCTATTTCTCTCTATGTGTTTCTCTTATTGTAACAGAATAAGGTGTTAAAGAATTTTTTTTCTAACTCTCCCCTACTTAGATTAGTGTAGGAACTTGTTTCCACTCACTCAACTTTCTTTCAGGAACAACCAAAATAACCACACGTGAAAACATAACGTCAAAAACTAACAATTTCAATAAAGCACTTCAATGCAATATATTTCCCATACGTCATGATGCATTCCAAAAGTATAATCCACTCACAACATGAAATAACTCTATTTCAAAGATATAATCACAACATTAAATGACTTTATTTTAAAAGTATAATCGACAATCAAGTGATCAATCTAACCAGATAGGTTAATCCAAACCTGTGGCTTCAATCAAAGAGTAATGCAACAATTAAGTGATCTTAACAATCATGAAACCTCTCTTTCAATATGACTCAAATATTCACATGTTTATAATTTTCACTACATTCATATCTAATCCGAATGACATTATCATCTTGAGAGGAGTTTGTGCTTCTACAACTATAAGTCCTCTTCATAATACAACTTTGGTTGCTAGAACGTAAAGTCCTTTTCTTTAAGACTAGAACACCATGAAAAGGTACTCTTGGACAAGTATAATATAACAACATAATCACAAATACATATATATATATATATATATATATATATCATTAATATATTTTCAACCCTATTATTGATTATTAATATAATCATATCCAAATATATTTTCTAACCCTAGGAATAGACTTTTTTCTTGCCTTCAAGGAGATATGAGTAACCAATCAAGGATGAACTACCATTATGGTTGGCATAACATCATAACCTAAAAATTCCATATAATCATACATATGGTCTATATCAACCTTGTTATTATACTAATACTCTATGGTTATCCCATTTAGCAAACACAACCAAACAAATTCCAACATATTGGATAAATATATAGGTATCAACCATTTAGGTTTCACCAAAAATAATTTATCAAAGATCATATAAGTTCACCAGAATAAGAATCCAACAAATTTCATGCAAGCAATCTTAACATACATATAATCATATTTCCATCAATACTTGTATTCATCAACAAAATGATATCAATAGTAAACGAATAGAGAAGTAAAATCAGCATGCCTGGAATTATAGCTCCCAATGAAGAAAATTCCTTCTAATTTTAATTCCCATAGTCATGCTTGTTTCTCCCTCTATGATCAACCTATCTCCAATGCTATCCTCTTTCCAATCTCTCAAAACTCTCAAAGAATTCTATTTTCTTACTATTGCACTCAACAATGATTTACACAAAAAAACTACAGCAACAAACTCTAAAAGATTGAATGAAAATAATGAATGCCAAAAGGTTAAGAGGTTGCCTCTACTTATACCAAAAATTGAGAAACTTATTGCTACAAACAATCTCTACTATACACCACCTTTTCTCTTCCAATTGCCAC
The DNA here is from genome assembly GCA_007115665.2 of Sequoiadendron giganteum. Taxonomy (NCBI): domain Eukaryota; kingdom Viridiplantae; phylum Streptophyta; class Pinopsida; order Cupressales; family Cupressaceae; genus Sequoiadendron; species Sequoiadendron giganteum. Next base: position 84,370,909 of record CM021102.1, on the reverse strand, counting down.
CAATTAACAACAAAAACCAACTTCTCCTTTAAATGAGTCGACTAAACAAATTTAAATGAAATGTGGTTGATCAAATGATTGAAATGCAGACACATATACAGTCCTTGAAACTTCAACCTCTTTATCATGATTGAGTCACCTTTATACTACCAGCTTTAGTTATTTTACTCAATCAAATCAAGCAATAGTGTCTGACAAGTTTCTTGCTCTTACCATGGCTTTTGCAGCCTGCCACCACTTGCTTATGGCACCTAGAAAGGAGCCAACCAACAAAATTTAATACACTTTTACCTTGCAGCCAGCTCAAGGCTCTGACCAAGTCATACGCCTTTTACATGTTATGTGTGGCTTCAGCAAACTTAACATTTGAATGTGTTACCATTGAAACTTATGCACCTCATTCCCTGTGTTAGACTTTATAGAAACTTTAAAATCTAATTGCATCTCAATAATTTAACATGGCACGACTCACTACTTATTAATGTCTTTCAAATATTTCCCACGTGGCAGATAAAGTTGGCATATTTAAATTGTTTATAACTTTAACCTTCAAATGTATTGTCATCATTTATATAGCGCAAAACGTAAGTGCTTATACTATGGTCTCAACATATAAAATGGAGGTTGTATATATTGTTAATTTTTGCACTTATACCAGCACTATATTCCAACCCATACACAATATTTTCCTATTTATTATTGGCTATTGATTAGTGATTTAAAATCTACTATGTATATATGTCATAGCATGGCATATACTCCTCTTACCAATGCTCAGTTTCTTAAGCCATAATGTGGCTCTATTCACACTCTTTATATCATTAATAATATGCTTATAATTTATTAATATCTCTCACTAATATATGTGCAACATTAAAACTTTGTTTAATGTATTCTCTTTGTATATATATATATATATATATATAATAATGTGTAACCATTATAATATACATGTATTAACGTACATATATTAAAATCATTTAGTTGCAAGTCATATAATATATATTTCAAATGTATTTACGTATATTAATATGTATGTATGTATGCATGCATTATCGAGTGCGTACATATATCTATATATATTAATATATACAAATATACCATTATTTATTATTTAATACTAATAACATCTATATATTTATCGATAAGTATATATACTAACTACATATATATATGTGTGTGTGTGTGTGTAATCATTTTTCCATGTGTATGCCCTATTTGTATATGCATATACGTAAGTATTCTACCTAAGTGTGTGCATACACGTATATGACCATATGCATGTGTTATCACATGCATACATTTATACATATATACATTTAATGTATATACGTATCGATTAACATATATATCAAATACACGAAGATGATCATATACCTAACACGAAGATTTAGTCACCTTAATTCAAACAAATAAACAACCATAGAAATCAAAGACAACCACACAATCATTCTAATTATCCAAGACTATGACCAAGGGTTTACTTACCAATTCCTAAACTGACTCGACTTCACTTAACTAGGTCGTGAGTGTGTGATAGCTCAAATAGGCACATTAGCAGTTATCATACCAAGCTCCTCTCCTGGGTGATACTCTCCCTCTCCTCACTGGAGGGCTCGACCCTTCCTGCATCCAAATTAGTGCATCACAAAGGTAGTTAGTCGATAACATGAAATTCATTTGTATCATCAAAGTATTAAAGCAATCATATTGCAACATATATTCATCCATCATATTTTCCATAAAAATACATAAAACATAATCATGTATTAAAACATTTGGTAATCCCACAATGGATTGTAACTTACCAAAGTCATTATTTGCATTCAATATCATATTCACACATAAACGTAAAAGAAATTTGGTAACTGAGAAACAGGGTGTAACATTTATAATATACGTATTAAAGCATATAACATTTAAGATTCTTATGAATGGCTCGTAGATTTAGAATGGGTAATAAATATTATAAGGGTCAAGTGATAATGCACAAAAAACCAACCTTGATGTCCCAACACGCACTTCACCATAATTTCGCAATTACAGTAATAATACTCTTCTAACACTTGAATTGACAATCACATAAATGTCCATCAAGCTCAAATTAAAAGTCAGATTTATACACAAAAAAAGATTAAAGATAATGCAAGATTCATTTTCCTAAATTTGTATTTCATGAAACAAAGGTTTGTAATCTTTATATTGTTTTTCTCACTTTCAATCACATTTATTTAGGCAGCCTTCTCTCTGCTCCTGCACATACCTCTTTGTCCTTGTTCCTCTGCCAACTCCAAACTCTCTACTTGTGTTGCTTTCTCTCTGGCCTCATGCATCTTCTATCTACTATTTTATTTATCCAAAACAAAATATCCTCCAAACTGTGACCTTCCCTTAGTTTTTTCAACTTGCAAATTTCCTTGTCTTCCAAATTTGCGTGCAACTATCCTACAATGCTTCTCTCTCTGGTTGTCAATAGAACATTGATGAGTCTAAAACCTGGTTATATTCTCTATCACGCCCTCTTCCAAGTAATTTCCTTCATACATATCATGACCTCCACCTTGTATCAACCCCCATTCTCCTTCCTATCGATCACCTTTTGTTTAAGAAATCCCTTCTCTGCTTTTCTTAAGTAACTAATTACCATAACCACTTGTAACTATTTCTTACACCCATGTTCTTTGTAAAGGGTGTCGGGTCCCTTCAAAACCTATTTTTACCTTAATCAAAAATTATTTCTTACACCCAGCACGACCTTGTCTTAGCAAATTTTGAGGATCGGTTTACACATTAAAAAAAAGGCCAATCAATGGAGGGCATTTGGGTGCCAAGCATCGGTGTGAAATTTCTATCAAAACACAAACCAAAATTTGCAAACAAACACCAAATCACAAAACCAAAACTCTCCATAAGTTGATGCTCCTGCATCATTAAGTTAGTGAAGTTCAAATGGTTAGTTGTATTTAATTAATTTTATAATAAATAATGATTAAATTTTAATGTGTGTTTAATAATTAAATTATAAATGTAATATTTAAATTTATGAGCAACAATTGTAGTGGTAGATTTTGCGAATTGGAAAGTTGGAAAGGTCGGAAGATTTTGAGAAATTGATTTATAAAATATGCAAATGATAAAAAAAAAAATCAAGTTATTTAAAAGGTTCAATTCACATGAATGAATCATTATTGTAGCTAAAGTAGGTTGGTGGTAAAATGGAGGATAGAAGGAAAACTATTGAGAAGAATAAAAAGAGAGAAGTTGAAGAAATCCATGCAATCCGTACAAAAAAGTGAGTTGATTAAGACACAAAGTTGGAATAAGAGGTGTCCATTAAAACTTACAAAGTGTAAATTTTTGGGTTTCTTTTAGGCATCAAGAATTATAAATGACAACAAATGGGTGAATCTAAAGCAATTTTAGACTAAAGATTTAGAGTTTGCTTAGGGTTAGGGTTAAAGTTCAATTAGTGTTCAATTTGGATTAGGGTTAGGGTAAGGGTAAAATTAGGGTTACAAATTCAATAAGGGTTCAATTAGGGTCAAGCTTAAGGTTAGGGTTGGGGTTAAAGTTCAATTAGGGTAAGCATTAGTATTAGAGTTAGGTTTAGGGTTCGATTAGAGTTGAAATTCAGCTACAGTTAACGTTAGAGATAGGATCAAGATTAGGATTAGGGTTAGGGTTAGAGATAAAATTATGATTACTGTAGGTTAGGGTTAGGATTAGGGTTAGATTTAAGATTACACATATTGTTAGGATTACATATCGGTTAGAATTAAGGTTAGGGTTAGGGTTAGAGATAGAGTTAGGATTATGGTTAGGGTTTGCATTACAATTAGGTTTACCTGCTTAGGGTTAGGCTAAGAGATAGGGTCAACTTTAGGTTTAAGGTTAGGGTTAGAAAAATAATTATGACTAGGGTTAGAATTAGGGTTGGGGTTAGAGTTAGGATTAGGGTTTAGTTAGAGATATGTTACGATTAGGGTTAGGGCTAATGTTAGAGAGAATTAGGATTAGATTTGGGGTTTGCATTTAGATTAGGGTTAAGCTTAGGGTTAGGTTTAGAGATAAGGTACAATAATGGTTTACAAAAAGAAATAAGAACATGATTAGGATTAGGGTTTGGGTTACCATTAAGATTAAGGTTAGGGTTAAAGTTAGGGTTAGGGTTAGAGATAGCATCAAGATTATGGTTAGGGTTAGGATTGGAAATAAAATTAGGATTAGGGTTAGGGTTAGAGATAGAATTATGACGAAGATTAGGATTAGGGTTCAGGATAGTATTAGAGATATGGTTAGGCTTAGAGATAGTATTAGGATTATGGTTAGGATTAGGGTTAGGGTTATAGATAAAATTAGGATTAGAGTTGGGGTTTGTATTAGGATTAGGTTTAAGCTTAGGGTTAGGGTTAGGGTTAGAGATAGTGTTAGAATTAGGGTTAGGATTATAGATGGTGTTAGGATTAGGGTTAGAGATAGAATTAGGATAAGAGTTGGGATTTATGTTAAGAATAGAGTTAAGTTTAGGGTTAGGAATAGATATAGGGTTACAATTAGTGTTAGGGTTGGGGTTAGATATAAAATTTAGGAACCAGGTTAGGATAATGATTAGGGAACTAGGGTTAGGGTTAGGATTAGGATTAAGATTAGGGTTAGGTTTAGGGTTAGGGTTAGAGATATAATTAGGAATCAGGTTAGGATTAGGGGTAGAAATAGAATTAAGATTCGGGTTGTGGTTAGGGATAGGATTAGGGTTAGGGATAGGGTTAGGGTTACATATAGGGTCATGATTAGGGTTAGAGATATAATTAGGATTACGGTTGGGGTTTTTGATAGGATTGGGCTTAGGCTTAGGCTTGGGGTTAGGGTTTTTAATAAGATTAGGGTTAAAGATAGGGTCAAAATTAAGGTTAAAAGTTAAGGTTAGAGATATAATTACAATTATGGTTGGGTTTACATTAGGATTAGGGTTACTTTCTTAAGGTTAGGGTTATGGTTAGATAAATAACTATGATTAGGGTTAGTATTAGGGTCGAGGTTAGTGTTATTATTAAGGTTGGGGTTAGAGACAATAATAGAGTTAGAGATAGTGTTAGGATCAAGGTTAGGGTTAGGGTTATAGATATAATTAGGATTAGAGTTGGGGTTTGTGTTAGGATTAGGGTTAAGGTTAGGTTTAAGGTTAGAGATAGGGTTATAACTAGGGTTATGGTTAGGATTAGAGATAGAATAGGGAACAAGTTTAGGATTAGGGTTAGAAATGGAATTAGGATTAGGGTTGGGTTAGCATTAGGATTAGGGTTATGATTAGGGTTAGGGTTAGAGATAGGGTTAGGATTAGGTTAAGGTTAGAGATAGAATTAGGATTAGGGGTAGGGTTTGAGTTAGGACCATAATTAGAATTATGGTTAAGATTAGGAATAGGGTTAAGATTTTTAAGTTTAGGATTTATTGTCATCATTCATGTGCTTGTAAATCCAAACTTGAAACCTAAAATTCATTTTTAAAAATTGTAAACCTTACCACATTTAGAATTCAATTACAAAAGGATAAAGAATTGATTATATCAACATTACATCATCATAAAAACACATTGCATGCTTTCTTATTATTTTATATCATCATTATAAAATCATTAATTTGATTTGTTGAAAAATCTATCTTCAGAAAACATGAACCCTATGATTCAAAGAATTTCTAAAAAATATTTATAAACACTATCAACTCCTTACTAAAAATCTAACATCAAAAAATAAGAACAAACAAATATAAATCGTTAAATTTAAAAAAAAAAAACTCCATAACCAAAAATTTAATTTCACACATAAATTCATATATACACCCACATATAATAATTTACACTTTCATGATTGTACCCTAAGACTAACCCTAGCCCTTATTAAACACTAAGTTAAATTGAACCCTAATCCTAACCCTTATTAAATCATAACCTAAATTGAATCTTAATTGTAATTGAACAATAACCCTAATTGAACTCTAACCCTAAGTGAACCCTAAGCTTAATTAGACCCTAACCCTAACTTTAAATAAACCCTAATCCAAAGTTAACCTTAACTATAACCATAAGTGTAAACTTAATTATAATTAATATTACAATACTATAGCTAACCTTAATGTGTAATCTCCATCCTAACTCTAACTCTAACCCTAACTATAACCCCAAGTTTTATCCTAAAACCCTAATCCTAACCCAAATATTTACTGTATATCCCTAATTGAACCCTAACACTAAATGAACCCCAAACCTAACACCAAATCTAATTAAAATCCAATCTATATTAAACCCTAACCCTAAATCTAACACTAATTGAACTCTAATCCTAATCGTAACTCTAATTTAACCCTAACCTCACTTAAATATTAACCTTAATTAAACCTTGATTGAACCCTAATCTATCCCTACTCCTAATTCTATCTCCAACCCTAATCCTAACTCTATTTGTAACCCTAACCCTAACCATAATCTTAATAGTAACACTAACCCCAACCGTATGCCTAATTTTATCTCTAACCCTAACTATAACCCTAATCTTGATACTAACCTTAATTCTAACCCTAACCCTAATTTTATCTCTAACCTTGATCCTTACCTTGATCCTAATTCTATCTCTAATCCTAACTCTAACCCTACCCTTGATCTTTATCTATATCTCTATCGTCACCCTAACCCTAATCCTAATACTTACCTCAACCATAACCCTAACCCTTACCCTAATTAATTTTAAGAATATCTAATTCTATATGTAATCATTACCCTAGCCCTAATGCTAACCCCAACCCTATCCTAGCTCTACTCATAACCCTAATCCTAGCCTTAATCCTAATAGTAAGACTAATCCCAACTCTAAACCTAATTCTATCTCTAACCCTAACTATAACCCTAATCCTGATCTTAATCTTAATCTTAACCCTGACCCTAGTTCCATCTCTAACCCTAACCCTTACCCTGATCCTAATTCTATCTCTATTCCTAACCTTAACCCTAATCCTCATGCTAATACCAACCTAATCCTAATGATAACCCCAACTCTATTCCTAATTCTATCTCTAATCCAACCCAAATTCTAATTCTATTACTAACCCTAACCCTAACCATAATAGTAATGCTAACCCCAACCTTAATACTAATTTTAATAATATTAACACTAACCCTAACCCTAATGCTAATTATATGTATAACCCTAACCATAACCTTAATCCTAATTGTAATCCTAATCTTAACCCTAACCCTGATTCTGTCTCTAGCCCTAACCCTAATCTTAACCCTATCCTTCATCCTAATTCTATCTCTAATCCTAACCCTAACCCTAAATCTAATTCTAAACCCTCGGTTAATTATAATTCTATATGTGACCCTTATCCTAACCCCAACCCTAATCTTAATACTTAAATTAAACCCAACTCTAATCCTTAATCTACCTCTAATCCTAACCCTAACCCTAATCCCAATACTAACGTTAAACCCAACCCTAATGCTAATTGTATGTCTAACCCTAATAATTATAAACCTGATCATAATCATAATCGTAACCCTAACCATAATTATATCACTAATCATAACCCTAACCCCAATTATATCTTTAACCTTAACCCTAACCCTAACCCTTAACCTAGCCCTAATTATATCTCTAACACTAATCCTAACCCTAACCCTAACCCTACCCATGATTGTACTTCTATCTCTAATTCTAACCCTAATCCTAATTCTCATGCTAACCCCAACCTTAATTATAAGTGTGTTTTGAAGCCTAACCCGGATAATTTAATGTCTTCCATGTTGCACTGCGACTACTACTAGCATATATATATATTATTAATATATATGAAAATTGCCAAGAGATATCCTTCTCGAGGTGCCTAACTGATTAACTCTAAATTACAGCCCTCACTTTTATCAATGTTGACCAATGTTGACCACACAGGCTAGAGTGAACAGGGTCAGCTACTATTATTCTAATATTTTCTTTCCTCTTTGAGTTATGAACTATATTGTGACAGTATATGAAATGTTTAATAGAAACTCCAGTTATAAGGTTAGGAAATATGTATGTGTTGATTCCTAGCATATGTAGAATATATATGAGGAATATCTTTTGAGTTGAAATGTGTATCTGTTGGAAGGTATAAGTTATATGTTGATATTGTTAATCATTCAGAATTATGTTTTTGTGTGGATGTTACTTGTGAGAAATATGTAATCTTAATTTATACACAAAACATTTACTTTTTTCTATGAAAACCATCTGAAGCATATACAAACACCAAAACATGATAATTGTTTGACAGAATGCCAATTTGCATAAATTAGTGGAAGTGAAAGTTTTTTGTGCAGTATTATATTTATGAGGATAAGTGGAAACATTTCAATGTAATTTGGGGAAATTGTCACAAACCTGCCATAAACATTTTGAAGTGGTAAAATATATATTCAATTCAGAGGGCAACAATTAGTTTGATAAAATGCTTGCATCCTCAAACTTGTGAAAAATCAAAATTTCTATCCAAATTCGGTGTAGGATCTACAATTTAGGCACGCTTTGTCAATTTCAAAGTTAAAACATGTGTTGTAATAGCACTAGACTAGTGAAAGTAGTTAAAAAGCATTTATCCAAAAGGGAGAAGGCTCTAGATCAAATCACATAGCACATAGCTCTTGAAAAGGAAGAATAAAACCAAGTTGTTCTTTGTGTTTAGTAGTATTTAGTGCAAGAAAGAGAACAATCAACAAAGAAAGATGTTAAAATCCCATTTCTTATATAGCAGGTACATTTTGCTGCCTCCACCTCAAACAAGGGAACACAAGTCAATTTTTGATGCCCTCTCTACATGTCGTGACCTCAAGCATGTGGAGGAAAATAGTCGTCTCAAGGATAAATTTGAAAAATTAAAGCAAGAAAAGGTGGAGCTAGAGAAGAAGAGAGCTAAACTAGAGCCAAAGGTGTGCTTGATCTGTAAGGTAACGGAAGCCCTTTTTTCTTGTAGGCCATCATTAGGTAAATATGCACTTTTTCTTTAGTAATAGTTTTGAAATGGAAGTTCATGAGAATTCATTGTAACTTGCCCTTTAATTTTGAGGATGAGTCATTTTTAGATATATATTTGAAGAGTACAATTGAACAATAAGGTGTGAATTTTACCAACATGGGTTCATACTTAAACAATATTATACTTTTATGCTCAACGTAGACATTGGGTAGGTGTAATTAAAGAGTTTTGTTTCACTTTTAATGCATCAAATAATATGCGAGAAGTGGTTAACAGATTCTAACAATGTAGAAACCATTGTCGACCTCTTGATGATACATGAGTATCCAAGAAGCGAGATATTTTCCACTTCTCTCTCTTCCATTGTGTACAAACTTCATGGCACATCCCAATATGTTCAAAATTTACTCCATAACATTGCTTGTTTCCAAGATCATGAGGGCTATCTTCTAACTACTACTCACAAGTCCTACATAAATTGGTGGGAGGATTACCAAAGAATTTAAGGAGAGAGATAATCTCTCCCACCAACTTGAGCTAGAGTCTCAAAAAAGTATGGGTACTTATCACATATATCCAATAGCATAAGTATGCTTGGGTAAGAATGAGGTTCATACCTCCTCTCATCATCATGCCAAGGGGTAAAGCCACAAAACTAGTTTACAATTCCAGTGAGGAAGGAAAAGGTACAAAAAATGCCCCCATGCAAAAAAAATTGGTTTTTAAGCGTTCGAATGAACATCTGGTTCGAGCAAACCCAAAGGGGGTTCACTCGAACCCTGGTTTGAGTGAACGTCTAGGGGGGTTCGCTTGAACCCTAGTTCGAGTGAACCTCCAGCGGGGTTCGCTCAAACCCCCCTTCTCCCCCCTTCTCCCCCTTTAACACCAAAAAAACTCCAAAATTTTTCCCTTCAAAGCTCGAGTTGAGGATGAAAATGGACGAGACTTCACAAACCCAACTGGATGATGGTAGTCCTCAGAATGAGCTATCCAACGAATATAATTTTAATATGTTTTGGTTTTATTATGTATTTGTTTTTTAATTTTGATTAAACATACGTTTTTCACTGAAAATCAAGCTCTATGTTCTGCACATGTGGAAAAATAGCAAATTATCAAAAACAAAATTGAAACATATCAATGCACTAGATATTGAAGTCCTTGATCCAACAAAATAAAAATTGAATTTCGATACATACAAAAAAAATGTTGTATACAGTCTGCCTATGTCTGAATTGTAATTGGTTTGACTTCAAAATTTGATTAAGAAATAAATATTCAATAAAGCACTATGAAACCAATTGGAAGCACTAGATATCATAGTTACAAATCTAAATTTGAAAAAAATAGAATTTTATCCTTCGTGGAAAAAAATTTATGTTGTATATGATGAACATCACTCCTTAAAAATGGTGTTTACTAAAAAAAACTAGTTTTTAAAGGAGATGGAAAAAGAAGTACAATCCGATTCCAAAATTTTTGAAAAAAATATATTTAGAATCTACAGACAAAATTTCACAAATCACTAGTTTGCATCATCTTCAAATTACTCACGGTTTAGTCGCTATAGGTGCCCGAAAGTGAAGATTTAGTTAGAAAAAATCAGTTAAGTGTCCAGTTTGGCCAAAAATTGTAAACCAATATTGTGGGATCACCCCAAGTCCCATGTAGACTTTAGTATGGAAAATGCTAATGCATAAATTTTAGAAGTGACAGTTTAGGATTGTTGAGCACAAGGGATACATAGCACCCAAAGCATACACTATATACCAAGAAGGGTATTTTAACTATGGTGAGATTCATGAGGACAAGACCCTTGCTAAGGAAGATGTGCAATTCATGCCATGAGGACATAGCTAATCTCATGTGGTGGAAATATGATGAGACAAGAATAATGTCTTTATCTATTATTCAAAAACTTTGTATGTTTTCTATTAGAACAACTATTTTGGTGAACTTACTATAGGATTAAATGACTTGAAACTATTATGAAAGTAAAATATATGATGTGTTTCTTAATTTCTTCATGTAAGCATTCTTAAATAATGTTTGCAAGCCAAGAGCCCCAAACCTATACAAATAAATCCCTTGAGCTAAAGAGAACAAATAAAAATAAAGGGAAACTAAGGTCTCATGCCCTTTACAATAAAAATGCTACAAAAATAGAAAAACGATTGTAATAAGGTAGATAGGACCAAACATAACACTACTAAACAATGGCAAGCCCTTAACTAGTAAATCTCATACCCTCAACCCTAGTGTGGGAATGAGATTCATGTTTTTGAAGTCCTTCCTTTAATCTTTGGACAATAGTCCAAGAAACCTCATTATCCAAACCCTCAAATTAAGTAGAGAGGGGAATTCATCTACGGTACCTTAATCGAGGACAATACGTGAGAGGAGCACTTGGCCGAGGAGGTCAACTACCTATGGAAATTGTAACACAAACTTGAGGATGAACTCCAACACCACCCCCTAAAAGAGGATCAATAATCACTAGAATAGTATCATTAAACAATGTGGATGGTGAAGGGTCCACCACACCAACAAAAATTGGAGGCACAAAAGACTCCAAAGCATACTCAATGTGCCTCACCATTGGAGATTCATGAGGAAGATCTAGAGATCTAGATAATTTGAACGTTCAGAGACATCAATCATGAAGAGTTTGACGAGGGCATCACACAACCACATAACAAAACTAGCATTCCTACAACATAAACGAGGGAAATTAGAAGCAAGGTGCTCAAAAGAGAAGCATCACTTGCAATAGAAGGGAAGGTCTTCATTGTCAATAACCTAGGTCCAAGGCCTATTCTCCACATCAGAATGACCTCCCCAAAAAGTACCTTGGAGATGTCAGTATCCAAAAAATGTGCATATATAGTGTGACCAACATTTGAGGTAACTGAGTCAACAATTAAAAACTACCTGATAGAATTGCCAATAGCTTCATAATAGGAGTCTCTAAAAATGAAGAGGGAGATTGGATAATATAACCCAAATTGGCACACTATAAAGGGGATCTATAAAAAGATTAAAAGAAGGAAACTATGACTTAGGCAAAAAGAATGCTCACACCATGACCACAACCTACCATCACATATCAACTCTTTGTTTGTGTGGGAACCAAAACTAGCAATTAGAACCCCCTTGGCATAAGAGTAAAGCCCAATTCTTTCATTAATGAAGGGCCTCCATGATGCCAACACCCACTTATACAGGTTAGACAGAGAAGATCAAAGGCCTGCAAACTAGAGCACACTAAATGTAATGAGAAACATTCTCATTGATCTCTGGACCACAATGAACAATAAGATCTAGAACCCAACATCCCCTCTAGCAAGACCCAACATCCATACATACATTTTTGGAAGGCACCGAAAACCAGTCACAACCAAAGGAGGCATCAAGGCTCAATAGAGAACTAGGAGAAAGTAGAGGAATGTCACCTAAAACACTATGACATGTTGGAGAAACAAATAAATATGCATCCACACCTCCAACCGCACCAAAGAGTAGTGGGTAATAAATTTTTGAAATTAGGTTTCTTGTAGCATGCAACAATAGAGAGTTGCCATGGAAGAAAGAAATTGATATTGTTATAAGCATGCCTAAATAGTTGTACAAATATTTTTCTATATATTTCTATCTTCTTGTGATAAATACAAGGCTCAAGCACAACAATAGAATCTAGAGCTGGAGAATGACAGTTTTTAAATTTTTTAAACCCACTAGAGTTGTTATAATTGGCTCCCAAATGAACATAAGTAAATCTAAAATTAGTAAACTCTAGACTGGACTAGATAGCTTCAGAATGTGCAACATCAAGGTCCCACCAACTTTAAACAGTGAATGTCAACCCATTCCACTTGTCCCTAGAATTATGGCCTATGCTCTATAGAATCTAAGTCAATATTAGTGATTCCAACCAAACACAACTATTAAAAGTCTCAATTGAAAATGTCTTTTGAATGCTCTGTTTTAAATCTTCAATCTATCCCTAAGAATCTAGAGCACTCTAGTTTGATTGCACTAGCAACTCCCTTATTTAAGATTGATGGAAACCTTTAAATAAGATTGAAGTACTAATGAATTAAGATCCAGCAATATTAGGGTAATAATAATTTTATTTTTAAGTTCTCAAGAAAATCTTCTTTTTAGTATAGTCTGATATGAAAGTAAAAGAACAAAATATATATATTTCAATAACAAATTTATTATATAAGGATTTATTTTTCATCATATATGAGTAAGAAGAAACAAACTTGATATCTCCCTAGGAGTAAAGGATTGATTGAAGGGAGTAGGGCCTTTGATTTTTTTCATTTATTAGTAAGAAGTAAACTTGATATCACTCAAGAAGTAAAGGATTTATTTGAAAGAGGGGTAGGGACCACTAACCTAAGAGGAAAATCCTATGGTATTTTATGTTTGCATTATTTTGATTATTGTTTACTCACATAACTTACTTCATTTGCATAATCATAGATCTATTTTTACTATCATATTCTTATTTCAAGACTTATAGGCGTTTATTTAGAATAGACAAAAAAATATATAGTATTTCTAGTTTCATGCAAACTATGTTTTACATTTTAAGCAAAATAGTCTAGTTCAATTTCCAACTGTGTGTTTGATTTCAGTACATATAATTTATAGTAATGTATGTTTTGATTTCAGTATATTAATAAAGTAAATTTGATTTTGAGTTTATAAAACTTAGGATAGATTAGATTCAATTAGGAGAAGCTTGTTACCCTCGTAATTCAAAACCATGTTGCAAATTTCATTTAGACACCACATGAATTTATAAGAATTAAATGGTGAGACATTAAAACCATTACAATAACCTCATCATTTAGCAACAAGAGGTTTGTCATTTTTCCAAGGAAAAAGAGGAAATCAATAAAAAAAACTAAAATGTTTTTCTTTCAAATTCATTTTTCTTAAGCCATTTTTTAGTGTTTTCAAGGTGAAAATAACATGTCATGCAACAAAATCAATACAACATAATATTCAAATCAATGATATCAACAAAATTCTAAAATTAATGAAATATAGTCATAAATGCAATCAAATCAAACATAATATTACTTCATGTTTTCAAAAAAATTTGAAGTTACATATTCTAGCTAGGGTTTAATGCAAAGATCAATTGAAGAAATGGGACTTTAAAGAGATTCAATTTGTCAAGTGGATTGTAATGCCCCGCCACGCAACCCTAGAGGAAGTTGCAAACAACTACTTAAACAGGCTAATTTTTTTTTTGTTTAAGTACAATAACAAGCAAGTTCGCTAACTAAAGCCAACAACCTCTAAGGTTACGAGACAGAGGTTATATAGAACCTCAACAAAAAACATGAATTTAAACCATGTCAATTATTTAGATAATAATTAAACACATACATTCCAATTAAGATAATTTACATCAAGCATAAAGATAACTTACAATTGCATTAATCCATTATAAACAATAAGATTACAACTCTCATTCCCCGAATGAGATAAGTTCAATAAACATAATTACAATTACAACTTCCACCTCAATAACAACTGAGGGGTAAAATAATACAAGATCAACTGAAATGAAATAAAGCAAGAACTGAAACTGAAACCCACGAGCTCTCCAACTGGAAGTCTCGTCCACACGAACATGAAGAAAGAACCCAATGGATTTAGGTGCACACCACCCAACCAAGTGGAACCCAAAGGCCCACCCCTTGTGCTAGGAGATAGTAACAAGGAATCATAACCAAGACCAACACCTCTAGACACAAGCTAAATCATAACTGAACCAAACTGAAACAACCAATCACATGCACCTCACAAGTACAACACACGTACAACACAAGTGCATCACAAGTACAACTCAACATGGTTACATTGCTTCCAGATAAAAAGCAGATCAAGTATGTTAAGGGAACCATACACATAATAATCAAATACCAACTATGGTCACAACAGGTATGTTACGGAAACCATACCCATGATAAACAAGTACCAACTGTTGTTCTAGACAGAGTGTCATCACACAATTCGTCATGAGTTACCCATTGCGGATCTTCATAGGCTCCGGTCCCCATAATGGGTTATCCTGGTGGCCTCTACCGATCCTCGGCCCTCATACTTACTAATGCGGGATCAAATACCTGTCATAAAGACCAGATAGATAACCTTGCCATTCCAGGCCTTCCCACTCACCCCAAGTCTAAACAAGCACTTGTGAATATGAGTGAGGCTAGAACTTATCTTGATTAGTGTGAAGTACCACCTAACCTCTAAGTACATTGATTTAATTATCACTTGATTAACTATTTCTGAAGGTTACCCAATCTTACATCTTCCGGGCTCTGGCCCCAAACGGAAGCCACTCTTCTACTTGACAACACACACCATCCAATCACCAAGGGTAACAAAGTGCAAACAAACCAGATATCACGACCACTCCTTTCTCAGGAGGCGACACAAACTGAAACGCACTCCAACACTGGAGGCAACAAATCATATAACAAGGTCACTCCTTACAAGAAGACACAGATCCCATAATCCACTACTTTCTCAAGAGACACAAAACGTCCCCGTTTGTAGAAACCAAGTAACTAACTGATAACTTCCCATGCACTACCCAAGGGATTCAAAACCGGTTGACCACATGACACGACAACCCACATATTTAAAAGACCTCATCTGGAAGACTTGTTAACCCCGACTGAACAAATTTCTCCAAGGCGATAACAAGAGACTCATATTAAAACAAGCAATTAATCACGAATTAAACCTGCTTTGGATTTCCTAAATCCAATTCTTTTAATAAAATTTCATAGGTTATTGCCACAATAAAACTAATTTTAATAATGTCTCTTCCAGACATAAGCATAAATTTAAATCAAATATTTAATTTCACTAACTGTTTTAAAATAAATATAAATTAGACATTTATTTTCAACCATTTAGAAAACATCGTTTAAAAATAAATATTTATTTCTTTTTTTTACCATATTCATTTCTTAATCAATTAACTTAACTTAAACTACCAAAATCAAATCTATTGTTCCATTAAATCCATTATTTTAAACTAAAATCCATAATTTGACTAAGAGCATTGTAACTTAAACTCGTTAATCACCTCTAATTCATGCCATTTAAATCAACAATTCTTAAGCATATTAAATTTACATCACCACTAAAAATATATATAAAAATAATATATATACATATTAATATTTTAATACCACATAATATAATAATAAATATTATATTATAAATCCCATTTTATTAATATATAATAATATTTTAATATTATAAAAATATAATATTGAAAGTATTAAATATATTTTAAGATTATAAATTTATAATATTGAAAATATTAAATATATATATATTTTATTTATATATTATATTATATTAATATTATAATATTATATATCATAATAATAAATATTATATGTATTATACATATATATTAATATTTTATATGATAAATATATAATATTAAAATATTAATATTAATATTTTTAATAAATAAATAAAAAAAAGTTAAAACAAAGCCCACGTACCTTCTTCGTCCGTGTGCGCCATACACAAAGGGCGGTTGTGTTTACACACAGTTGACCCCCATTAATGGGGGTCCCTGTTATGGGCAGCGACTGCAGGTAAGGGGAGTGGAGGGCGCGTTGGGCACGGCTCCTCCCACTCGCCTCCCATGGGGGGCACAATGGGGGTGAGCCCCCAGCGACCTCCCCACTGTATTTTTTATTTTTATTTTTTTTTAAACCCTCAAAAAAACGTAAATCCAAATGTTCGACTACGGATTTTTTGAGATCCGCGCCTCACCCAGGGTCATTTTAAAAAACAATATTTAACAACATGTGTATATGCATATATATTCCTCAATATATATATATATATATATATATATATATATATACTCATATATAATTATTTATATTTATGTTTTCTTTTGAAAAAATACTCAATCCAAAATTTAATTGGGCAATTAATTTCTAGGGAAGGATTATAAACAGGCATATTTCAATTTCTTTGAAGATATTCATTTCAAAACAGGGCTTTTTCCAAATAAAATTCACATTCAACATGGGTTTCTCCTTTGCAATCCACAAACACAATTTAAATGATTTCAAACAACATATTCAAACTATATAACTTTTCAAAATGAAACTACTAATTGAATGAACCTGATTTTTTTGAAGTTGAGAGAAGATCTTGATGGTGCATTGATTCCCTCTTCAAATCCACAGATTCTTTAAGCTTTTTCCAAAAACCCACAAAATTGAACAATTTCTTCCTTCTCTTTTTTTTTTTTACCTTTTTTCTAAAACTCCATGAACAAAACTTGTGAAGAAAAATTCAATCATAAGGAAAAAAACCCTAAAAATTCCTACAACCACCCTCATCAATTTATGAAAACAGAATAGCAAATATCTCATTTTTTCAATTTTTGAATTCAAATTTTCTAAGTTGACTTTAAAACATTTTCTTTTATTTTCAATTCCAAACTAAATATGCATAAATTTTCAAAATGAATAATTTAATTTATTTCAGCAACATAAATTTAATTAATTAATAAAATAGATTTAATCAACGATTAAATTATTTATTAATCAAATTAAATTAATAATGAAATAAATTACATTTCAACATAAACCAAATAAGGTAATCGACAATTTAACTATAAAAGCATATATTTTAACATTTTTCCAACTTGCAATTTTAAACTGAAATCAAAGTCAGATGAAAACATTAAGGCAACTTAACCCGACTAACACCAGACGACACACTAAGACTAGGGTGACGACTTGACACGGAAAACCTAGCTACTATCTCCCAATCGAATACCGTTGGGCATTGGACACGCTCAACCCTGTGAGACCAGGTGGAGTCGATGTCATGTACCTGTCAACCTGTGAACAAAGAGTATATCCACATGCAATATATGTCATCATTAAAACACACCGTGAAGAGGAAATCTCGGAATCGCAGGGCGCTCGCAAGCGAGTGATGCGATACCGTCTCCTTCACCAATACAAGGTGACTAACTGACAGTTCTAACATACTAATATAATTCAAAGCATAAAACATATTTAATTCAAACATCCATAATGCTAATCCAAAACATGACATAAGATAACATTAACGTCGCTTTATAGATAGCGATCAAATAGAAGTCGAGTACCATAGTCAAGGTACTAACAGAAAGTACAACATAAAATAGCAAAACACTGTTCAATCAAAAGGACAAAACGGAGGGGTATTACATGGATTATCATAATTTCAAAGAGTTTCCAAAATTCTATTGTGATCTACATAGAGAAAAGCTTCATCATCGAGAGATGCCTATCTAAAAGTAAGGGAAATAGCATATTCTAATATCAATTATTTTTAACTAAGGCTAATTATAACATGTTATTTTTTAGCAGTCTCTATTTTTAGCTCAATGCACTATTTTTAGCATTCTCTATTGCCTAAGTCTACTATTTTAGATTATATGTTTTTAGATATGTTGCCATGCAAAATATGTGAACTTTATTTGTTAATTTGTGATAATTTATGTCATCAGTTTAACTGGCAATCACATAATTTTAAATTTAATTTTAGTGATAGGATTTTATAATAAAACTTGCATTACATCTATCATTCAATTCTTATTGTAGCAATTAGTTTTTTATTCTAATGCAATAACTTTGTAAACATTATAAATAAGTGGGCATTTGCACTTAGTTTTTTAATGGAGAATTATCAAGTCTATATATTGTTAAAATTACTTTTCTCTAAGTACCCATTATTGTTATCCAAAATTCAATATTCATCTAATAGAGCTTATTGTGCCTATCTATTGAAGTAATTAGGTAAATACTATTTTACTCTTGACATTATCTTTTTTCAAAAAAAATTATTGAGATGTTTTTTATATTGATAAAAGTAGGATTGAAAGGATTTAAATCCTTGTACAACATATCATCCAACTAACAAACAAAAAAAGTACAATGAGATATAGGACAAGCCAAACAATCCAACAAAACAAAACAAAGTGACAATTACAATCAAACAATCCAACAAAACAAAACAAAGTGACACAATTACAATCAAACTGTTACACATCAGCAAAAAGAAATAGCACGAGACCATGAAGACCAGCTTAGACAATGCCAAATCCAATTGCTATTGAAATGTTTTTGTTATGTGTGCTGAGATAGATCAAAATGCTTCTACCAAATTTGCAAGTTTTATATTGCAAGTTTATTTGAAATTGGATGGCATGGCTTTGTATCAATCACCTAAATTAATTTGCCAAAGTGGTTGTGTTTTTATGCTTAAACCTATTCAATATTAATGTGTACTTGCATTGTTTAGTCTTTACTTTTAGTTGAACAATGCAAATGTGTAGTCATAGAATTTATTTTCAATCAAAAAGCATAAAATTATTTTCCTTTACATTGAAATGCATGTCAATTTTTGTCCTAGGTGAACCAAAAAGATAAACTTAATTTTATTCAACTTATGTGAATCTTCTCATAAAACACCAAAATTTATAAATAAGCAAATAAATATTATTAAAATTAAGGTTATTTTTTTCTATTTAAAAAAGCTTCCCTTTGTAATTCAAAGAATGGTTCTACAACATTTTATTTTGTCACTAAAAGGTGTGGATTAAAGCACTAACAATTAGCCATCCTAACATGCTTCCCATAGTCTTATTTCCAATATTAGAAATGTGAAGCAAACAATTTCAAACTAGGAGCTCGTCATGTCACACTAATTCATTCCTTACCATTGAAGAACAAGTTTTGTTGTAATCATCAATAATTTAATAGTGTGACAAATGGCTCTCTAGTGTTACATAATAAACATATGCTTAAATCATTGGGGATTCCTATTGTATGGCACAATAAAAAGCTAACACGAGGTAAACCATGTCCAAATCTAGGACAAATAACTAGATGTCAAGGGCTCTTGTATGTTAGTCAACAATTTATGCCTACTTCAAATTTATAGGTTGCAACATATCAGATTAATGCTAAGCTAAGCAAAGTCATTGCTATTGTGTGCAAAATTGAGACAATCCACTTGATCTTTCATTTTTGTTTAGTCAAAAATTGAACATTACATAGATCTTCTACTTTCATTATGGTTAGTAATAATAAGTTGACAATCCATAATCAAAATTGAAAACATAAACAATGGAGGCCTCACACCTTCATTTCTCATAGGTACAATGTCTCTAAGCTTTGTATTTTCACCAATCACCTACCATCAACATGGGCATATGCAAGGTACTACAAATGTGGCCCTTTGGAGGCAAAAAGAGGAACATTTACATATAATATCAGTCGCAAATAAATCTCTTGTTGATCTTTGTATTTACCCCATCTTCACCTACAGTCAACATATAAATCGATGTAGGATAGTGCGAATGTGGCCCTTAGTAGCCAAGAGGAGGTAAACTACAGGTATTGCCAATCACAAATTTATAAGATTTCCATCATACCATATTGACAATCCTTACTGTGCTCAAGATGCACAATTGGAGTGCCATAAAGTTCAAATAAATTATTTTGTTATGTTTGAAGTGCCTACCCTTGTAAGATTTGTTGATGTGCACTTCAAATTAATTGTGAATTAACTTTGAAGTTACCTCTAATAAATTGTAAGTGCAATTGCTAGCATTGATATATGTTCCATGTTTAGTCATTTGTATGGTAATAATATACAACATATATAATAATATAGGATATTTTGTAATTGATAATATACTATAATATTTTATTAATTCTGTAGTTAAGTTTTCATTATACATCTATTTTTATTACTATATACATAATAATATAGGATATTTTGTAATTGATAATATACTATAATATTTTATTAATTTTGTAGTTAAGTTTTCATTATACATCTATTTTTATTACTATTTTGAGTATAATTATTTATAATATTAATAAAAATAATAGTATTCACTGCATATAATACTAATTGGCTATAATATTAAAAAAAAAATAGCAAAGATGTAATAATATTGTGTTAATTCACTCCAGTAGATTCCTTAGCTTGATAATCAGAAATACAATTTGTGTAACAAGCATTTCTCTGATGAGTATAGATGATAACTCATCTTATGACAGCATTCTCTTAACAATATAAAGTTTCCACAGGTTGTTTTTGTTGTGATTGTTTGTCCTTCATGACATTTCTCTTGTCTTGGACAGTTGTATATGTTACGCGGTTTGCAATCTGGCAGTTTTGAAAGGCTCTTTGACTTTTTCCAAGGCTTATGATGTTGTCGGTTGCACTCATTTATGGTGTTCACGGACTTGAAGACACTATCATTATTTGTTAAGTTTGTCACTTGACTTAGCATGCAACGGATTTCAATCATTATGTTATTTGGATTAAAAAGTTCATTGGTAAAGAAATTAGGGTAACACTATGTCTTGTGTTCATCTTTTTGACACATAGTCGAACCCTAGCCGCACTGCTGTAAGGAAATCTTGTTCGGTTGTATTGCTCCTTCAGTTACAAGTATTGGGAGTTTGTTTGTTGTGATGGACATCTCACAACCGAAAAAGTGGATGAGGTATTTTGTTGGAAAATTGTTTTATTATCTGGTGTTTGGTGACTGGCCGCCATGACAAGTATTTTGTTCCTTTTCAGTTATTGCAATTGGTTTCTTTCTTCTCAGTTAGTTGTTATAACCATTTGAAAGTTATGTTATCTCGTTTTTGGTTTAATTCAGGTTGTAGAAAAACTCTAAAGTTTTGTTGTTCGTATTTGTTAATATTGTTTTTTTCTCCATATTTGGTGGAGTATATTTTGAAGAGCAAACAGTTAACAGGAACAAACATTGTTTATCCTTGTTGGGTGAATGATTTTATTGGTTAAGGAGTTTGTTAAAGGCTGTTCATTCTACTTCTATTTTAAATCCTGGTTAGTGGTTACGGATGTAACTATTTTTCTGTTATCTTCAAACAACAACAGCAAGTCTTTTTAAAAACGAGTTGTAAAAGAAAGAAATGTGACTCAAAAAAAACAGAAAGGAGAATAGTATTCTATTGAAAGTTTTGTAAATTCAAAAATGAAAAACTACATGTGTAGACTCTGGTTTCTATAACATAGATTTGATTTGGGTGAAGTTTTTGTGAAGAACAAATTGAGGTCATATTATCTGTTATCATGACATGAATTGATTTGTGCAGTGAAGCTTTTAGAATTGCACATACAATGCGGTTATAAGACCCTTACTTTACAAGTGAACTCTTCATGTAAGAGATTTTGAAAAGGAGTTGGTACTCCTATTGAAGTAGGTGCTTCAGATTGTTACAGTGACTGAGTTGGTGCTCAGAACGATATTGTAAACAGAATTTTGAGATTAAGCCTGCAAGGCATTTAGGAGTGGTTTTTCTACCCCTAGAGGGTTTTCCACTCGGCATCTCTCTATGTCTCTATCATTTCGTGTGCATGTGTTTACCTGCTGTCATCCTTACTTAAACTGTTGTTTTTAGGTTCTTCAATTGCTCTGATTTGTATATTTTTCCAGTTTAATAATCTTCAGCACTATTTGTTCAGTTGTTTCCTTCATGTTGAAAGTATAGTTGTGTTTACTTCTAGAAATAATTTTTTTTTCTTGTATGTTTGTAAAAACAATGATGTTGTGATGTTATTCATTTGTGTAGCCTCAATTGTCATACTATACTTCAAGTGGTGATGTTTTGGTTTGTTCAAACAAGAAATTATTTACAACCCTGATTCACCTCACCCCTCCCCCCCTCTCAGTGTTGTTCCACTTCCAACAAGTGGTATCAGAGCATAGGGTCCTTTGTCAGGTTTTCCAACCTAGGATTATTTCTGGTCTTGGAAGTTTGTTTTAAAAATGTCTCAAGCTCATGAAGGTACTTCTATGACAAGAGCTTCATTATTTGATGGAACAGATTATGTGTTTTGGAAGATCAGAATGGAAACATATCTGACTTCTATAGATCTTGATGTTTGGAGTATTGTTTTAGCTGGTTACAATGTACCAACGACTCTTCCCACATCTTCTGATGAGAAAAAAAACTATGAAACCAATGCTAGAGCAAAACATGCTCTCTTGTGTGCCTTGACTAAAGATGTTTTTATCAAGGTTATGCATTGTAGTTTTGCTAAGGAAATTTGGGTTAAACTGGAAACTATTTATCAGGGAAATGAAAAAGTAAAACAGTCAAAAATCCTCACACTCAAACATCAGTTTGAAGAAATTAAAATGAAGGATGATGAAAGAATAGCCGATTATTTCTTAAGAGTTGATGAAATTGTTAATGCTATGAAAAGGTTAGGAGAAGAGGTAAAGGAGTTTGATGTTGTCACTAAGGTTATCAGAACTTTACCAAATAAGTTTGAAGCTAAAATTGCTACTCTTGAAGAAAAGAAACATTTTGGCCAGCTCACTCTAGATAGTTTACAAGGTACTTTAACTGCCTATGAAATGAGAATTAACAAAAATACTTCTACTGGTAAAAAAACTGCCTTTAAGGTAGAAAAGAAAACTTTATTAATGATAGTGATTCTGATTTGTCTGATTCCAAAGAAGCTCTTCTTGTTAAGAAACTGAAAAAGAAGTATAAGGGTAAGATGCCTTTTAAGTGTTTTACATGTGGCAAACCTGGACATTTTGCTGCAAAATGTCCTTATGATGATCAATCTTATGAAGATGAAAAACTAGAAAGACAATTTAAGAAAAAGACTTACTATCCTAAAAAGAAGTTTAACTTTCAACTGAAAAAAAAAAGTCTTTTTTCAAAAGAAGATTCAGATTTTGAGTCTGATGGTTCACTTGATGATAAAGACTTGACTTTGTTTATGGCTAAAGTTGAAACTCAAAAGGTCTCTAACAAGGAATCAGAGGAAACACCAAATAAAGAATCTAAAAAACTGTCTGAAGTAGAAAATTGTGAAATTGAATTACTTTGTGCTCTTAAAGAGATAAAAAGGTTAAAGAAACTTATTGTTTCTCAAGAACATAATTCAGATAGAGATCTTAGTTCTGATAGGTTGGTCACTGGTTTACAAATTGAGCTTGATGATTCTAAAAAAATGGTGGATACTTTTCAATATGTTCTTATTGATAAAGATAAAGAGATTCAAACTCTTGAACATCAGGTTGTCAATCTAAAAAAACAAGTGGAAAGTTATGAGAGTACTTTTCACTTGAATGAGATACTTGGAAAACAAAAACAGCACAAAGATATGACTGCTATTGGGTTCAATACTGGTGAATGTCCAAAAGCTTTACATCAGAACTTCAAGGCAGCTGAGAAGAAGCAGTCATTTGAGCATCAACGAACCAATTTCAGGTTTAATGCTTTCTTTCATGGTTATTGTTTCTTTTGCAATAAGTTTGGACACAAAATAAGCAACTGCAGAACAATGATGTCTAGAACACCTAGATTTGGTCACAAACAGTTCTTTGGTTTTTCTAATACTGTTAGGTGTTTCACTTGCAATTCTATTGGTCATACATCTAAGCAGTGCAAACGAGGTAAACATATCTCTGGCAAAGTTTGGAGACCCAAATTTGCTCAAAACATAGAACAATCAATGCGTGTTCAAATTGCTCTTCTTTCAAGAAGGAAGGCTTTATGGGTTTTAGACAATGGTTGTTCTAATCACATGACAGGTGATCAAAACATGTTTATCAAGCTTGAAGATTATTCGGGAGGTTTTGTGAAATTTGGTGATAATACAGGAATTGAGATTAAAGGTAAAGGTTCTTTGCTTTTAAATGATGATACTCCTATCTATGATGTGTATTACGTTGATGATCTTAAACACAATCTTTTAAGTGTTAGTCAGATTTGTGACAACGGTTATAATGTTATATTCCACTCACAAGGTTGTGCTATAAAGAACAAATGAGGAAAAACAGTTGCAACTGGATTATGGACACAAGGTAATGTTTATAATCTTCTTGACTCTTCTAATCATGAATGTAGTGAAGGGATATGTCTCATGGGTCAAATTGAAGAAAATTGGTTGTGGCATAAGCGGTTAGGACATGTTAACTTTGATAATCTGGTTAGGATCAACAAAAACCAGAATGTTAGAGGATTGCATATTCTACACAAACCTGAAAATATTGTTTGTAAGGAATGTCTCAGAGGTAAACAAACTAAGGTTAGTTTTAAATCCAAAGAACATGCTTCAACTAAACCTCTGCAGCTTGTACACACTGATCTGTGTGGTCCCACTAGAACAAGATCTATAAATGGTGAGCAATATTTCATGTTGTTTGTAGATGACTATACAAGAATGGTTTGGGTAACATTTCTCAAAAACAAGTCAGAAGCTTTTGATAGATTTAAAAAAAATCGGAAAATGGTTGAGAAAGAAGCTGACACAAAGCTTAAATGCTTACGATTAGATAAGGGAGGTGAGTTCACTTCTCAAGAATTTATAGATTACTGTGAGAAACATGGCATAAAACGTCAATATGCTACTGCAAGAACTCCTCAACAAAATGGAGTTGTTGAGAGGAAAAACAGAACAGTAAAAGAAATGGCAAGGACAATGTTAGATGAAGCAAAACTACCAGACAAATATTGGAAAGAAGTTGTTCATACAGCTGTTTATACTCTAAATAGGGTACAAATTAGAGTGAAGTCTAATTTCACTCCTTATGAACTTTGGCATGGTAAATCAACTTCAGTTAAATACTTTTGAATCTTTGGTTGTAAATGTTTTATTAAACGTGATGATGAAAACTTGGGCAGCTTTTAGTCTAGATCGGATGAAGGTATATTTCTCGGATACTCTACTCATATTAAAGCTTATAGGTGCTACAATAAAAGGCTTAATAGAATTGTTGAATATGTTAACGTAAAATTTGATGAAAAATTGCTTCTTGATGATGAGCCTGTGCAGGATGGTGACGAGGAACCTTTGTTAGGCCTTGACATTACTCCTAAGTCTAATGAAACAAATATTGTTCCACGGGAGGATGCTTCAAGTTCTAAGACAGTAAACATCTCCAAAGCCACCCTTCAGGATTGCTTTTAAAAATCATCCTCAAGATTTGATCATTGGGGACGATAATGCTGGGATTTTAACAAGAAGAAAAGCTAAATTTGATGAGCAAGCACAGATTGCTGAACATTTCTGTTTGATAACTGATTTTGAGCCTAAAGTTGTATCTGATGCTTTAAATGATGAATGTTGGTTGAAAGCTATGCAGGAAGAGATTAGTCAAATTGAGAAGAATAAGACTTGGGAGCTCGTCCCAAGACCTGATGATAAAAATGTTATTGGAGGCAAATGGGTGTTGCATAACAAGCTGGATGAGTGTGGCAAAGTAATAAGGAATAAAACACGTTTTGTGTGCAAAGGATATGCTCATCAGGAAGGTATAAACTTTGGTGAAACTTATGCACCTGTTGCTCGTATTGAATCAATTAGAATTTTCTTAGCATACTCTTGTTTCAAGAATTTTAAGGTTTACCAAATGGATGTGAAAACTGCATTCTTGAATGGTTATTTTGATGAAGAGGTATATATGGAACAACCAGAAGGATTTGTTGCAAAAGACAAAATTGATCATGTTTACAGATTAAGAAAGGCTCTGTATGGTCTTAAACAAGCTCCTAGAGCTTGGTATCCCAGGTTGGATGCACATTTAACAACAAATGGTTTCAAAAGAGGAGGTGTTGATAGTAATCTCTATGTTAGATTTGAAAGTGATGATGTTCTAGTTGTTGAGGTCTATGTAGATGATATAATTTTTGGCTGCAATAACGATGCTTTGTCTAAAATGTTTTCAAAGATTATGGAATCTGAGTTTGAAATGTCAATGTTAGGTGAACTAACATTTTTTCTTGGTCTCCAAGTTTTACAGCTTGAACATGGAATATTTTTGTCACAAACAAAATATGCCAAAGAGATGTTAATAAAGTTTCAGATGAATGATTGTCATCCTGTAAGCACACCTATGGTAACTGGCTGTAAGTTGTCTAAAACTGATGATTCTCCTGATGTTGATCAAACAGAGTATCGGTCAATGATTGGTAGCTTACTATATTTAACTACTTCTAGACCGGACTTAATGCATGCTGTATGTATGGTGTCTAGATTTCAATCTGCACCAAAACAATCTCATCTCATGGTTGTAAGGAGGATATTCAAGTATATCCAAGGTACTCTTGATTTTGATTTATGGTATCCACGAAATAATGACTTTACTTTGACAGCATTTACCAATGTTGATTGGGCTGGTTGTTTAGATGACAGGAAAAGCACTAGTGGTGCAGCATTTTATCTTGGTGATTGTCTTGTTGCTTGGCATAGTAAAAAGCAAGATTCGGTTTCATTATCAACAGCTGAAGCCAAATACATTGCAGCTACTTCTTGTTGTACTCAGCTTCTTTGGATGGCACAAACATTATCAAACATGGGTATTGAGGTTGCTAAACCAATTTCTATTTTTTGTGATAACACAAGTGCAATTAACTTGTCTAAAAATCCTATTATGCACTCACGAACTAAGCATATTGCCATTAAATTTCATTTTTTAAGGGAAAAGGTTTTGGCTAATGAAATAACAATGCAGTATGTTTCTACTCAAGCACAAGTGGCCAATATCTTCACAAAGCCTTTGGCTAAAGAAGTCTTTGAAGGGCTTCGTTCTCAATTGGGAGTTGTCTATCAATCTTTGCTCTCTTAAGCTCTATTCTTTGTTGAGGGGGAGTTTTTTTGCTCTCTAAGTAGCCTCTTGCTGCTCTTCATGGCTTTGCTGGTTCTTGTTCTATTTGCCCTTTGTCCTTGTGACAAAAAGGGGGAGAAAGTGCTTTGGTTTCGGTGGTTTGGCAGTGGTACATTTTGTGGTAGGGTATCACATTGTGGTTTGGCAGTGGTACATTTTGGTTATGGTATCACATTGTGGTTTGGCAGTGGTACATTTTGGTTATGGTATCACATTGCTCCTATGTTTCTGTTGGTTCCAATGATGGCTTGAGGCTTTGAGCTTCGACTTTGATTTGTTGGTTTTGTCATCAAGGACAAAGGGGGAGTTTGTTGTGATTGTTTGTCCTTGATGACATTTGTCTTGTCTTGGACAGCTGTATATGTTGTGTGGTTTGCAATCTGGCAGTTTTGAAAGGCTCTTTGACTTTTTCCAAGGCTTATGATGTTGTCGGTTGCACTCATTTATGTTGTTCACGGACTTGAAGACACTATCATTATTTGTTAAGTTTGTCACTTGACTTAGCATGTAGCGGATTTCAATCATTATGTTATTTGGTTTAAAAAGTTCATTGGTAAAAAAATTAGGGTAACACTATGTCTTGTGTTTATCTTTTTGACACACAATCGAACCCTAGCCGCACTACTGAAAGGAAATCTTGTTCGGTTGTATTGCTCCTTTAGTTACAGGTATTGGGAGTTTGTTTGCTATGATGGACATCTCACAACCGAAAAAGTGGATGAGGTATTTTGTTGGAAAATTGTTTTATTATCTGGTGTTTGGTGACTGGCCGCCATGACAGGTATTTCGTTCCTTTCCAGTTCTTGCAACTGGTTTCTTTCTCCTCAGTTAGTTGTTATGAGCAGTTGAAAGTTATGTTATCTCGTTTTTGGTTTAATTCAGGTTGTAGAAAAACTCTAAAGTTTTGTTGTTCACATTTGTTAATATTGTTTTTTCTCCATATTTGGTGGAGTATATTTTGAAGAGCAAACAGTTAACAGGAACAAACATTGTTTATCCTTGTTGGGTGAACGATTTTATTGGTTAAGGAATTTGTTAAAGGCTGGTCATTCTACTTCTGTTTTAAATCCTGGTTAGTGGTTACGGATGTAATTGTTTTTTTGTTATCTTCAAACAACAACAACAAGTCTTTTTAAAAACGAGTTGTAAAAGAAAGAAATGTGACTCAAAAAAAGCAGAAAGGAGAATAGTATTCTGTTGAAAGTTTTGTAAATTCAAAAATGAAAAACTACATGTGTAGACTCTAGTTTTTATAACAGAGATTTGATTTGGGTGAAGTTTTTGTGAAGAACAAATTGAGGTCATATTATCTGTTATCATGACATGAATTGATTTTTGCAATGAAGTTTTTAGAATTGCACATACAGTGCGGTTATAAGACCCTTACTTTACAAGTGAACTCTTCATGTAAGAGATTTTGAAAAGGAGTTGGTACTCCTATTGAAGTAGGTGCTTCAGATTGTTACAGTGACTAAGTTGGTGCTCAGAACAATATTGTAAACAGAATTTTGAGATTAAGCCTGCAAGGCATTTAGGAGTGGTTTTTCTACCCCTAAAGGGTTTTCCACTCGGCATTTCTCTGTGTCTCTATCATTTTGTGTGCATGTGTTTACCTTCTGTCATCCTTGCTTAAACTGTTGTTTTTAAGTTCTTCAATTGCTCTGATTTGTATATTTTTCCAGTTTAATAATCTTCAGCACTATTTGTTCAATTGTTTCCTTCATGCTGAAAGTATAGTTGTGTTTACTTCTGGAAATAAAGTTTTTCTTTTCTTGTATGTTTGTAAAAACAATGATGCTGTGATGTTATTCATTTGTGTAGCCTCAATTGTCATACTATACTTGAAGTGGTGATGTTTTGGATTGTTCAAACAAGAAATTATTTACAACCCTGATCCACCACACCCCCCAACCCCCCCTCCTTCTCAGTGTTGTTCCACTTCCAACAGTATCTGGATTGAAACTGTATAAACTTTTTTATATCAACATCTCGGATCAAACTCCATGATCCGTCATCAAGATGATATGCAAGCATTCTCTTGTTTCGACGTCTCACACTTCGACAAAGTATCCTTCTCTTTTGGTATATTCAGCTCTATATTTAACAAAGTAAGATTTTGTGACATTTCCATTCATTTTTTCTAGTTTCTCAAACAGCTTTTTAGCCCATTAGAACGTGCACATACAATTGGCCTAAACGATTAATTTCCTCTTGAAAATAGAATCAATAAAATATTCTTTCAACTTCACCTGCTTTCAGGCAACATGCTTAATAACAGAGGAATGCTTTCCATCAACCATATAATCAATTTTCTCCTTTTTCACATCCAGCATATGCATTCTCCACATGAAGCGCAGAAAAAACGATTTACTGTCCATAAAGAAGAATAGAATTATTTTTCTACATGAACGATCCGACTCATTTAGTTAAAATCAATGAAAAGAAAATGAACAAATTTAAGCTTCTCATTCCTCAATGCAATGGTAAATGTGTCTTCAATCTTCAAAATATGATCCTCATATATCTGAAAATGCTATAGAGAATTCCATGGGGAAAATTTTATAAAATATCAGAAGGATTATTACATAGTTTAAAATTCGCTTATAGCTAGTCCTATGTATGCTTTTTCAGCTGCGGAATTTATGAGCGATAACAACTGAGTCAAAATGATTTGATACTCCATACTATTCAAGTAAGAATGGCAACTTGTTTCTTTCTGGAACAAATATAGCAAAAATATTTGGATGACATCAAAAGCAACTAACATACAATATAGTGCATGTTGGCAAGCAATTGTATCTATAATTAAAAATTACATATATAGCATTAAGACTTACCCCATCGAACTGGCACTGTAATTTTACTAAGATTGCATGATTCTTCCAAATTTTGAAAACCTATTCTACGAGATAGACCCATTACTTATAGTCATCTTTCGATTCTTTCCCAGGCACAAAAAGTGTTTTACAAAAGCAAACTAATTCTTTATTTCCTGTGTAAGCGAAAGTTGTAGCTTTACATATCTCATGTTTCTCGAACTCATATCAAATATACATAAAACCATTGATTCTTAATTACTCAAAAATGAAGAACAATTATAGCAGTTCTCTTACCGGAAAACTGTACTAAGATCTTAATGAGCTATTATTTGTTATATCTAGCCACTGTTTGTTTATAAATATCGTGAAGGAAACAATTTGTTTATGCCAGCTTTAATAAATATTAGGGAAAAAGAACGTGTTAATGAAAAAATTAATTCACAGATAGCATGCATCCCAGCTATTTAGCATCTCCCGCGATCAATCAACCTGACTTCCTGTAAAAACTATATGCTACAGCGACTGATGCAACTGCTCCCATAACTGCCAAAGCTGCAAATGTGTCTTCACGTTCCCATGTCTCGAACCATTTTGAAACTCCACGCCAGCAATTGGATGAACGAGTAGCATTAATATTTTCCTTGGCATATTCAACACTCTTACTAGTGGGCTTCATATCCGACTCATCGGATCGTACATTATCTTCAGGTGTAAAATTTTGACAGCAATTACTAGCATTGCCACCCTGGCAACAACCTACGTTGCTTATCACATCATTCGGGTTACCATTTATTGCATCACTGTTTTCAGTGCTCAACCCACTTGCTTTCTCACCTTTCTCCAAGCCAACTCCAATATCACCTTTCTCTAGAAAAGCTTCTCCATTTGGCCTAAGTCTTTCTTGCTGTGCTTTTTGTTGTTCCTCTTCGGTCAAGCCCATCTGACCTCTGCAGCAGAAAAAGAAATTGGAAACAGAAACTCAATTTTTTATGCATCAAATGATTTTGATAAAAATGTTTTTCAGTAATAGTAGCATATACAGTAATGTAGGGTAAGATAGCAAAATGACAAAGAAATCATAGTGAAAAAGTCTAGAGACTTCAATAAATAACTCAAATCAACTAGAGAAAAAGAAGAGCACAGAGAGTAAGAAAAAAGAATCGAAAGGAAGTTGCAAAACATATATTCCATCAGATTGATTACCGATATATAACTATTAACATCTGCAGTAAAATTGCAAAATCTAAGAGACAAAATAAAACAATAATACACAAAAAGGCTCAAGTTGAACTGTTCCTACAGTCCAATATTATCAAGATTCCCTGTTTCTTGTGGGTAAAGCTCTATACCTATTTTTGCTTTCCCCTCATTATGCACTGCAGATTCTCCCTCTAATGCGGGTAAAAACTAAGGATTTTCGCTCATCTTTTCCTATTTTGTCCTCTTGAATATCTTGTTTCTTCTTATGCAGATACACATTCTAAATGTTTGCACTCCAAAATAACTCCGTTTCCTTGAAATTTTTCCTGTCCAACCCCACAATTTTCATCCAATGTGAAATGCTTTAGGTTCTCCTAACATTGCAATATGTGTGTGTTGTACTTTAGATTGCATCAATCTTTATTGGTAATCTGAGAATTTCATTATCATTTCTCACTCTCCTTTTTAATTTAAGTGTCATGCTTTGCATAATATATGATCATTGGCATCAACCAAATTAGGAATAGCCTAGACGAGAGGAAGAATTCATGCAATAAGCATTTCATGCATTGGCCCATTGGATGGCGAGTGGATCCTACTCAATGCTTGACTGTTACTTTCCAGCATCCCTTAGAATGATTGCCAAAAGTTGCCGAGGAATTGAGTCCCAATCTAAAATGACCCAGTGGTAACCCATATGTGTACAAAGGTGGAGGAAGAATAACTTTGCATACATAGTAGCATCAATTTTTACATTCCTTTTCTTTGAGTATTATGCCGTGTATACTATATAGTCATTGACAGTGACCAAATTAGGAATATCTAGATAAGCAGAAAAGGTCAAGTAAAAATTATTTCATGTAAAGTGACAGAGGATGGCAAGTGGATCAAATTTGATGCTGAACGTAGATCACAAATTTGGAAGCAATCACCTGGCGAATTGGGGACGTAATCTCTCTTTCGACCACTCAGGTCTGGACGTAGTCTCAGCCTGGGAAATTCGTGTATTCTGTGTTTACTTTCACATCTTGAATCCGTCATTCTCAGCCAGTGACTAAGGTTTGATCTAATTTCAGGAGGGCATTCACAGGCATTAAGGAGCGATCAGTGCGTTGGATTGGAGAACCCGATCATCACAGATTCAACACACGGCAACGGCAACAAATCTGCAGACAAGGAGAAATTCAGTCTGTCGATCATCTCACAGCTAGCACCCGCAACTTGTGTTGAATCACGGCAGATCCATCATTCATCAAGTGCAGACCGTATCATACAGAGACATGTTCGATAGACTGGACCATCCAACGGGCAAGCTTGCCATTCACAAGATCACAGAATCATGTCGCACCTCAGATAGTGACAAGCGCCCAGTTTCCTCATCACACGATCACGGGAGGATTTGTACACAAGGGGTCTCCAAACTGAGGCATCTGTAGCAGCGATACCTCTCTTCCAAGGGTATTCCGTCATTACATCTCACTCAATCATGATAGACAGCTCTGTGGGTGGAGATCACGCAACTGGAGGAACAGTAGTTTCCCGGGTCAAAGAGCCCGTGTGTGTGTATGGCCGGGTATCTTGATGTAAAACTGTGATGCTAAACGATCCATTTTCGCATCACTTTCTCAGTGATTGCCAGATGCTAACAAAACTAATCCCAATCTAGAATGATTGTCAGTGACGAGTGACAACCCATGTGTCCAAATGTGGAAGAAGAATAACTTTGCAGGCATTCTGGCATAATTATTTCTATAACTCTAAAGTTGTCGTAGGAGGGTTATTAGGAGTGTGTCTGACAAAAAAATAAAATTAGCCATGTTACATTATGATGGTTTATAATTTAATGTGGAAGTGCCCTCTTTCTTGGTGGTTAAAAGAGAATATTGAATAATGAGGATGCTCTATGAAGCCTTTTAAAGGATATGGCTCTATATATAGCCTTGAAGATCGTTCCATAAGTTTCAATATTGCCAATGTCTATTGTGGCATTGTCCACTGTCAGCCCTTACAATTTGCCCATTAAGATCCCAGGGTATGCAGAGGGGCATCTGCATACAAGTACCACATATTATCAGCAGTAGAGGAATGTTGTGTTCATGTCCCGCAGTTCACATGTAGTTTGCAAATTGTACAGAGACATAAATTTAATGTTATATAACGTACTGACAAATGCATTAGGAATTTTTTTCTGTTTAAGCTGGTCATCATCAACATCAGTGGCAACCTTAAATAGCACATTCTCTACCACACTTCAAGCAACTGATAAAATACATTCATCACATGAGACCTGCCTATGACAAAATTATAATATATGTTTTCCAAACAATGTCTCTGATCTATTGAGGTGTCCAAATCTTAAAATTCATAGTTACCAAGAGACAGAAATTAGTAATGTCACAGAGGACAGGGATGGGTACTGGTACACCATGTTACATCCCAAATTGTGAGGTTACTATTTACTATTACCATATAGGTAAATATGAATGTAATGTGAAATCTAGAGATGCTTGCACCTTGTTATCAATATGTATGTTATCTCATTTGATGCTATTTCATTTGATGTTATCTCAATTGATGTTATTCATGGTGAAATACTGCATGTATGTGAATAGATGGTTATTGAAGTATTGTTATTCTCACTTTAAAGATGTTTATATATATGCTGCTTATTGTTTTGAACAAAGGACTGCTAAGGTATGTGCTAGCGGTTGTAGGTAAATGTTCGATCTCCAAGGGGAGGGGAAGTATCACTCGGGAGAGGAGCTTGGTCAGTTAACCGGTAATGTGAACTATCTGAGCATACACACACGTCACTTTAGATTGAGTGAACTGTGTTAGTTTGTGTGGGTTTTAGGTAAGTCACCCATAGCTTGTAAGATTGCATTAGGAGTCTTGCTTACTTTTGCATGCTTTGTGAGTGATGTTTATCTATGTATTGTCTTGTGGTATTACGATCATTATGATGGTAACGTGAATGAATGCAAGTGAATAGGGAATGGACATATATACATATATATAGTATATACACGTATCCATATGTATATACATATCGATATAGGCGTATGATGGCAAATGGATATGCCCATACAAATGCATCGATATGGTATACTTACATATACATGCACATAGAGGAATATATACAGACATATACATGTATATATGCACACAACCTATTATATGTGGATATTAATAATATTACATTATTATTGCCTGACAATTTACATATACATATATGTGTATATAAACATATCAGGTATGCTGACTGATTCACGATAAATATTTATGTTTGTTTAAATATATATATGTAATTATATATTAAAGATTATATATATATATATATATATTATAGTAATATTAAGACATATAAATATATAATTATATTTACGCTTGGGTAGTTAAATATAAATATGTTTTAAATATTTTAAACTATAATTATATATATATAATAAAATATATAATTTAAATTATTAAACTTTGGAAATCAAATCATTGATTTAAATATCAACTCTCAATTTGAAAAATCGAATTATTTTCAAATAAGGATCTCAACATAGGAAATCAACTTATTTCCTATTTTTATCAAAATATTACAATTTCACTATGGGAATCGAATGAAATATCATTCAACTGAAATTATCGGGTTAATTCACCCAGCCAACTATGAGAATAGAATTAATCGAAACTTTGTCTTTGGCTTTGGGAAATATACGCGAACACTGGAAAAGATGAAATATTTCTTTAAACTATAGCTTTGAACTTTTGAAATCAAATTAAAATATAGCACTAAAATAAGGCACGCGCATACGCGCAGGATTGTGACCGAGTCATAGGGAATGCAAACTCAACTTGTATAATGTCGATTGAAGCTTGGAATGTAGGCTATGTAGTTTACAAACAACAATGACTTTTTCCTGCCTAAAAATATCACCCGCCATTTTATGAATTGGCGCCATATCTGGAAGATACCTGTAGGTGTCAATTCTGCAAATTTAACCATGTGCAAGTATGAAATGGTCTTCAATCTACTGTCATGTAAATGGAGGTCAACTCACTTTGATTAAGTTGAGTATGAGATTTAAAACCCGCCACTTGCTAAGTAGAACATTTCAAAACACAGTTCTATCAAATTACATGCCTTTGGAAGTGGGATTCGATAGGGCTGTGAGGCTCTATATATAGCCGCCTTATTTCTTCATTATATATGCATTATGTTCTATAACGAACTTTTATCTGAGCCTACATTTTGATTTAAGTATGAATTCATCATTTCTTGAGAGCCGTATTATTTTGGAATTGAGTTTGTTCATCAGATTTCTACTTCAAAATTGAGCTACCAGAGAATTTCATAATTTCATCAAACTGCAACCATTACCAGTCTGATTCATCATTTCCTGAGAGAGGAAAATAGGGTTTGGGAGAAGATAGGCTAAATCTTCATCATTTGGAGAAAAGCTAAATACCAGTTTGAGATTACCAGTCTGTGTTGTTGCCATATGCATATATCTCTAAGAGTCATTAGCTACAGTCATTCATCAATTTCTATGTGACAATGGATACAGTCATCTTCATAATTCTGAGTGATATTCATAACCAGCAATATTCATATTTCTAAGAGATTGTTTACATTTAGAGGAAAACGTATTCTACCCATGGAATACACCTTTTTCTGTGAGTATGTTTTGAGAGTAAGAATAAGGGAATTTTGTGAGGAAATTATCATCTTCTAAGGGACTGGAAACTTGATACATAAAATTGGATTGAGCAACCAAAGGAGAAGGTTGCCCTGTCTAACATCATCCGGGAAGCGATAACAGGCATGGGGTTTATCTACTTCTTAATGTTTGCAAAAGAATTATTGTGTTTTCTTTACTGCATGAAATGTATTTTTTTGCCTGTGCAATAGAAGTGTTTGTTGTCTTCTAGAAAAAGAGAATTGAAGCCTTTAGACTACTTTTCACAAGATGTTTTTAAGTACTCCATAATAGGAGAGTTTGCTTGACACATACTTAATTGTATTAGAAATGTCAGTTCGACACAAGTATTTAACTATACTAGGCATGTCAAAGAGATCACTTGACTGAGGAATTCAACTATATTACATAAGGTACAACATAAGTATTTAATTATACTAGCTATGCTTGAACATAGGATGTTTTATGTTTGTATTTACTATCAATACAGAGGAAATGAATTGTTGCATTCTAGTTGTAATCTGCATTAATTGTATGATCTCCATATAAGGAGAGTACTAATTGCTTTAGTTACTAAATACTAGGTCCAAAATGAGAATAGGAGTCAAGTAAATTCTATCAGCTTAAGTTATTAGGTTAACTTAGATAAGCTTGAGTTTCCCCTAGGATAAAGATTTCCAGTATAGGAGGGATTATGTGAATTACTTGTTGTGCTGATTCATTTCTAGTAGTTAGTATGTTGTAGGATTGTCTGGGGTGACTGATTATCCAATGAAGGACATAACCTACGAGTAGTGTAAGACAGCCCTAAGTCAAATCAACCCTGAATGGTGTATGTGATAGATGACCCTCAGTAGAAATACTGTATGGAACACTTTGGCCAAAGTAGTGTAATGTACCTTCATCCTCTTAGACTGGGCGATGATTACACTGTCAGTTCACTGTGATCCAATAGTACATGCTAGTTCAGGATTGTGGGATTACAAAGATCTAGTTATGGAGGACACTCCACTATGTTCAATTGGTCAACAGTATCGGTTACTCTACTAATCTCTTCGTCAAAGGGAGGGTCATCTATTGAATAATAGATGTGCGAGGGACAGCATTATAAGTCCATGGTTGGCGGAAAAGCACCCGAGTGATGCTTCTCCTTCACAGCAGGCTACTGAAGTATCAAGATTTGAAAGGGAAGATCCTAGACTGTCTTACTAC
Source organism: Sequoiadendron giganteum (assembly GCA_007115665.2). NCBI lineage: Eukaryota > Viridiplantae > Streptophyta > Pinopsida > Cupressales > Cupressaceae > Sequoiadendron > Sequoiadendron giganteum. Next base: position 84,333,233 of record CM021102.1, on the reverse strand, counting down.
TATTTGTTCTAAAGCTCATTGGAGCTATGATAGTTAAGGTACATTTTCTTGTTATTTATACTTGTGAAGTTATTGTAATGAAATAGAATCTTTATTGTAATTTTATTATGATATCTTGTTCATATATTATCAACAAAGGAAAGAAAAATTATATGGCAATGACTTCTTAGCACATTTATTTACTCGTTTGATGTAAAATTGGGAAAAAAAAAATCTAAGGGTCGGGTCGTTACACACCTTTTTCAGAAACATATATATATACTGAGAAACTACAAATATATATATATATATATATATATGCAACTTAAAATAAAAAAAACTAATACTTTGAAGTACATAACTAGATGTCAACAAAAGCTAAGATTAATTACATTGATGTTTTATACCATCCACATGACATACACAATTGAAGTATAAATGCTAATAGTATTAACTCTTATGAAGACCGATATAGCATCAAAGCTCTTGTAACTAGATGTCAACAAAAGCTAAGATTAATTATAGTGATGTTTTATACCATCAACATGACATACACAATTAAAACATAAATGCTAATAGTTATTAATTCTTATGAAGACCGATATAGCATCAAGACTCTTGACTTGAGAATATGTACTACATATTGAAATGATGATATAAAGGCTTACAAAAAAAGCAAAAATCATAAATGTGAATCATATCTCATTCAATGGTGCATGCTCAACTAATGCATCAGCTATGTTGTCAATTTCTAGATCCTTTGTCAAGATGCTCTCCAAATACTTGTCACCCTCAAGTTCAAGCTCATCTACAAGGTATCAAACTAGGGGCAAACCATTGAGGCCATTTCCCTCAACCTCCAAGGGCATAGTTGCTCCATCAGTGCTTTGTAAACTCTCAAATTAATAGAATTTTGAATCACAAATATTAAACCACCATTCTACTGCTCCAACAAATAAGAGTATTAAAGAGGCATGGATGTTGATAAATAAGAAAATAGCATAGTGTAAATAAGCGGATTGACACAAATAATTCAGAAATTTTACCCTAAAAATCATATGAGGAGAAAACTCAACTTGGTAGCAGCAATTGCTCATCCAGCTTGATGCAATTAATTGAAAGATAAGTAAAGAAAGTGTTTACAACAGTAGTTTTTCTTTAACTACTCTTTCAAGCCTCTACAAACTATAAACAGCAAAATCCTTCTAATTCTCCTCAATACAACACTCAAGTATTCCCTCCAAGGCCAAAAGACATACTCTCACCTCTATGTATGGTTGTTGGTGATGTTGGAACTTTCCTCTCGGGCCTTAAAGAATCACCTTGAAGCTAGAAGAAGAAAGGATGTCATTTTGATTCAGTTCCTGCTTTTCAATAGTCGGGGGATCAAAACCGCAGATGTGGGTCCATCCTATGTGGGTTTGACCTGAAATGTGCAAGGTTTGTCCTTCTTCTGATAAACTATCTTTGTCATTTTCCCAAATGTGCAAGTTCATCCCTCCCTCTAATAAACTGTCTCTTGTCGCTTTTCCAAATTCAAATTACTATTCAAGTTGCTTTATCCTGATCCTTGTGGATCACACTTCCCTTCTTAGAGGCAATTTTTGGTATCACAAAAGCATAAGAGACTAAATGGGGGAAGAGTTCTCCCACTTTCTATTTGAAGAACCACTTAGCTTGGCTCACCCTTTGGCCTTTGAGCCCTATTATGCTAGATTCCTGAATTCTATTTTTGGAATCTCTTGTTTTTCTTTGCAAAACTACACCCTCTATGAATATGGCTCTTCCATCCACACCCCAATCTTCCCAAAATTCGTTGCCTGGGTGCCACTCCCTCAAAATTCGCTACAGGTATGCTCGAGTTCATCATAGACGAACCTATAGGTCTTGGGCAGGACCCTGAACGGCCCCTAGGGTGAACCAAATCTGGACCAAACCCAAACAGGCAATCCAATAGGAGAGAACTGGTAACATGTGTAAAATTTAATCATTTTAAAGTTAAAATTTTATTTAAAAAAAATTTATCAGTGGAATGAAGAATAGAAAATGGCAGCATGAAGAAAGGGATGCAGCGACAGAAAGAAACAGACTACCTTAGAACTACAGCTCCTACTGATGTGAACCACCTATGAACTACTGCTGCTTACTCAAACTACAACACTCCGAATCTCTGTCAAACTGACTACTCAAACTTGTCATAGAATGGCCTCTTAACACTCCAACTCGTTGTCTAAGAACTGCCTCTCGACACTTCAAATCATTGTCACAAAATGGCCTCTTGCAATTCATATTGAGAAGCCTTTGACTTAGTACAATTTGGGTTGAGAAGCCCTTGTGGGTTAGTGAGTGGTGCCTCAAATCATTGCCACAGAAACAGCCTCTCAATACCCCAGATTGCTGCCAAATCTCTCAAAAAATAAAGTGGCAAGCAATGCTAAGACATCACGTTAAGAAAATTCTGCACTTTTTAAAGCAATGTATAGGGTTTTTTCTGTACACCATTTAAATTTCAGATCACTTCACATTTTTTTAAATTATTTTTAAAGTTAACATCACTAGACATGAGTGGGGCACCACCAGTTTCAAGTGATATCTTGGTACTTGTCTCCCATACCACAAACACATCCCAAGGGTTTGGATACAGACACACCTCCCTAAAACACTACTCAATATTTAGTCATGTACCCCAAAGACGTGTCGCTGGAGTTCTACCCATGTTTCCCCATCTTGGAACACTTTGGGGGCAAGGGAACAAGGATAGAACATCCCCTCCTCATCCCCAATCTATCAAGATTCTAGGAAGCATCCTTGGGATGTCTGGCCAAATTGGGGGTTATTTCCCAAGGCAATCCTTTTGCAGTAGTGTTTTGTGGACAACCTACCATCCTTGACTTCCTTGTGATGTCAAGTTGTACCTTGCCTATCACTATACAAAATGCAATAAAAAAGGATTTAAAAGAAAAATAAAAAATCCTAACCTTTTAAGTGGGGAGCCCATTCACATTCGAAAAGGAAATGCACCACAACGGTTCTTGTAGTCATAGATGGCATACTTGCCATTTTTTCCCAGTGGCGAGTAACTCTCACAAAGTTTTTTGACAAGAAAAAAGAAAAAAACTCACCGAACTCAAATCTGTCCATTTTTCTGCCCTTTTTTTTGGCATTTTTTTAAATTTTCCCACCTTTGATGTTGCATTATAAAAAATTATAAAAATGGAGTGCACTATAAAGGTCTATGTAGTTTTGAAGGTCTTCGATTGGGCTTGGTGGCAGGGGCACTACCCCCGGACCCCACGAGGGCACTGCCTCTTGACCCCACTAGGGCTGCTGCCCCCAGACCCTCACAAGGGATGCTGTCCCCAGAGCCCCATGACATTGTGGGATATGGAGCCAAAACAAACTGACCTAAATGCTTCCACTTTCCAACATGTTACGCTTGAGTTCGAAAAGTGAGCACACTTTTAGTTGTCAACTATCTATTGTATCAAGATTCAGCATTATGATGTGATTTTGTACTCAATTTGTATTCAAATTAATCAAATTTAATAGAAAACACTTGTGACTCTTTTATGGACTCATTGGACTCATTTTGTCATTGAATTTTGCAAAAAAAATATGTTATTAAAGAAATTTGAGCATTTTTTAGTTGCTGAGTTTTTTCCAAGTCACAAATTTTGGGTCTGCTAAGTTTTTTCAGCATTATGATGTGATTTTGTACTCAATTTGTATTCAAATTAATCAAATTTAATAGAAAACACTTGTGACTCTTTTATGGACTCATTGGACTCATTTTGTCATTGAATTTTGCAAAAAAAATATGTTATTAAAGAAATTTGAGCATTTTTTAGTTGCTGAGTTTTTTCCAAGTCCCAAATTTTGGGTCTGCTAAGTTTTTGCCAAGTCAGAATCTGCCAACTATGCTTGTGGTCTTGATGGCCTTGATTTGGATTTGAATTTTGAACTGCCCCCGAACCCTGCAAGGGTTGCTGCCCTCCACCCCATTGGGGGCTGCCACCCGCAAGCCCCTACTCTGCTTTAATAAAGCAAATAAAAAAACAAGTTTTGTGCTGCACCAAATGGAAAACATTTTTTCCCAAATTCCCAAGTACTTGAGTTACATTTATAGTTTTGGCTTGTCAAGTCAATCCCAATTCCAATTAATGCTACTATGATATAATTGAATTACATTTATAGTTATGTCTTGTCAAGTCAATCCCAATTCCAATTAATGCTACTATGATATAATTCATTTTAATTTTTCTTCAACATTTATGATTTGACAATTGACGATATATTATCGATTATCAATTGTGCTCTTAATTCTCTTTATATTTTTACATCGCACAAATATATATAATGTTTTGTCTCCCTAACATTCAGCTGTTGTTCACAAAATCTAGAAAAACTTTTGCCATATTGAGACCCTGTCCCACCATCCAAAATCTTAGAGAATCACAAAAATTTATAAGGAAGAAGTTGTGTTGTCATCATGATTGAAGGAAAGCTGATTGTATGGTTTAGTGTGAATGTTTATTGATATTTTATAGTAACAAAAAATCATATCAGTGATCTACATGAAAATAAAATTGATTTACTTAAGGTGGAGTGATGAACATGAAAATAAAATTGATTTACTTAAAGGTGGAGTGATGAACATGAAAATAAAATTGATTGATTTACTTAAGGTGGAGTGATGAACATGAAAATAAAATTGATTTACTTAAAGGTGGAGTGATGAACATGAAAATAAAATTGATTTACTTAAGATGGTAAAGGGGGAATGAAACGGTATAAGAAAAATGAATGTTGGCATATTTTATTACATAAGGAAACCTTTTTAATAAGAAGATGACTCACGTTCAGTTCCACTATCAATGGAAAGGCTATAATGTTTGGTTCCCCTATAAATGTGAAGACTTATACTAAAGTGAGAGAAGAAACAAGTTGCGAATTATATTGAGTTAATAAGAGAATAATGAGGCTTAGTGAAATCTCTTTTGGCATAAACTTTCAAATTCCCCCCTTGTATTTAAGCTATGTTACCAAGTCCATAGCCTGAAACCCTTGATTCGGATTCAGTTCAAACCCCAATTCGCAAACCAGGTTGATCTGACTATGGAAGGGCTCGCTCTAAATGAATCTGGGCAAACCAGATCAATTGTTTTGATGATTTCAGTTTTTTAAAATGTTTTTGTGTTTGTTTTGTACGAATCTAGCCTTTTTCCCACTCACTTTTTCAAGAAAAATGTCACCCAAAACCTACGTGGATGTTATTTCATGGCTTCAAAACTAACAATGTGCCCTTGCCCTCATGCAGAATCTGCAATAGAGCCTCAAACACATATGATGGGCAATGCTGCAACTGCCATTTCCTATTCAATATTATCATCGGTTGAAATCTAGAGAGGGAACTATAGGGATGTTGAGATCCAGAAAAAGCTGATTGCCTTACAGGAAGAGGTTGGTAATACTGCCCCACCTCGGGGTTCCTTCTTACTGTCAATAGAAAATGCTGGTTGCCAAGGTTTGGTTTCTTTTTCCTAATGTTTACTTCGTTTGGGCTTCCAATTCATTCGATCAATCATTAGATAGGATAATTTAGGTGCTTTGATGATTGTATGACTATTAATAAGATTGTTATATAATATAATTTATATTAGTAAAATTAATAATAGAGTCCTTTTTCAATTGTGAAGTTTTTTATTCTTATTATTAAATTGATGATAAAGATTTATTTATTTATTAGTATTACGAGTATATTTGTAAGATTCACTATTTTAAATTAAATATAGATGATTCTAGGATATAATGAAAGATGGGAATATAGATACTATGTTACCCCAAGTTTTCAGGATGGGGACAGCAGGGGACGGCAAGACACTTCCCCAAGTCCCCGATTTTTCGAGCCAATTTTGGGGACAGCTAGGGGACAGCTATATTAAATATAGGGAGAATTTAAAATATATAGGGAAATTTTAAACTATCGAATGAAAACATGCATATATACATTATAGAACCTTACATATAACATTTGTGTTCAAAATTCATTGTCAATACTCAATATGCATGCAGAATTAAATATTCATTGTCAGTTTTCCTTCTATCACACTATACTGAAATATTTAAACCCTCAAATTAGGTGCTACTGATAGCCAATAAAAATTCAATACCTTTCTAGTAGCAACAACATGAGCCCTAAACTCCCATGAATATGCATTCAGAATTAAATATTTAAAGTGAAGTGATTTTTTTTAAAGGCTCCTTGGCCCTGAAGTCCCCTGGCCGTCCTTACGTCCCTAGGACGGGGATGGGGGATTTAAGTCGGGAACGGGCGCATCCAAGAACGAACCCGAACCCAAAATTGATTTTGCCGAATCTGCGAACCAAACCCATGATCTAAACCAATCTAGTAACATAGTATTTAAGTCATTTAACAATATCAAATATGTCAACTTCATTATCCATACAATTATTGAAATCGTAGAAGCATAAATCACAAAAATTCACGAGTCGCAAGTTTTAGCAATTTTTTCCACTAGAAATTCATGACTTTATGAATAAACCACAAGGTTACCCCAAGTTTCTGGGATGGGGACGGCAGGGGACGGCGGGACGAGTCCCCAAGTTTCCGATTTTTGAGGCCAAATTTAGGGACGACGGGGGACGGCTATATAAAATATAGGGAAAATTTAAAATATATAGAGAAATTTTAAATATGCATATGAAAACATGGATAAAACATACATAATATACATTATAGAACCTTAACATATAACATTTGTGTTCAACATTCTTTGTCAATACTCAATACACATTGAAAATTCAGAATTAACATACATGAATCATAATACAACCTCCAAGTTAAAATTTATAAACTTATATCAAATTACATAAGGTTATTTCCAGCTTACAAATTGGGAGAACATTTGTGATTACAATGAAGATTGTTTCACCTAGGTTATTGATTACTTGGCATAGAACAATAACGAATAGCTGAGGCATCTGAAGGAAAAATCATTGTAGTTTGCTGGGAGTGTGGACTACTGGAAGTAAATTCAATGCTAGTGTATTGTCTGATATGGATTTGAGTAGTTAAATGTGGGGACAATTGCTACACTCAAGGAGTTTTGGGCATCAAATTGCCTTAATATTCAGCCTATTTCCAATTGTGAAGAAGTAAGAACTGTTTAAAAATGTCAAAATCCTAAGTCTTTGTCTCTAAAACCTGTTAGTGAACAGCAAGCAAATAAATTCAAGTTTACACACTTTTGGAATAATTTATTTTTATTTTTATATATCTCTAATAGAGCATCAAATATTTATCTTGTGAGTGTTCCAAATATTGTGAAAGATATATGAAAATAATTTAAACGAACAACTCATAAACCAAACCACAATAAACAACAAGAAAAAAAAAAAAATGTTTTGATGTGGGGGACGGCTCAGGCGTCCCCTGGCCGTCCCCGAGACTGGTCAACCGTCCATATTTGGTCAACGTCGTCCCCCCGTCCCGGGGACGTTTCCTGGGTTTCTCAGAAAATTAGAGACGGTCCCCTGCCGTCCCCCAATACCCAGGACGTCCCGGGAACGGGTACGGGGCATTTTGGGGGGGGGGACGCATCCCCGGGTTTCCCTGATAAACCACCATCAACAACCTTAACTGATTTTTTCCAACATAATCACAATAAAATAGGCAAAATTGCATATAGTTGCAGGTTATAGCAATTTTTTACCCTCTTTTACTGATTTTATTTTTTACTTCAACCCACGATTTTTTTGTCAAAATAGCATTTGAAATGCATTTTTGTCATTTGCTTTAAGGCATTTTACCTTGTTTGGAAGTGGCTAACGTATTTTCCACATTTGGAAGCAGCAACAGCATTTTACCTTCAAACTGCAACTTCAACAACTGTGGCAATGCATTTTGCCTTCACACTTTATAGTTCACATTTTCTCCAAATGCAAATTGTGCAATTTAACATTTACAAGGCAATATGGTGTAATATCCACTTATAGAATCACAAGTATGATGTAGTTAGGGTTATAACTTACCAATTAAATGCCTTAAGCAAGATAAATCTTGGTTTAGGTCTTGCAATCAAGTTAAATGATATTGGAATATAATTAATATGATCAATCATACATAATAAATGTCTTATCTATTTAAACCATGTAAGTACATAACTATTCCAAATAATATAAACCACACAATATCCATAATGCTATGGTGTAATATCCACTTTATAGAATCACAAGTATGATGTAGTTAGGGTTATAACTTACCAATTAAATGCCTTAAGCAAGATAAATCTTGGTTTAGGTCTTGCAATCAAGTTAAATGATATTGGAATATAATTCATATGATCAATCATACATAATAAAAGTCTTATCTATTTAAACCACGTAAGTACATAACTATTCCAAATAATATAAACCACACAATATCCATAATGCACTTTTGGAAGTTGGATCATAATGGGACTTGGATGAGGAACATGATAAGTCCGCCCAAAGCTATCCATACCAAGTCCAAGAGCGGATATACCATCCCTCTTGACCCCCAAGTGGCAAACACATAGTCATCCAACATGGGTTGGTGTACTTTGTGGGTAAACTTGTATCTGCATTCCCTACCCTTGTTGCCTTATCCATCCCTCTTATGATTAAAACTCCTTGAATCCATCCCAACAACTAATCCATGTAGAGATTGGGGAAAGGGCTACCATAGGAGGCCCGTAGACATCCTTAAATTATTTAGCATACATAAGGTTCATTGATCTTAAAACAGATAAGTAAATATCAACACAAATTTAAGGTTATTATCCACTCCAACTATCAACCATCGGGGAGGTTGGAGAGGAAGCCGCAATAGGATGCCCTGGGCCCCAAAGTACTCCTCTTTCTAAGCCCAAGGGCGGATAGGCAACCCCCTTGGCCCACAATAGCAGACACTTCAATCATCCATTATGGGTGGCCTACTTAGAAGGAAACCTCATAACTGCTATCCCCCCTTGTACTTCCCTCTCTCCTACCCATGATTGATTGTAGAGGAATAAGTAACTCAATGTTGGACCAATAATTTAATTAGATATGCAATTCTTACTATGTTCTACATAAAATGCATGAAATTTATGTATTCAAAATATATATATCAAATTGCATACTTATCTCTAATTATATCTACTACTGTTGCTTAACTTAATTTCTGATTGCTTCTATTTGTTCCAATACTCAGAAATGCTTTCCAGATTTCTTATTTATTTTCCATTCCCTGATTAAATCTGCTGATGTGTATTTGTAATTGTATTAAACTTACTTCCCTTATTGTTTATCATTTGTCTTCATATATATTCTCTCGGAACCATTTTCTTATTCCCACATATTTTGTCTTGATATCTGCTCCAATTCCACATAATATTCCGCTCCTTATCCCAATCTGCCCATACATTCTTGCTGATTTATTCAGATTTCTAGTTCCTTTTATTTATTTTCCATTCCCTGATTAAATCTGCTGATGTGTATTTGTAATTGTATTAAACTTACTTCCCTTATTGTTTATCATTTGTCTTCATATATATTCTCTCGGAACCATTTTCTTATTCCCACATATTTTGTCTTGATATCTGCTCCAATTCCACATAATATTCCGCTCCTTATCCCAATCTGCCCATACATTCTTGCTGATTTATTCAGATTTCTAGTTCCTTTCTCTTCCTTGGATGATTCTCTCCTTCTAATGGTTCCCCTTTTATATTTTTCTTAATATGAAAGGATGCATCTTTTTAGAAGAGAGATATCCTTATAAAATGATATGTTCTTTTGTTAATACTAATTCTTCCATAGTATTGCTCTTTATACAGACTAATTCTAATCGCTGCCCTTTGTCATATAAATCGCTGCACTTGATAATCCTCACTGCTCTTTCTAATGTCCATCGATCCCTTATTATCCTCCATGAATCGATGTATTTTGTCTAATATATAATCGCTGCCTTATACTTTGCTTGTTAGTTAGGCATTCCTTCCTCTAACCTGGTCAATTAATCTGTTATTTACTTCTGCCTCTGTATTAACATAAATAAGCATTATCTCCATCGATCACTGCAGTCCATAACATATTTGCTGCTCCATAATTAGGATCGCTGTAGTTTACTAATTGTACCGCAGGCTGCTATAATTACATATACTTATTATTTTATATGTATATTATTTTATATTAATATAGTATATTTTTATTTTTCTGAGTTTAATATACTTTTTAATATTTATAGTATTATATTATAATGATTATAATTATAATAATAATATTTAAATCATTTATATTAATATTTATATTGCTATTTATTTTATTTATTTATTTGCATTTTAACAATTGGTTTTTTTAGTGATGCAATTTTGGGGGTAATGACATATGGCATTTTTTATTTTTTTGTATATAAGGTAATTTTTATAAATATCTGAAATCCCATTTTTAATTATGGGATTTTGACCTCAATTTTTATAAGCTATGAAACAAGGTACCTACATAACAACAGAGTGCACACAGCTACTATCTTTGACACTAGAAATTTAAGAGTAACAAAGAGGAGGGGCTTACCTCCACAGCCTGTCTACTATTTCATTTTTCCCAATGTGTTGATCTAGGAGAATTGGTGCATCATCTGGAGTAACATAGCCATACCTGGACAAAAGTAAAATGCTCATGACTCCAATCAAGTATAACCATTATGCACTTTAAAGAGAAGTTCAAAACATATTGAAAAGTATAGATATCATTATCCAAGGACAAAAGGAAGAAATTAAAAAATTAAATCTTCTTACCAGTGACCAGTAACTTGGCCATCAGCATTTGGCCCATATATTATAATGTTTCCAGCATATTTGTGACCACCAATGTGTGAGCATGGACTCACAGAAACATGACCTCTAAGTCCTCGTGACTCTATCTCTTCTTTAAACCTCCGAATAAGTGCAGGTCCACAAACACCACACCTTCGATCTCGACTTGCATGCGCACACACAAATATGTTACTTCCAGTAAGTATCTCAGGATTTCCTGAAAGCCATTCTGTGTCTTTGACAAGCACCTCTTCCACAAATGTATCAACATCAAAGTGTGTCAATCCCCTGAACCAGTGGAATTCAATAATAATTGATTTAGCAGGGGCAACAGCATTCGAGTCTAAACCTTAAATGCTGATATTTTTAAAAATGTTCAACATATCTCCTCCTTTCGTATAAGAAAATTAGAAGACATAAAACATGAATTTATTCTAGAGTGAAGCACAACAGCAGCATGAACACCCCAAACCTGTAAGAAATTATTTTAAAATAAAGTGTGCAAAACAATGTATTGAGAACTACATGCCACACAAGCTTAATTTTACAAGAATAAAACAAGTGCTTTAAAATAGGTGTTCTACTCTGTTAAATTTCAACTCTGGGCAAATGATTCAAATCTTGGTTGACCTTTAATTCTCACTATGTATGCAATACTCAGCGCAAGCTCATGTAATATGAAAAATCTATGAGATAGAATGGTGGACTAATTCAAACTTATAATAGATCAGATTCTCCATTGAGAAAAGCATGCACTAAACTCCTAGAGGCTAACAAAGAAATGCAGAGAAAGGGACGTGACTAACTTGTATCTGATCATGTCTGGAAATATTAAAACATCTCCATTTGAAGTTTCTGTTCCATCCCGCCCTTCACATATTGTCAAGCGTGTCTGTTACAAGAATTTACACAAAATAAGAAGAGCAATAGTTCATTGATTATATTGCTGAAGCAACACATGCATATATATATAATGCAAGCATAACATGTGAAGATATATCATGCTGAAGCAACACATGCATATACATGTAATGCAAGCAAAACATGCATAGATATATAATGCTGAAGCAGCACAGCTAGGAAGATGTTTCAAATTAGATTTTATCAGAATTGCCAGACTAATATAAACTTTAAATTAGAGTAGAAAATTAGAAATATACTTATTTTAGTGTCAAAGGAGTTATTATGTATTTCAAAAGCAGTAAAACTTGAACAGTGAAGTATATAGCTAACCTTAAAATCATTTTTAAAAGCACATTAAATCAAGATGACCTTACTATGAGACTTGTTCTTCACTATATTATCCTATAAAAAAATTATCAAGACATGTTGAACAAATTGGGTTTAAATGCCTAAATAGATTTAAGTTAGTTGAGTTGGTGATGCATAGAATGGCCATATGTTGACATCATGTACAGAAAACATAAACTAAAGACATGGTCCCATGCAGGATGCTACAACTCCAGTTTTTCTGTACAGGGGATCCCAAAATACACTCAAAACAGCTATAGGAATAAATATAATCTTAAGCTTTAATTCCAGAGACGAAATTTTAATGGATAATTTGAGTAGCCACTGGAATGGTGAGTAGAAGTTTGCAGCAACTGCTTGAAATTTTTTGGGAGTTATATTTTTTAAATGGAAACATCCATGGGATTTTTCTTGAATAATTTACTACTGAATTTTTTTCAATGCAAAGCTGATATTTCTTGATGTATAAAATTGTTCTGTTGTGAATTGCTCCTAAATTGTATGAACAGCACAACCTGAGATAGCAACCTCTCTCCATGGATGATGAGAACACTGCCAAAATTTAATAAATAATAAAATCTGATCTGTAACTTATACCAATCATCATATTGAAGCAAACAGATTTAGCCTGGCCACAGCTGTTCAATTTAAACAACCACAACTGCAATGTTCCAGCATCAAAAACTGCAATATTCACATCCCAGAGGTCTTACAGTGCCAAAGTGCCTACAAGGGGAGGAATTAGCATCCCGTAAGTTCAACAAAGTCAATTGATGTTTCATAGCTTCCTCTGCGGGAAAAAAGAGAGCATTTGAGGGTGGTGAAAAAAATGCAAAAACAATGCCAACTGCAGAGAAGAAAAACTTTCCCAAATTGCAAGCTTTTGTGCCTGCTATCTCTAAGTGATATAATATAGCACCCAGAAGGGAACAAATTCCCATTCACCAGAGATTTCCTCTGTATAACACAGAAAAATTCTTCTCAATTCAAATAAAGTTAAAAAAAACATATCCCGTCCATCTTATTTACCCACAGCACATGTATTGCAGATAAAAACAACAATCTAAGCATATTACTGAACTTTTTTGTTACCACCTCTGTATAATTGTTATTGACAACACATTTCAAGTTGTAACAACCAATGATAAGTTGAGAAGTCACAACCAAAAATGTCTTGAAACTTTAACACAGGTATTCCTGCAATCCATAAAAACAACTGACAGCTGACATCCTTAAATATTCTTAAATATGCATAAATTGATTCATTTAAAGGATAATGATAAAACCTTACTTGCAAATGCTCAAATCCCATTCATAGTTACATCTTTAACTTGACGATGGTGTTAAGCTTCAGTTTCGAAATCTTCTCACTCTTTAATCACTAAATCTGTGCTTAATTCCTCACATTTTTCAGCTATAAAAAGGATACAGTCTAACAAAAACTTAAACAATTTTCTCAACAATAAAGTTAACCTTGCAACTGTAACAGTAATTCACCCTTACACAGAAACAATTTTTACTTTTTCTCAACAGTAAAAATAATATTTAAGTTTTATAGGGTTTACAGTAAACCTTTCCAGGATTCTCTGTTCAGCTATCAATCTACCTAAGCCATGTAGCCCTTATAAGCCTAGCAGAAAGTGACATATGGCAGAGAAATTTAACCTATATAAAATCCAAATCAAAAGATGCCACAAGCAATATGTGCCAAGCTGGGTGGGAATGTCGCCACATAAAAGACCCACGCTCAAACCCTGGTAGGCTTAGAACCCATATAGTGTTTAAAAGGAATGGAGCTTGTCCTCCAAAAAAAGGCATTTGAAGTCGATTGAGGTCGGCACACTCCATGGTTGAAAAGCAAACAGACTTTCACATATTCTTAACAAACAAGTGAACTGCAACGATAAAACACCACCCAAATAGAATAATTTTGAGGTTATCAGCCATCTATGATTTAATAGGGTCCAAAAGGGACAAGATTGCATTTTATCCAACATTTCTGATGAATAACACAATAATTTCTGTAATCCAACTTAGTTACCCTTCACCTGCAGTCCTGCAGTACTCGTTTATTGTGTTTTAAAACAACATATTAAGTGTATTCCCTATAAGTCTCTAAAATTTAACAAATCTATCCTAGAAATCTAAAACAAATAATGTCTGGAACGACAAAAGTCTACCCTAGTGAAGGTCCAAATCCCAATTCTAATTACAACTTTAACTCCCTCTTTAAATCCAGAGTGTGTGCATGATTCCTCTCATTTTGCAGCTATAAAAGGAAACTATCCTATTATAGCAAGAACTCTAAAAACTTTCTCAACGATATAGTTACCCTTCGAAATATAAACCCATCTACAGCTGCAAATATTCGATTTTACCCAACATTGCTTACATTATGTAAGAAATTTCCTCTCCAGTGAAACAAAGAATATATAATTTGTCCAGTATTAGCTTCTATACCCACTACTCTTGTTTAGTGCAGTTAAAAAGAACAAAGTAAGCATATATCCGATCACCATTGGGATAATTCATTAAGTCTCACTTGTGAAAGTTCTACTCCAACCGATAATTACATTTTGACATAAAAGTATTGCTAACTTTAGGTTAAAACGTGTCTCACCCTTTTTAACTCCTGAATTTGAGCATACTCCTCTCGATTTCGGCCAAAATTGGAAAGCACCATGATATCCCAAGAATTGTCGAGAATAGCTAAATTAAATAGAAATGTAATAAACTGTAACAAACTGTAATAAACTGTAACAGCATTCCATCTTCAAATAGCTAGAAAATTAAACTCTGTCAACATTAAAATTACTATTCTATTTATTTTCTTTAAGATTTAAAATTAGATTTCGGCGGATCTCATTCTTGCAATCTTGAAGAGTAGAATAATCTTCAAATTTACCACGGCATCAAAGTCAATCCGTCAATTATAGCAGTAATCCACCCTAAATGGCAAGAATCTTGACTTTTTTCATGCGGCAACAATCAACAAACCTTTTAAAGTTTCAAAGAACCACTCTTAAAACTTTCAAAAAGATTTAATTTAGCTAACCTTTCGTGGAATCTCATTCTTGCGAGCTTTAAGAGCAGCGGCAAGGAGCCTAGGAAGCCGATCGAATTCGGCGGCCTCCACCTTAGGCGGCCAACTCTCAGGGTTCTTATAGCAAAGAAACACATGGCGGTCATAGACCTCCACAGATCCCACCAGACTCTTCGAGTACATTTCAGGCCGTGTAAATCCGTGCTCTGCATCGCTGCTGTGGCCGCTGGCCGTATCGCCCAGCAAGCCTTCGTTCTGCAGGCTACCTGCAGCGCTACCTATCGGAGGGGTTGAATCAAGTAATGATGATACGCCCTCGCCTTCCACGCCACCCCCGGGACTCGAACTGCTGATCACGTAGGAGCCAGAGTCGTCCCACCCGTTCGCCATTACTATCTCTGTAAAAGAAGAAAGCGAATGAAAAAACGAATCCTCCTGTTCCGAAATCAAGCTTCGAACACTAGTCTTCAGAGTCTGATAATTCGGGTTATATTTGATGTGTATATCCCTCCTCTCCGCCAAACCTTTCCGACTTATCCTTTTGTAGAGAGTTTTGCCGCAATAAAATAACGACGGCCGTATGGAGAAGGTCATATTGGCGTAGGCTTACGATTTTCTCTCTTCCTAATTCCCGGGTAGCTGAGCCTACCACGTTGGAGATTACGTACGAGACCATGAAAGAGTTGCCCTTTCAAAAAGATTTTATTTTACCGTTACAGTTAAATTTTAGGCCTTGTCGGGAAGCATTAAAGCTTGACGTTGACATGAACGAGTGCTTATTGTTGGCTTGGTGGGCACGTTTAGTGGGGCTCACTAACTTTAGCGGAGAATTTGAAATTTTGGTGGAGCGACTTAATTGCACGGCGCAACTAGTCCCATTGAAGGGCAGATAGTAGCGTGAGCAGGACCTTTCTAGTTATAGCCATCTGTATCACGTGGAAGTTTCGGTAAAATAGCTGTTCTCCTAGTCTTTGGGGGAAATGAGTGCTCCCCTATCATGCCTATGTAAGCTTGACCCGCTTTGATGAATAAACTCAATATTAAATTGAGTGTCTCAAAGGAAGAGCTACAGAAATATTACTTTCAGGCACACCTAAAATGCAGGGTTGACATGAGGAGAGCGACCTACCAAGGGAGAAAGTACCCGGGCGTAGAAAACCTTCCCATTCTAATAAATATGTTGTGGATATTTTGTTTCCTTGTTTTATTAGTGCCTTGGATAGATAGGTTTACTATTGTATTTGTTGCATTTATTTTAAAATTAATCATTTAGTCAATGGGATTGTATTGTTTAAAATATTTTTGTTTTTTTTAATTGTCGGAATTCAAACACATATTTTTTGTGCTTGAAAATTATGGTTTATCTTTTTTTTTATTGGTTAGAGTAGGTTGATTTTTCATTTTTGTTTAATTAAATTAGGAAAATAGGGAGACATTATATATTGTGGCAAATATTTAATTGGTGTATGTAAGTTGTGCAAGCTTTGGCGGTGAACTGGTGAATACTGTAGCAGTGAATGCATGTTTAATGCATTAAATGCAAGCTTTGTGAAATGTGTTGGACAACTCGCAGGTACACAAGCAATGAATGCATAGTTAATTCATTAAATTTTAGGCGAGTGTTGAGTTTTATTTGTGTTTATTCTCGTTTGTTTATTTTTTATTGAGAAGCTTTGTATATTTAGTTTTGGTCTATCGTTTTCGATATTTGGTATTTTGTGCAACTTTTGAACGAGGGAGGAGTCGTCAGAACAATGTGTTAGAGTAAAGGTTTTAACTTAGTTGTGTTAATTAAGTTGTTTTTATTCCTCTTAAGATTTCACTTTAGTTTGCATTATGTGACATTTAATAATTATCTACCTATTAAGGTTTATTTTAGGTTTTGGACAATCTCCTTTCATAAGGATTGATCATTGTATTTTATTCTCTCTCTGATTAATACAATTTTTAGCTTTCAGAGCACCTTTGTTTTTTTGTCTCCAATGTCTTCTTCTGTGTCAGGTTATTTGCATGCAGGTGATCTTCGAGGTATGTGAAGTTGGATTTCACAACTTCTACATGGTATCAGAGCTTCAAACCTACTGCTTCTTGTTCATGTTTTGAAGGATTTTTGGAGCTTCGAGGGTTTGGGGTTTGTTTTTTTGATCCAGGGCATACCTCTTTCATTTGGTGAATTTTGAGTCAATTTGGACCTCACCATTACGTTCGGAACGTTCGATTCAGTCAAGATTGACCTTTGTTTCGTCAAATTTAGTTTCACAGTATCAGATCTGCGAGGGTTTGAAGTTTTTTTAAGGTCCTTAATCCAAAGCGTACATGCAATTTTGGAGCTTTTTGAGTCCAAACAGACTTCACCATCGCATTTAGAGCACCCAAAAACCCTTAAATCAACTGTCAAATTGTCGAAATTGGACGTAGTGACTCCGGGATGCAAATTTCTTTTTCATTTATGGGTTGTACGGTTTGATACGGCACGCAATCCGAGAAAAAAATTAAAAATCACTAAGTTAATGGACGACACCATTAGTTAACTACTAGCGGTTAGCCTAACCACTAGGTTTAACCCTCAAACCTTTTTTGGAGCTGTTTTCACGAAATCGGGTGTATTTTTTGCATACGATCTTCGTTTTGTGAAAACAAGATATCACCGAAAAGTTGGTTCCGGCGCCGTTCTAGTGGTGCTGGTTATTTCTTCTAATTTTTCTGTTTTACAGTCTTGTTTTCCAATTAAAGTCAGAACTTATTTTTTTCACTCCCTGGGGCGTATCTTTTGCGTCTGAACTTTGTTTTGCGCAAACGAATAGGCGTTGGAAAGGTGTTGCAGTGTTCTTTCTAGATCTATAATCTATTTCATCAAAAAAATTATCAAGTAAATTTTATTCAACTTTGTGTGTTTTTACACTTTGCTCAATTACTTGGATGTTCTAGCACCTACATGGGTTTTGTTTGTGTGGGATGGGTTATATTAATTTGATCTAAATACGGAAAGGTCAAATTTCTCAGTTTTATTTTTCATTTGAAGAGTTATCATGGGTTTTTCTACTCACCCTTCAGTTGTTATTCTGGAACAGGGTAATTATGAGTCATAGGCAAAGGGCATATTTACACATTGTAGGTGGCTTAATATTTTGTCTTATTTGTATGATCTCATACCTGAACCAGCCACTTTAGAGGGAAAATTAGCATGGGATATCATTAGAAATCACATAGTAGGACTTATATTGTCTAGTGTTGATCATGACACTGTGTTGGTTATATCGGACATTGATTGTCCTCACCCACTTTGGACACTTCTTTGGGAGATCTATGGAGACCCTGATCTATCTCCATTCCTAGAGGATCCTGCTTCAGATTGTCTCTTACCCATTGCTTGGAGAGAGAATACACCCTTTGATCATGATACTTTAGAGGAGCTTGAGTATTAAGACACCCTTACATTTTCCAATGGATCAGAAGCTTGTCTCACAGTTCCTACTCTTCAAACTGAGACTTCATTAGCATCTCCTGTTGTTCCTGATTCAGTGCAACAGGGAATCATATATCTTCCAAACATAGCTATTTTAGACTCCTATGTTGCAGACATATCTTTTTTGTTTGTTGAATCCTATATTGTAGATTTGGAGGATTCTTATGAGGACATACATCTCCTCTACCTTGACAGTCAGGTTATCACTGTACGCCCACCATTATCAGTGCATTCAGAAGTTGCATTTCAGGATTCTCCACATCAGTTTGGATTTGACATCATTTGTTTCAGTTCAGATATAGAGATTCTTCAGCATCCGATCATGGCACACATCTTGAGACAGATTGGTTCATCACTCTTCACAGGGTTTCTTCGACATCGTCCTTTGGATCCATTTCTTCCCAAGGGGAGGAATATCATTTGCCGCTTCAGGATCTCCTTTTGGATTCTACATCAAACATCTACCATTGTGATAGGAGTTTCTTCATTGTGGGGGGACCTTCTTCTCTCTTTCTATCTCTCATATGGAGACCATTGTACATGTACTTATATGATAGAATCTGTCTATAGGGGGTATCATGTAATCCACCTCCTATCCTTCTTTCATTAGTGCATTGCATTCATTCTTTGCATTCTATTTTGGGGAGGAGTTTTGTTCCCACTGGGTTTTCTCCTTTACCTCGTTTCATTTAGTTTGCATTGTTTTGGTAAATGGGTACCTGATCAGGCCTAGTTGTCGGGACCCATGTTTACTTTCATGCATTGTAGTTACCTTTGTTTTTCTTGCATTTGTTTGTAGCTGCACTGTTGCTCATCTTAAGGGGGGTGTTAGAGTAAAGGTTTTAACTTAATTGTGTTAATTAAGTTGTCTTTATTCCTCTCTTAAGATTTCACTTTAGTTTGCATTATGTGACATTTAATAATTATATTAATTATTAAATGTCTACCTATTAAGGTTTTTTTTAGGTTTTGTACAATCTCCTTTCATAAGGATTGATCATTGTATTTTATTCTCACTCTCTGATTAATACAATTTTTAGCTTTCAGAGCACCCTTGTTTTTTTGTCTCCAATGTCTTCTTTTGTGACAGGTTATTTGCATGTAGGTGATGTTCGTGATATGTGAAGTTGGATTTCACAACTTCTACACAATGTACTACTAGTGAGTGGCTCGTCTGTTGTTTGTGATACTTGAAAACTAGAAGTATTGGTCGTTGTTACAGGGAAAATTGAATGGTTTGAGCAAAGTCTTGTCGACTGTGGAGGCTTTGAATGCATTAACTATGTGTTAATTGCTTGAGCGGCCAGCAATCTATTAGCAAAGCTTGCAAAATTTGTATTTAATGTCTGAATGTCTGCAAAAATTTATCACGTTGGTTTTTTTTTTTGCAAATTTTATCGTGTGCTTTTGTGTTTCATGTTTATGAACAATGTATTCTATGTGATGGAGTGTGCTCATTTGTCTAATTTTCTTGTGAAACAGAAACTAATCCTTGCAATTGGAGATGAAGGCAAAGATCTATACGGCTACAAACATACTTGGTTGTTGAATAAGGAACCGGAAGGTCAGATTCTTTATCATTCTTCCCTTTGTTTCCAATGAATTTAGTGAACAATAAAGGAAAAGCCTGGTTCAAGAATCTGACTTATCGAATAGACAGATGAGCATAGTGAATGACATGACATGTAATTCATAAACATGAAACTATTTTTTTCCCAAAAGCAAGTTACCATTGCAATCATTGAATTTGCTTTTGAAATAGTTGTTTGGCCAGTCAAATTGTATTTTTTAAAATATTTTTATCTTTTTTCTATAGTTGGTATTTAAGGACATATTTCGGGTGTTTGAAAATTATGTTTTATGTATTTTTCTATTAGTTGGAGTAGGTCTATTATTCACTACCGTTTAAGTAATTTAGGAAAATAAGGGGACAATATGTATCCTGAAAAATATTTAATCAGTGGATGCAAATTGTGGGAGCTTTGGTGGCGGGTTGATGTGCACTGAAGCAGTGAATGCATGTTTAATCCATTAAATGCAATTTTCTATGAGATGTGTTGGAGAGTTGGTGGGTATGGAAGTAGTGAATGCATAGTTAATTCATGAAATCTTAGTCGAGTGTTGGATTTTATTTGTGCTAATAGCTGGTGGGTACAAAATCAGTGAATGCATAGTTAAGTCATGAAATGTGAGGTGAGTGTTGGGTTTTATTTGTGCTTATTCTTGTTTGTTTATTGTTTGTTGAGAATCTTGTGTGTTTTTAGCTCTATGTTGTCATCTTTGATGTTTGTTATATTTGATAGCTTTGAGCAAGGTCTTGTCGACTATGGAGGCATTCAATGCATTGACTATGTATTCATTGCTTGAGTGGGTACTAGTCTATCAGTAAAGCTTGCAAAATTTGTATTTAATGTCTGAGTGTTTCCAAAAAATTATTGCATCGGTCTATTTTTGGCTAAATTATGTCATGTGCCCCTAGTATTGATTTGCTTGTAAGCAAAGTAGCAAAGTAGAAGTACATGATAGATTTTGCATATATGTGTAATGCATCGTAAAGCAGTGAATGCATAGTTAATGCATTAAATACTATGTCAATACTAGCATAATTGTTGTATAATTTGTCTTTGATATGGTGAAATGGTGAGACAAATTCAATAATCTAAATATATGTAATTTTGTTTCTAGAGTGAGTTTTGTTTGGGCAATTTTCCGAGTAAAGCAATTTTTTCAAAGCCTAGGGTTAGATTGCTAAACAAGTGTAAATGGGAAGGCTTGTGTATGCTTGGATGTTCTACATACCTGGTGCATGTGAACTAATTGCATGAATGGTAAGAATGGTGGGGATGTTGTGTGTAGACATGTGAAAACGTTCACTTGAAACAAATTTGTGGCTAGGTTGATGCATTGGGCTATGATCTGTAAATTATGTGAAGAACACTTTGTAAATTGATTGGAATGGCTTAGTAGACTTTGTAGTCCGCAAGTGCTTCTAATTTAAGCAAGACGTGGACGACTATATCAATGCAACTGTATTCATTATACAAATTCACTTAAGTGGTTGCCCTTGTTCTCATATTGGTGCTTATGTCCTGATGTGACTAGAAGTATTGTTTGTTGTAATATGGCCTAATTTGTTACATCCCACCCTACATTCCTAAATTACTTTTTACTTTATGGTAATTACTATGATGAATCATGAGATAATGAAATTTGAAAGTATATATTATGATGGATTGTGCATTATTATGCTACTGCATTCAAATGCAAAGTTGATGATTATTTGATGTCATGAATATGATGAAATACAATGAGATGATTTCATTCCTTTAATGCAAATGATTAATGAAAATTTCATGATATGATTATGAGATAATGGTTTCCAAGCTAACTGCATGTTTTTTTTGTTTGAGTGAGATTACAGGAGCAATCCAAACACCTCTAGGGAGAAAGAGGGGGAGTATCACTTGGGAGAAGGGTGACATTGTGGATCCTCTAGTTATGCCATTTCAGCTAGTGACGGTCATGTATTGTTTTGGTAAACCCAATAAGTCTAGGGATGTACCTAGCGTGTGCAAAGGTAAGCCCACCTAAATCTGTTGAGTCATGTTCAACCTTTGCATTCAGTATGGGTTATGAAAGGGTTATTAAACTCTCTTATTATTATATAAAAACAAATGTATATATGAACATAGGTATGCATGAGATAAGGTAAGCCTATATACATATATATGCATGCATAAGTTATTACAATGAAAATGACTCACATATATGTATGTTCGTATATGTATGGCATGTGATCTTTAAATGCTTTTACTTGTTGTTTCTCATTATGATATAGCAAGTGGACATCAAGATCATTTTGGATCATCATTGAGTTTGTTCATCAGATTGTCAAATACGCTTGTTTGACGATGTAGCGACCTATGTTGTCAAACCTTACCTATGATACTAATGCTTCTTAAATGATTATTATATTAAAATATATGTTGACAATTTGCAATGGCTGCATATGTCGAGAGTTAAACGTTGGGACAACTCTTAGTAAAAGAGGGGAAAATTATATTTGAGTTGCTCGACTCAATAATGAGGAGCTTAATAGAATATTATGGCAAGTATATATATTAATATTTAAATGCCAATGTAAAGGAATTTTAGCCGCGACATAATATTTGAAGGTGACAAAAGTTTCAATTCAATGGGAAATTCTTTTGAAAGAGCTATTTCAAGGCCGTGACATACTACTTGAAGCTGGTGCATGCTTAAGCAATGTGCGAAGCAAGCGTTACCATGATTGGATTCGTGGCTATCTTCACGATTTGTTAAGGTGATAAATGATTTCTTTTAACCATTTCTTGCTTGGAATTATTGTGGTAATTTTGGAATACCATGATTAAGAAATTATCATATTCGTGGGGGACTACGACATTAGAGGAGCCACTCAAGCGACATAAAAATAGTTTTGAAAGAGGTTATGGGTGTGAAAATATCTTGGGAATGAATTAATTATCGCTTGGATAACGGGTTCTAACTATTTTTTCCTCAGCCAGAATGTGAAATCTCGGCAGGAGGAGGGGAGTGAATTAACCAAGGGGGAGTTATGTGGTGCAGCCGGATGGGAGGAGGCATTGCATCCCAATCTGGATCTCAACTTTTTAAGGAGTGCTTCAAACCTGTAGTTTGGGGGGTCGTGAGAGGAAATGCTAGTTAAGTACTCATCTCTAACACATTTATTTCAGACATTTGAAGCGATTGTTGGTCTCTATGTAGGTTGATACTTGCCAAGTCTAATTTGGCGAGTGTAGCTGCGACTTCCGTTGTCATAAGCCTCTACTCTGAATTGAAGAACTTCCATAATTGTTGACCATTTGGTAATTGGCATTGTAATAGAAAAATATCAAATTTGAAAGCAAGCGAAGCATCTTAACCAAATCAAAATGCTCTAAGCCTTCCATGTCGCTTAGGCTATGAGGTGGCTTTTCTTGGAGGGAGTCTATTAGGAAAATTGTGCATTCTTTCTCCTTTTAGAGGATGGGAAATTTATAGAAAATCATGTTACGTGGGTAAATGAACAAGAATCTGGTATTAAATATAAAATGAATAGGTTCCTAGGGGTACCAATACAATGAATCATCCCATAAGAGGCTCATTAGATCACCTACCTACTATCAAAAAGATTGATTATGGTGAAAGTTCGGTCAATGATACAATAATGATACTCGATAGAGGGTCGATGAGTGTTGAAGACTCTGAAAAGCTTGCAATTTCGTGGCGGTGTTGACTCAAAGGATCTTAGCCTAGAATTTATCACTAAGATGCTAGTTAAATTTTGGGGCTTGGCTTGAAGCCACGAGCATAAAGGAGAATGACCATGTTTTGAGGTGAGAAAGAGCTTCCATTATTATTCAATTCTATTCCATAAGTCTAACTAAAAGAGGGCAGATACAAAGAGTAAAGAAACTGTCTTACTTTTATAGTGTACAGTAAGAGTTAGGATTTCATATGTGCTCAAGGAAAGATAATATGAACAAGGCCAATGTTATGATTGTTGAGTTGGGGAGGCTTAGCTCAAAATCTTGCTTCTTCTATCTTATCTTCAAGATTAAATTCTATTAGTGGAGAAATGGCATAGGCTACCACAATCACTACAAGGCAAGTAACCTTTCTTTCCTCTATAATGGATATATTATTCTCCTTATTTTAGTACACATATACATTATGAAGGTAATGATTTATTTTAACCAGTAGTGAGGCAGTTTTTTCTCTGTCCATCCCATGCAAGAATCTTTATTATTTCTCCTAAAATCTCCATGTTGGGAAAGTTTAACTATTAGACTACTTGGAATGTTCTAGCCTCTTTAAAGGCAGTTTAGAGTATTGTACTTCAAACCCTACTTCGCACAGTTATGTTTGGGGATGAACCATGAAAACCACCACAGGTTAATATGAGACTATATTCATCTTTTTAAAAGAAATATCAAACCAAAGAACTTTAGTGGGTATCAAATCACAAGTAAAGAAGTATAACAAATGACTTAAATATAGTCAAGTGCTAAATTCATTTACAAGGATGCTTACTCGAGTAGTGTATAGCTATTATTGTTCTTCTTTATTTAACAACTTGTTGAGTGACTTGTAATATAAGTAGGGACCTTGGAAAGAAAGACCCATTTTCCTTCTTGATATGCTCCTTGTTGAAAACACCCAGGTGGGATATTTGTAAGGATGTATTGACACTATTTTATAATCTTGTGTATATCTTGATGCTGACCAAGAGTCATCCATATTGCTAAAGAAGCCTAAGGGTTGGTGAGAAGGTAAAACCTTTCAACTCAAGATACGACTTGAATTAGAGGCAATAGCCTAGAATCTAGCCATTACAGATATGTAACTAGGGGATTCAATGCCCAAGGTATTGTACCAAAACAGTCATATCACAACCTTGGTGAGTAAGCGCTTATGTTCTACAAATTTATTGTAAGGTGGGCTAGTTGGTCTATAATTATGTTTCTCCTTAGTTAACATGATTTCATTGAAATGCATGAAGGACCAAAACCTAAAGGAAGTTAAATTCTTAAGGAAGATCTAATCATTACTTTGTAGACTTTGTACATGTCATACTAATGTTATATTGTGACCAGGAAGGTCAAGAAGATGTTGACTTATGTCAAGAATTGTTTAAAGTTATATATCGAGAGTAAACACACTCAAGGGTTAGGGTTAAGAATCGAGCAAGTGGTTGTAGCCAAGACCCAGGTAGTTACGTGGAAGTAACTCGGGTGTTCGAGTTAGAAACAACCTATAATCCAAATGAGTTATTTGTTTAGTGAATAGATTCCCTTTCTAAAGAAGAACTCTATAACAAGCTAAAATTAGAAACATACAAGACTATATTAAGAAGGTATCGTCAACTAAAGGTTAATATTTATTATTATATATGTTGTACATTGACCATTCTTTTAGTTTGTGCAAAGAAGCCATTGAAATCAACAATCACCCCTCAAGCCTTAACTGTGATGAGGGGTGGAGGTTGATTCGATCTTAGCATCCTTTGTTATCCAACCTAAGATCCCACCATCCCCCTTCTTCTAGGTAGTTCAATGTTGCCCCCTCCCCCTCCGTCTTGTTCCCCTTCCCTTTCGTTTTGTTGTCCTGCCCTTTTTTCGATTGCTCTGGTGATCTTGGATCGGGTTTAGTCTTTTTTTGAGGGGTTTCCTTTTGTCTCTTGTGGACTTTGTTCTTTCTTTCCTTCTCGTGTCTTTTGTTTCTTCTCTTCCTCTTTTTTCATTTTTCCTTCCCCCTTTATAATCGTGTTTTAAAGTCTTTAGATTTTGATCTGTTTTTGACACTTCCCTTCCCTTCCCTTGGTTTTTGTCTCTCCCTCCTTGCCTTTTTTCAAAAGTTTTTTCCTTTATTGTTCTTTATTTTTTGTTTTTTTGTAATTCTTTAGTTCTTTTTTCAAAAAAAATTGCCTTTATTGTTGTTTATTTATGTTTCCATTCTTTCCCTCATTTTTATTTTCTCTAGTTGTCCTCTTTTACACGCTTTTGGCTTTCCTTACTTCTTTTTCTTAACTTTATATATTTACATAATATATAAAGTTCCTCTTGTTTTTTTTCCTTTTTAATTTTTTTTTCTTCTTTTGTCTTTCTTATTGTGATCATTTATTTTTTGTGTTCTTCATCTTTTTAATTTATTCTTTGATCCATATTTTTAGGTTCCTTGTTTTTTATTTTTTTATTTTTTGAATGCTTATTTTTGTATTAATCCTTCTTTTCCTTTCTTAATTATTTCCTCCTTATTTTCTTTAATTATATTTTGGTCTTTTCTTTATTATTTTTATTTATTTTTTATCTTTTGTTTTTTTATCTTTCTTATATATTATATATAGTCTTTTATATTTATATCTTTTCCTTTTTGAAAATTCTTTCTCTTTTATTTATTGCTCTTATTTTTATATTTTTTCATATATATATAGTCTTTTTAAATTTTATCCTTTTTTTGAAAATTCTCTCTTTTATCTCTTGCTATTATTCTTATAATTTTTCTTTAGATTTATTTATATTTATCTCTCTTTAATTTTTTACATTTTCAATTTTTAATTTTTATTGGTTTTTGTTCTTATTTTTCATTTATATTTCTTTTGGTTTCTTCTTTCAAGGTGTGGTTCCTTTTGCATTATTTTGTGCATTTAGACATAAATTTTTATATTTTCTTTTTTTTCTCTTATTGTTATTTATTAGTTCTCTTGATTTTAATTTTTATGATGGTTTTGGATTTTGTCTTGTATTTCTTTCGTCTTGTTTGATTTATTTCCTTGTTCTTAGTCTTTTTGTCTTTTATAATTTCTTGTTCTTCTTTTTATTCATTTTTACTTATTTCATATATATATATATATATATAATCTTTCTCTCTCCTTATAGGAATCCTTTTGTTTTTTTTCTTGGTTGTTTTTGTTATCTTGGTGGTTCTTTTCTTGTTGTTATTTATTTATAATTGGGCATAATTTTTAAGTCTTTTTTTTCTTTTTCTTTGTTTTTTATTGGTTTTCCCTCTTTCTCTTTTTTTGTTTTTTTTATAATTGGTAATCTTCTTTTTTCATTTTACTTTTTTAAAATCTATTTGTCTTATCTTCTTGGCCCGTGTGCAACCTTCTCTCCCTTCACTGGTCTATTAAGGTTGATCTTGGTCTACAACCATCTATTTTCTCCTTTTGCTCTCTTGTTTCATCTTGATGATGGATCATGGAGTGTGACCGAAACATTGATGAAAAAACTCTACACAATTAAATCCAAAAATCATTGAACAACTATGAAATCTTATCATTCATATACCATTAATATCATGAATATGGGCATTTTATCAAGGATGCGCAAATCTTCAACGAAAAATACAAACATAGAAGATTCAAGGAAATTTTGAGAAAGATTGGGAGGGGTTTACTAAACCCAAAAATAGGTATATGACCAAGAATAAGAATCCAAACAATATGAAGAAGAAAGTTGTAAATCAAAAAAATCTTCACAAGATGGAATGGAGATAGTTAAGAAAATCTAATTTTAAGAGAGTAGTGTAGTGTCGTAAATTGCACACCCTTGCAATTTCACACTATGTTTTATACCCACTTTAATTTTCATTCCTTTAGAGTTTGTGTATGCTCATTTCAACCCTTGCATCAGCCTTTTTCCTTTTCAATATGCTCAAACCTTCTTTTTCAAGGTCACTTCTTCATGTCACTTTTATGTTTCCTTATGTTTTAATTGTCACATTTTAATTTTTAGTGTAAATTTTTTGGACACTAGCATTTAGCATGGATGTTTGTGTGTAGCGCTAGCATCCCATGACAATTTTTTATTCAAAATTTGTTTCTAAGTGTTTTTCCACTTGTCACCTTGTCAAGTCAATGGAAATGGCTCGAGATTCTTCCAAATTACTCATTAACCTCTTCTTCTTCCCTCCTCTTCTCGTTTTTTAAAACTAATATTTCATTTTGGAAAATATCTCTCTTAGTTCTCCTACACTCTCAAGCTTGCACACAACTCTTTATAGTTTGTTACAACTTGTTACAAAACCCTCACAACATTCCCTCATAGCTCTCTTATTCTCTTTGGCTTCCTCAAGCCTTGGAGGTAATATTGTTTATTTTATCTTGTGCCCTCGAGCACCTTAGGATTATGACATCCCTTTTTATTTTATTTTAGTTTCAATATTGCACAAGTCAACATGTACCAAGTATAAATATCAACATGTATGTGCTAGCCTATTTTTGCCTCTAGGCTTAAATAGTCACTAATAAAGTCTAGGATCAAATCTTGGTTTACCAAAAACAACTCTAAAGGCCTCTCTTCATGGTAACAACATAATAAGGTTTTGTTGTCATATTATAGCTCTATAGGTTGTATTTATGACTTTTGGAAGAGATTTATTGTTTAATACAATTATGAAACACTCTTGTCTTGTAAAATGCATTCAAGGACTTTATTATCCTGGCAATTTCACATGCATGTTTATGGAGGGAAGACTTTGTAGTAAAATATTTAAATTTTCTAACTAGGTTGACTTGTTTAGGGTGTTTTTGTTGTGTTGGTTCATTCCAAGAGCTTCTATAGGCTGCTATGGTAGCCATAAAAGCTATGAGACAACATGGAGAGCTATAAACTTGCGAAGATGGTTGAAGGAACCCTAAAATTCTTGATCTCTTTCCTATTCAATGTTATGCATGTGGAAAACAAGAAGCATGCCATGTCTTATTTTCATCATTATTTCTTATCTCAACACCTTGAAGGTACTATTGCAAAAATTTTGGATGTGAAAGTGTGCAGGTATGGAAGAAATGAAGTTTGTTGCAATCATAAGGTGCTTAAATATCATTTTATTCATTCCATGCAAGAGCAGACAAGGGCCTGCATGAAGGTTTCAATGGAGGGGACAATTTTGCATCTCTAAAAACCCTCTTATTCGTATTCATGAGGGAATTTCATGAGCAATACAGTTGTAGTTATGTTTTTCATATTTTTAATAGGTTCATATAATTTATCATCCTTGTATAAGAATTTTCCCTTAATTTTCCATGGGATTCTTTCTTCTAATGTTAAGTCTATATATTTCTTCTCCCTCAATATTCTAATTTTACTACTATAATATTTGTCTTACTATAAGGAAGTTAAGGTAGCAGAACAACTTCTTACACTAATCTTGAGAGGAGGGTAATGCAAAAAAATTCAAATCTTTACTATAATTATAAAATTAAACAAAAATAAATAAAAATATCACGCATACCTTAAAACAATGATTTACATGGGGAAAAAACTTTCAGGATAAAAAACCCCACACTCCAAAAATCACCCAATATATTATTCAAAAACATGAATATTGCAATATACTTGCAGAGCAAGCTTCTCACAAAAGTATTGCCAACTAGAGATCAAGATGCAACATAATAGCTATCAAACTCTTAAAAATATATCATAATACATTATCCTAATATAATTCGCTCATAAAATAGGGTTGCTTTCTAAGGAAAGACAAGCCAACAAAATATCTACCGTTAGATCTGAGACCTAATTATGAACGGTCCAGATTTATAATAATAAAATATGCATAAAACATGGCTTTTGGGGGTGCTTCCCTCAAACCTCAAGAAGATAGCTCCCTCGGACCTTGTAGGGAGGTACCCCCCTTGTAACCCCCCCCCCCCGCCCCCCTCCATGCTCAAATATATTAACCTCTTATAATCACAAGGTTGAAACACTATTTTTCCTAAAGATTAGATGTTCCTTGAATTGAAAAATCCACATATTATGTTTCATTTATTGATGATTATAATAGAAGGACATGGGAATATTTTCTAAAGAGTAAATATTAAGTTTTTAGTTAATTTAAATAATTTAAAATAATGGATGAGTTGCATATTGAAAAGAAAAGAAAATGTTTGAAGATTGATAATGGCAATGAATTTTGCTCTAATGATTTTGATAGATTATATAAATATTATGGCATTTATAAACAAAAGACAACTTTGTATTCTCCAAAATAGAATGGAGTTGCAAAAAGAATAAATAAGATATTGGTGGATAAGGCTAGGAATATGCTAAGTGGTGTTGGTCTAGAACAAAGGTTGTATGTTGAAGTTTTTTCTACTACTTGTTACCTGATTAACATGTCTCCTACATCAACTCTTGTTGATAAGATGCCTATAGAGGAATGGTCAAGTCACAAGCCTTCATTGAGACATCTTAAGGATTTTTTTTGTGAGGCATATGGACACACGCCAAAGGAGAAGCAAATAAAGTTGGAGAACAAAGCTCTAAAATTTATCTTCTTTAGATATAGCTATGGTGTGTGTAGACACCTAAAATTGTCCTAAGCATATATCACACATCTCAATTTCATTTACTAACATCATTTTTCTCATTATCACCTAATTCCTTTATTTAATTAAATAATTTCCAAATATTTGATTAAATTCACTTTATTCCTCTATTAATTGAATAATTAAGGTTACTTGATTAATTCAACATTTTCACAATAATTCCCATCATGATTAAATAATTTCTAGTTATTTAATAAATAACTCTCATCCCACTTGATTAAATAATTCCAATTATTTAATTAATTCTTCTCATCCTAGTTAATTAAATAATTCTAATTATTTAACTAAAAATCTTAATTTTCTCATCCTCACAATTAAATAATTTTCATAATTATTTAATTGGTTAATTTTCCTCCAACCCTCCCACTAGCACAAAGAATATTCATTTTTCAAAAAGAGAATATTCCCAATTCAAATTCAAATATCTTCTTCCCTCCAAACCATGAAAAGAAGAATATTTTAGGCTCTCAAGCAATCTCATCCATTGATCTTCTTTGATCTCCTTGAGTTCCTCTCATCCATTGATCCTTAGATTGAATATTGATCATTAATCAGAATTCTCAAAATCTATAAAACAAGCCTTTCAATCATGAAATTCATTCACAATCCTCATAAGCATAGGCACTTTCTTGAATTCTTCAGCCAATCTTGAGCATTTGAGAACACCTATTTTATGAATCACCTCCATCAAGATTTTACAGCCATGGATTATGCACAATTTGAACAATCTACATCACAAATTTGCTTTAATCCACAATGGGATTGAAGGTTTGCATTATCTTTGGTTTAATTGCTTTGAATTTTCAATTCATTTCTTTAGATTAAATCTTTGATGCTTTAGCAAATTGATTTCATTGAGTATGGGTTTGTATGATCTATATCTTGTGAGTTCTTAGTGTTTTTAGAATCTAAGTGCTTCAATTATGCTTTTATTTGATCACTCATACTTCCCTACGACATTTTGGCACGCTCGGTGAGACCCACATCCCAAATTTAACCTTTTTATGAAGTTTTTGTCAACCTATAGGTTTCAGAGATGTATTTGAAGAAGTTTGACGCTTCTGTCTGGTGTAGTCCGATGCTTTTGCAAAATATCGATGCATATGCAGAGAAATCTTAACTCATTTAAAAAGCTTGATGCATTTAATTGGCATACTATTCTTTTTTCCTGTAGGAAACTTCAACACTTTTCTTAAAGTTCAACACTAATGCAAAATCCCGACGTTTTTGACTGGAAAATCTCAGCGCTTTTGTAGTAATTCAATGCTTTTGTCCTATTTGTTTGTCTTTGTTTGCAAGAATTTTGATGCTTTTATCAAAGGGAAACACATTTGCATAATATTGATGCTTACGATTGTCCAAAGATTGATGTATATGAGATAACTCAACACTTTTGTTCTTTGTTTCTGTTTGCAGGAAAAGATTGACACTTCTCTTGAAAGATTAGCATGTCTGCAAAAGGGTGATGCTTTTGACTATGCAACAATGTGACACTTTTGCAGAAGCCTGACACTTATGTCAGGTATCGACACTTCTATTCTAATAGGGTTTACAGTTTGTCAGTTTGATTTCTTTCATTTGTTTAACCCTGATAGTTCTCTATTTTCTGATCTTATCAAAATGAAGCTAATATTTTACAACGTGTGATATTCAATGGAAGAAGATTAAGCAAAAAATACTACTAACATCTTGGTTTTGTAGGTTTTTATTTAGTCTAAGACTCACATTTATTTTTGTACTTAAAATTGATTTCAGATTTCATTTGGTGTACCTAAAAGGAACCTACAAATTTAACACTTCATTTTAGTGCATTTAAAAATGAATAATACAACTTTCATTTTCCTTTGGTGTACCTTAAAGGAACAAATAACTCACACACTTAGATTTGGGCTTTAAAATGAACAATACAACTTTTATTTTCCTTTGCTATACCTAAAATTGAACAATATAAATCTCATATTTGTTTTTGGTGCACCTAAAATGAATTCTTTGATGTGTTTGGTAGGTTGATGTGTGCATATTCTCTTTCCTCGTGCTTCGTGCAATCTTGGAAATCAAAAACACCATTAACTTGCAATCTAATTTGTTACACTCTGTGTGTTATTACCTATTTATTATTACCTTGTTTGGTTAAAATGCTTTAATAGATTAATGTGTTTTGTATATGAATCTTGGTGTATAATGTGATGAATGAATGTCTAATTCTATTTGATATTTTATAATGTTCTGAAGATGAATATATATGATGCATATGAATGTATTGTTATTGGATAACTAATGTTGTGATGTACTAAGTTGGATGTAGGAATAGATTCATACCTCCGGAAGAGAGGCAGAGTATCACTCAGGAGAAGAACTTAGTCTAGTAACCCTTAATGAGCCTAACTGAGCATACACATACTCACATCCTAGTTGGTCTAAGTTGAGTCAAGTTAGTTCAGGGAAATGGTAAGCGATCTTCAGTTTTGGTTGTGAATGTTTTGTATTGGTTTATGATCTTGTTCTCAGAATGTTTTGATTGGGGGTATGTGATTAAGTCTTTATGTTGAGAGTAAGTTCTTCTTTGTGTGTTCATATTTATATGTTAATTGGTGAAGTATATACATAGAATGTATATATATGTATATATTTACATGTCTACAATAACTCATGCATATGAGTATATGTGTGTATGAGTATACATAGGTAGATGTACCTACACATGCTCATGAATGGATAACCCATATGCATGGGAATATCGATTGGACAAATACGACATATATATACACTTTGTTTATATACATCGATCAATGAGTAGGTAAATATATGTGTTTAAATATGGATATTGAAATAACGATATATATATGTAAATAGTTACGTTAATGGAAACGTATATACATATATATATATGTAAAAAGTTATGTTAATGGAAACGTATATACATATATATCAATATGTATTTATATAATTATTTTAATACATGTTTATGTATATATCGATTAGCAAGTAATGTAATTGGTAATCATATGGATATAATTATATATTTTTATATATATATGAATGTATATCTTATGGATGTAATAATAATATATATAATATAAATATTATTGTTTGGTATATATTATAATTTTTTGAATAAAGCATTGCATAATAACATAACATTGTTATTTGATATATTAAAAGTGTTATGTGTTGTACCCAAAATAAATTTTTGCTTCAATAAGGCATTTTGATAAACATGGTCTAAATCCTATAAAATTGTCATCAAAAGTCCGTTTTAGGTCAAACAAAATATGGGATTTTTGTGGGTTTATGTCAAGGAGGATACTTGCAAATTTTTGAAAATTTTGAAAATTAGGGTTTCAAACCCCTGTTTTAGGAAAACCCTAAAAAATAGGACCTTTCCATAAATGACTCAAAATGATTTTGATAGGTCAATTTCACTTCACGATCATAATGGTCAAGTCAGAATCAAGAAAAGTCAAGTTTGCTCTGGTGGGTCTATTTCACTTTTCTAGGAGAAAAGATAGGACCTCTAAGGTCATTAATGGCAGATGGCCAGTACTAGGTATCGAGATCCAAGCTTCAAATGCTTTAATGAATATTTTATGAAAAAAGATGCTTCACGATGAGGGGATTTTCAAAAGGTGAAAAATGTAAAAAAAGTTCTAAATATGGAAGATGCACACCTTGCTACAAGAAAGAAGCTATGCAGTCAATGCCTTGGTGAATTTTTCAAGCACTCGTACACGCAACATGGTGAAAGCAATTGGTACGATGAACGTGTTCGTGTCGTCAATGATGATGATCAAATATACAGTCAAGCTACATGAAAAATGCGAAGTGCGAAGAGGTGAGAACCTTCAAGAAAATAATGAAGTTGCAACCAAAAGTGCCCCTGCTAGCCAGGGGCGCCCATGAGTTCAAAAGGTCAAATGCAGTTATCAAGTTTTGTCAAGATAGTCATCACCTTCGTAATTCTACTGGCTTTCCAACACATCATCAAGAAAGTTCACCTAATTCATCAATCATCGCAAAATGAAGACGAAGACAAAAGATGTTGAAAGCAAGTATCATCAAAGATGGCAGTCAAAACATAGGAAAAGTGCCCCTGTAGCTTAGGGGCACCCAAGAATAAGACTATCCAAATGTCAGTTTTTGAGTGGGTTATCTCTTCTTGATCTTCTCGATGTCAGCTAAACTTTGCAAAGAACCTATTCGCTAGTCCACAAGACATATCAAACGATGACAGTTGTTGATCATTCGAGCATGCAAAATGAAGGATGAATCAGTAGACATCTAAGCAAAAGTGCCTTGGTTGGCCAGGGGTGCCCATCATTTTGGGCAACCAACGAAGTTTTCATAAATCATTTTTTCCAAGGCATCTTGTCAACATCCTTTTAGATTTGTGATCAATCCAATTGCAAGTTCGTGAAACCTGTCAAGCGCTCGTGGGCGAAGATCAAGCAGAAAACACTGGAGGCAAAGGCGAGTTGAAAAATGTAAAAAATTGACTAAGTGTTGAAGAGAATGCACCTTCCTAGAAATAGGCACCCATCCTTTTGGGCAATTAGATGCAGTCTTCGACCTTTGTAACTTCCAAGAAGTCCTTCGTTTTGATCAATCTCCGCGATGACACCGTCAACAGATTCAATAGAACAATCAAACATTTGACGACGAAGATCAAACTAGAGTTGTTCGTGAAAGGTTGCAAAGTGAAAATTACAACACAAAAGGTCAAAGGCACCCCTACAGGCCAGGGGTGCCCAAGAATTTAAACCTTCTAAATCAACTTTCATGACCTGCGATGCTAGTCATCCTTTCCGGGATTGAACTAGTTTTCCATCCAATATCTTAGCATGTTCACGTGAGTCATCAATCACCAATGATGGCAGATCAAAGCACAAAGGGTCAAACTAGAGAAATTGAAAAAGCATCCAAGAAATTGACTAAGTCTACAAAAAAATGCACCCTTCTGGGAAAAGGTGCCCTAGAATTTGAACTATCAGATTCTATAATTTGAGGTTTGCAGCTACCAAGAACATCTCTTTAGAGTTGATCCAACTCTGTAGTGAATCTATCAGCTAAGCCTCATGATCGATCGAGCAACCAGAATCAGGGATCCAACAAAGGCACTTCGTCACAAAAAAGGATGAAATCTTCAAGAAATTCTCTAACTCTCAAGACTTGGACGCCTAAAGTCGAAGTGGGCCCAAGTCAACTTGAATTGAGATATTTTGAAGGCTTCTTCATGCCTAGGCGTCCAAAATGAGGTGGAGAAGTTTTAGTTAACTGTTGATCATGAAGATAACTCTTCAATCAAAGATGAGATGCCGTAACTGACGCTTGCAACTCCAAATGCTATTCAAAAAAGCATTTAGGCTTCATTCTTCATTATTTCTTGCAGGTTGAAGGGCTCAAACACAAATATTTTCTCTCCAACGCCATTTGAAGATCTGACAGAAGCCTTTCTCAGTGTTCTTCATTTTTCTAGTCTCAGGTTGCATAGAAGGATGCCTTTCACAAGATTTTGTCACCAAGCATCATTTTCCAAGGTAGCAGCTTATAACTTCTAGCTTCTCCCCCTCACATTTCTTCTATTCTTGTCTTAGATCTTCTTTCATGTCCAAATAAATGATATTTTTTCACAGATCTAGCCTTTTGGGTATGATCAACATGAGATTGGCCACAAAACCCATGTGCCAGATTTTTCCAAAAAAATTGCCCTGTTGTCCCCAATTTTAGGGTTTTTTGCCAAAAAGTCACCTTTTTAAAAAACTGACAAACTGGGTTTGCTTAACATAGGGGCACCCTACAAAACCCATGTGTTGGAATTTTTCAAAAAAAAGTGCCTCGCTACCTTTATCATCGAAGGGTTCTTGCATGTCATAGAAAAAATCATCTTTTCAAAATTATGACGTTTTGGGTCCACTCAAAAAGATACTCCCAGCAAAACCCATGTCTCATAATTTTTCGTAAAAGTTACCCCTCGACGAGGCTATTTTTAGCCACATCAAAAAATTTGTTTGAACAATGTCGTGTGCCCATTCAATCTTCAAGGTTTTTAGAATGCAATTCTCCCAAGTTGAATACAAGGCCAATTCGATTACTTCATGACTTCCTAAAAATGCTGACACCGATTTGCATCGAGCACACCCAAAAGTCAATTTGGACAAAGTGGCAGGCATAGATACTCAAAAGTCCACATGTTTTCATACTTCATATATCTAATAGCCTTTCAAGGCCAGTTTAGAGGGTTGAATACCGTTGGAACTCTGGGTGCGCAACAAGTTTAGGAGCATTTCTCACAGCTAGAGTTTTTGCAGTCAAAATTCATGGTTTCATCGTGCAACACTCTTCCATTGAGGAAAATCAAGAAAACGTCATAATCGTAAGGTTGCAGAAGGAATAGAGGTCATCACTCCAGTTGTAGAGCCACCAAAGTTACCAATTAGTGAACCACCCCTCAAAGCATGTAGATATTTCCAAGATTGCTCAAGTTGCTGACAAGCAATTGACTGATAGTTGAGGCATGTGACGATCTCGAGATGATGAATTGATTAACTATTTCTTGGGGGAGATGATTGCTCAAGATCACGGGCAGTGAACTACTCGTTAGGAAATCCCACCCTTCCAAAGATGACATTAGACACAGTAGTTAACTTGATGCCTCTTTCCAAGTTAACTCATTGTCCCACCAATCATGAATGTCTATTTCTGGAGACACCTATGTACATATGGAGTTAATTTTAGTTTAGAATAAGTTAACTAAAGTAGATTTTCCAGTTAACTGTTAGGTTATCCACTTTTAGACATAGGAATAAATCTTTTTGATTGGCAAGAACTCAATGTTAACTCAAGGATACTTTAGGGTTGACTACTCCTTTGAGCTTCTATAAATAAGAGCAACCTTTGCTCATTATTTTTTAACTTTACTTCACGATAGCAAATATTGATGTCGAATAGCCTGTGCTTTGTTCACTTAGTATATGTTCTTGAATTATTTTTTTATAGCTAAACGCTGGGTGGATTGCTCGTGTTCTTATTATTTAGATACTTGTGTTCAATATTTGTCAAGTGTATTTGGTTGATCGCATGTTGTGTGATTGTTCTCTTTCATGCAATTTTTTGTACCAAACTGTAATTTTTGATTAAAGCCGAGATAATAAATCAGGAGAGCCTTTAGCCTTTGATCTAAAATTCTCAAAATATTGTATACTTTGTTGTTCTAATGATCTTTCTTTTGATCTACACCTCAAACAATGCAACCTCGCCTCCTTGGGAATTTAGGGATTAAGATTGTCATTTAATTTTGTTTCCAATAAGCTCTATTTCAGCCTACACCTCAAACAGTGTACCCTCACCTCTTTGGGAATCCTTCCATACAACTTATCATCTAATGATTACTTATATTAACTTTATTTCAGATTAGCACTCTGAGAGACAAGTTTGTCTAAGTGATCAAACCATTCCCAATTGCTCCTAGACCCTCTTGCTCTAAATTTCTTGAGGAGATAGGATAGTTAAATTTTTAGCCTAGTTGTAGTTAAGATACGCAGAAACCAGAGAAAACCTTAGCTGCAATGCATTGTGTTTTATGACCTTGTGCTCTACAACTCAGTAAAAGAGATAGGAACGTAGTTTACTTTACTTTTTATGCAATAACAATGAAAGAGGGAACTTCCCCTCCTAATTTGAAGAGCAGTTTATCTGTGCATGGTTGTCTATTTCCAATACACACTCCAGAGGTGTGAATTGAAATGCCAACACTATGTAATAAGTAAAGCGCTGCCATATATATTGTTGTGGCTAAAGTTTAATATGTTGCGCATAAAACATGAGGAGAATAAGTCAAGTGGCTTATGTGTAATGCATAAGTAAAGGAAAATGATGTTTAAACGTTGCAAGAAGAAATGAATACGGATTCAACATTATTGACTAAGTCTTTGTCATGCATAAATAAAAGGCACTAAAAGTATGAAGGTGGTGCCAAAATCTGTAGAGTGTGGAAACCAATAGAATTCTAAAACTTGTGCCATAACTAGGTAAAGCCATATGATAAGCATAAAACTCATTCAATGCAAAGATGGCCAAAATTTGTGAGGGTAGTTGATTTGAAAACCAAATAGGAAACCTGTAGAAATGTGTCACTATCCCTTGACTCATTAAAAGAATCATGTTGTCACAAGAATGAAGTCGACTTAGCCATTCTATGAAATTGGAAATAAGAGGATTGTTATGTGTTGCAATCTGAGAGCTTTAATCAGCTAAGTCAATGCATGTGAATAGGAAGGTGGTAGAATTGTTAGCTTGATTGTAGCATTATGATGCTCAAATTATGGTATATATAGAGGTGCTCTCTCTACCATTTGTTACAGTTTTCATTTTGATTTATTTGTTGTTACTCTGTTGTATTTTTCTGTGCAAGTGAATTAGAGAGCTTCGGAGTTAGTGAGTTGCTTTGTGATTTTGAAATTGTATTATTGAGAGAATTGGAAAGTGGCTAGAAGTGGATGTTAGGTTGAACTTAGAAGAAGTAGCAAGCATGATTTTGGAATTGAACTAGGAAGGAAGTAATATCAATTGGAGCTTTTAAACATGCATGTTGATTTCTATTCCTTTGTTATTGTGTTTGAAAGGTTATTTATTTGTGGATTCCTTGTTTGGGAAAGGATTGATTTAAGTATGGGTTAAGATGTTTTGGATAAGCTTGTATGTTCTTGGTTGATTCTTGTTTTGGTGAAACCTTTTTATTTGGATTATTCTTATATAATATATATTGGAATTTATATGAATGTATATCTTAGTATACATAGTTTGTCAATGTTATACATATGTAGCATGAAATGTGAAATGTGGTATGTGGTATGTATTGATGTCTTGAAGTACTTTAGATGGAAATTTTAGTTGGAATAGGTGAATAGCTTGGTTATTCCTAGGGTTAGAATAATCCATGGGAAAGGGTGTAACCTAGTTAGTGAAGTTATTATGTCATCACTTTCTTCTTTTGGGATGTATGTTAAGAGTATGAATGGTCAAAACAAAATTGAGCTAGGAAGGCGGGTGAGTGTGTGACCTCCAATCTAAATTTTGGGTGATGAATACTTTAGCCAAAGTAGTGTAAGTAGCCATTGTTTATATTGTCAGTTCACTATGATCCGAGTTTGCATACTAGGCAGGGATTGTCATACATGTAGGTTGTAGCCACTCAATGGTGCTCTAGATATGTAGGACACAACACCATGCTCTAGGAAGGATAGTATTATGAGATTACCAAACCAATCTCTTCATCGAAGGGTAGTGCTATATTACGAGTTAGGTAGATGTGTGAGGAATTGTAGTAAGGTTGTGGTTGGCAAAAAAAGCGCTTAAGTGATGCTTCCCCTCATGTAGTTGGTGGCCAAGATTGAGGAAGGACATCTAGACTATTTGTATCTCTATTTCAATAAGCTCGTTGAAGCTATGTATGTAATCATATATCCATCTCTATAGAAATTATAAATGTGAAAAGTCAACTTGAAATTATGTTATGAGAAATCGTTACTTGAATTATTTATATGAATCTTTGTTATGTGATGGGAAAGTTTTGAATGGTTATGTTTCAAATTTGCATCTTGATATTCAAATGAAAAGAAATTTTTTATTGCTCGTAATGTTAGTAGCATAAACTATTCATTTGTGGGTAAAACATAGTAAAAATTAATGGGTAGAACAATGGGCATATTACATGTGGTATTAGAGCTACCAAGTTCAGCTATGGAACCTATGTGCTCGTTATGTTTCTATCCAAAATTATATGAGTCTAATGTTTGTAAATTCTTGTGTCAAGATGGTGCATCTCAAGATGACTACAAGGAAGTCAATAATCGGCAATGAGTGCTACCTAAGGGCCAAGAAGGAAAAGGAAGCCATTGTTCAAACCATAGAGGGGACCAATTACAACAATGCCATTTGGCTAACACTGAGACTTTTAGTCATGCCCTATCACAAATTAGTCAAGAGAGAAAAAAGACATGTGAGGTGATCAACTTTGTACCTCCTGTCTCTTTGACCAAGTCAAACTCTTTACCACTTTCTAGAGATATGCCCTCAAAATTTAGTGTTAGTCCTACCATGATCTTTAGGGACCCTCATGTTCTTCCAATGTCGAAAGTTATTGTATTAGCCTCAAGTGGCGAGTCAGAGGAATATGTTCCCCAAAACTATGTATCTGAGGATAGGTCTGAGGGTTATTTCCCTTTTGATGATGTATGTGAAAAACTCTGAGGGGTTTTCCCCAGTTAGTTATGTATCAGAGAGTGAATCTAAGGGATGCTCTCCCTTAGACTATCTAAATAGTCATTCCATATAAACACAAGGATATTGAAATCCTTTTTGATCTTAATGAAAACAAATTTTGGCGAAAAATTGTGTATGAGTTCTTTTATGAAAATTCTTATGTGAATGTTCTTTTGAAATGTTTTTGGAATGTTAAGTAAACTTTCTTATGATCTAATTAAAATGAAACTTCCAGGTGTAACTTTTCTTGGGAAAAATGGTTAGAACAAGAACTAAACTTGGAGGAAGTCAAGAAGTAGTCCAAGGTGTTGAAAATGTCAAAGCTGAGTTGGATCCTATTTTGGCTATGATGGATGAAACAAGAGAAATAATTGGGAACTTTGAGCAGGAGGTAAGAGGTAAAGAAAGAGAGGAACAAGAAGTTCCTAATAATGAAGAAGAAGTTCCCAACAATGAAGAAGAAGGAGAAATTCTCATGATCACACCCAATCAAGTGAACACGAGGATGATGAGTCATAGTCTAGGTCGAAGGGAACCAAAAGGAAATGACTAGAAAGTGATCTATATCACGATATGAGAAAGATCACATCTCCAAAATTTGAAGGTAGTACCAGTGGGGATGCAGCTGAAGCATGGCTCATGGAGATGGAAAAGTATTTTGAAATGGTGCAGGGGAACCTAGGGGTTTTCCATGCCTCTATGAGGCCATTGTTGTCTTAGTGTGTTTCTCTTCATGTTTGTGTATATCCTTGATGTAATAAGGTCCAATGGACCCTTCGTGATGCTTTGAAATGGTTTATAATAGGTTCAATATCCATATTGTAAACTTGGTGCATCTAGGCTTAAGAAAGGCAAAAGTTGCCATGATGCAACCAAGTAGTAGGAATGATGTAATTTGATGTTTTTAGGCATGATAGGTGTGTCTAGAATTAATTTATAGTGACATGAAGTCATTTGAGGCATTTGAATGTGAGTTGTAATAAGTAGTTGTCAAAGGTTGCTTAACAACTTGGACAACTTAGTAAAATAAGGAGTAATCAAGCCTCCAACGGTTCCCTAATTCAAAAATTAGTTGAGGGACACTGGGAGGAGTGGAAACATGTTTAAAATTCCTCCTTGGGGTTGAGGTAAAGGTTTTTGAATTTTTCATGAAGATCTAATGCAAGAACAAGCTCTATTTTCTGAAATTATGTGTGGTTTTTCCTGATCTCGTGCTTGATACAGACAATAACCTCTATGTACAAACATAAAACTATTATGGATGGATAGAGGGGTGAAGTAGATTTAATTTGGTGGTGATTTGGTGAAATTTCATTAAGGATTAAGGAAGTTACAGTCATTTTTCTGAAAATGGGTTTGAAACCCTCAAAAACCAGGGTTTGATCTTTAAAATGGTTGTAACTCTCCATTCCTTCATGGTCAAAGCCTAAATTTCGGTGGAATGTCAAGGTTTGTAATATATTTCATGATGAAAAAGGTTTCAGAGGACGACATGGATTTTGGAGGAAGATCTTTGATACCCTAGGCCTGACATCTCTACGTGACAGGCCTAGAATTGTTGGTAAAAGTATGAGTTTTACTAGTTTTGTGGGAATTGTGATAATGAGGGTGTTTGGGAATGATTAAATGTGTGTAATAAATTTGTAGGAAAATTTCTTGTGTCTTAGAGGTGTTGGGGTGTGCCAAGATACTCAAGTTCTAGTAATGTGCAACCAAATTAGGCCTCCTTGTGGCGTTGGAGATCAATCCATTATGACTTTCCTTTTTGTTGTCATGCCTTGGGGTTTTGAGGACTTGAAGAGGTCCATGTGAGATGTCTAAAACCAATGTATTTTACCTGGTTACAGCCTTTAAGAAGTTTTTATTTTGACTATCCAAGTTGGATAGGGCTACAAGGAGTGCATAGCCTAATATTGTAGCGGTGGATGATTGGTTGTTCCTAAGTGGAAGATCATGTTTGTTGGTATTGTTTGGTCATGTAAATGGTATTCAAGTCATTCCCAAGCCTTTGATTGAATCAGGTTGTGAGAACCCTTGTTGGGTGGTTGGGTTGTCTCCATGAAGGAATAGTGAAATTGAAGAGTCCATATAGAGTATTTGAGAGAAGGTATTTAAAATAAGTTGCTTTTCCTGCACCACTCTGCATCAAATTGGTATCAGAGCCGAGTATGATTGTGGAAAGTTGCAAAGATATTGTGAATAGTTGGAAAGTGAATAACAATGCCTCCAAAAGGTGGGTTTGTGGTTGCAAAGGAGTTGAAAGCCTTGAAAGAGAAGGTAGAAGTGTTAGAAGCAAGAGAAAGGAGAAGAGTTGATACTGATGAAGAAGGTACCTTAGAGGAAGAGGTAGAGGGTGATGAGGAAGAGCCTCCACCTGTAGAAGAGATGGCTCAGGAGATTCCTTGGTGCTTTGAAAACCATAAAAGCAGAGTCCTCTGAAGCTAAGATGGGCATACCAATGTATGGGGGCAAGATGAATGTTGAGGCACTACTAGAGTGGGTGAATGTCTTGAATAATTATTTTGAGTACAAGGAAATGGCAGAAAGCAAAAAAATTAAGTTTGCTAAGACCAAGTTGAATGGGTCAGCCTTGATTTGGTGGAATTATCACCAAGGAGAAAGAGTGAAAGCGGTTAATAATATGATTACTTCATCGGAGAGAATGGTAAGCAAATTGAAAGCATAATTCCTCCTTGCAGATCATGAAGTACAAGTGTTTAAGAAATTGTATAACTTGAAGAAAAAGGACATAGATGTGGCAACCTATACTGAAGAGTTTCACAAGATCTGTATGAGGTGTGACCATGTGGAGAATGAGAAAGAGAAAGTGGCCAGGTATTTGAATGGCCTATGATTTTCAATTCAAGATGAGATCAACCTAATGACCCCTAAGATAGTGGAAGAATGTTTGCAAGTGGCATGCAGGGCTGAAGAGAAGTTGAGAAGGAAGAAAGAGCAACAAGGAAGGGGCAGAGGCAGAAACTTCAAAGGAAGAGGTATTTTTTGTGGTAGAAATTAGTTACAAAGACAACAAGGAGATTCAAGTGGAAAAGAAGAACAAGGTCAAGAGTCAAGAGGTGGGTTTAGAGGCAAGAGACCTAATGCAAGAGGCTGATCTAATGGAAGAGGTTCAACTTCATTCTATGGAAGATGCTACACTTGTAACCAATTTGGACACCTGACCTTCAAGTTCCCTAAGAAACAAGCTTTAAGCTCTCATGGTGGGGATAGGAGAAACCAGTTGGTGCAAGAAGAGGATGCTTAAAGTGTGACTTCACCTTCCAGACCCGTTGATCCTAAGATTGGAGAAAATTTGATGATGAGGACACTCTTGAAGGTACCAAGTGCTAAGGACCCACCACAGAGGAAGTCCTTGTTTAGGACCACATGAAAATCTGACGGAAAGGTATGCAAGGTAATTGTAGACTCGGGCTCTACTGATAATCTAGTGTCCTTAGAGATGGTTGAAAAACTGAAATTGAAAAAAATTCCTCATCCTACCCCTTACAAGGTAGGATGAGCAAGCTTGGGTATAATTTCATATTAGAGACTATAAGGATAAAATACTTTGTGATGTTACTCCCATGGACGCTTGTCACCTTCTTCTAGGCCGTCCTTGGCAATATGATAGGAAAGCCCAGCATGATGGGCATAAAAACACCTACAAGATAAGCAAAGATGGAGAATATTTCACCTTAAACCCTTTGTCGGATGAAGGTATGGATAAAAAACTTGGGTCTAGTATAATGGTGGTAGGAGAGAAAGAGTTTTTTCAGACCTTAAAGGAAGAGGGAGGTCTAGGGTTTTCCTTGATTGTTAGGCCAAAGTGCAGGTTTGTTTTGTCTACAAACAAAGGAGAATCCATTCCTAGTGAAGTCCAAACCTTGTTGGAAAAGTATAAGGAC
The DNA here is from genome assembly GCA_007115665.2 of Sequoiadendron giganteum. Classification (NCBI taxonomy): domain Eukaryota; kingdom Viridiplantae; phylum Streptophyta; class Pinopsida; order Cupressales; family Cupressaceae; genus Sequoiadendron; species Sequoiadendron giganteum. Next base: position 84,288,625 of record CM021102.1, on the reverse strand, counting down.
ATTGTGGTGGATGAATTGCCTAGTTCCCTACCTCTAATCAGAGATATCAGTCACCATATTGACTTGATATTAGGTGCTACATTTCCTAATAAGACTACCTACAAGATGACACCAGTCCAAAATGAAGAGATATGAAAATAAGTGCAAGAACTATTGAACAAAGGCCTAGTGAGGGAGAGTTTGAGCCCTTGTGTTGGATCCTAAGAAAGATGGTAAATGGAGGTTATGCACTGAATCGAGAGCCATAAATAGGATAACCATCAGATATAGGTTTCTTATGCCAAGAATGGAGGATCTTATGGATTGTCTAGGAGGGGCTTGCTATTTTTCAAAGATTTACTTGAAAAGTGGGTATCATCAGATTAGGATCAGAGAGGGGGAAGAATGGAAAACATTAAAGACTAATGAGGGTCTCTATGAGTGGATGGTGATGCCCTTTGGCTTGTCCAATGCCCCTAGTACCTTCATGAGATTAATGAATGAGGTATTGAAACAATTTATTAGCAAATTTATTGTGGTTTATTTGGATGAAATTCTTGTGTTTAGCAGGTCCAAGGAGGAGCATTCGAAGCATCTTGAAATGGTTCTAAGGAGATTTCATGAAGAGAAGTCGTTGATCAACTTGCAAAAGTGTGAATTTATGAAGGAGGAGTTGGTGTACCTTGGGTTTTTCATAGCAAAGGGCAATTTGAAAATGGATCCATCAAAGGTTGAGGCCATTCTCAATTGACCAATACCTAGGTCAGTGGGTGATGTGAGGAGCTTCCATGGCCTTGCAAGCTTCTACAAAAAAATCATAAAGAATTTCAACCACATTTATGCACCAATCATAGACACAATCAAGGGAGATAAGAAGAGTAAGTTCTTATGGACCAATGAGGTAGATGAAAGGTTTGAATACTTGAAAAGAAAGATATCATAACAGCCTATCCTTGCTCTTCCCGATTTTAATAAAGTTTTTACTATTGAATGTGATGCAAGTGGTCAAGCAATAGGTGTTGTTTTAAGTTAAGAAGGCAGGTCGGTTGCATTCTTTAGTGAAAAACTAAATGAGGCTAAGAGAAAATACTCTTCATATGATTTAGAGTTGTATGCCATAGTCCAAGCCTTAAAGAAATAGAGGCACTACTTGTTACCAAAGGAGTTTATTGTATTTTCCGACAACTGTGCACTTAGTTTCTTGAATGGGCAAGAAAAATTGAATCAAAATCACATGAAGTGGGTTGAATACCTACAAGCATATACATTTTTCATTAAACATAAGAAGGGACAAGCAAATAAAGTTGCAGATGCCCTTAGTAGAAGGGTCATGATGGTTTAAGAAGTCCAATTGCAAAGTGTGGGGATAGAAGCCCTTAAAGGCCACTTTGGACTTGACAAAACCTTAGAGAAAGTTAGGAGGTTTAACTTTTGGTCTAAAATGTAGGTGGATGTGAGGAAGTTTGTGAAAACTTGCACCATATGTCAAAGAGCAAAAGGAACTACTTCAAATGTTGGTCTTTACCAACCTCTACCAATCCCAAATAGACCTTGGGAAAGCATAAGTATGGATTTTGTCTTAGGACTACCTAAGACACAAAGGGGAGTTGATAGTGTTTTTGTAGTGGTTGATAGATTCAACAAAATGGCCCATTTTATTCCTTGCAAATGCACTAGTGATGCCTCTAACATTGCAGGTCTATTTTTCAAGGAGGTTGTAAGAATGCATGGAATTCCTTTGAGCATTGTATCAAAGAGGGACTCCAAGTTCATAGGTCATTTTTGGAGGACCTTATGGAAAATAGTGGGGCTAATTTGTAATACAATTCTACATACCATCCCCAAACGAATGGACAAACAGAGGTGGTCAATAGATCACTTGGAAACTTGTTGAGGTTCTTAACAAAGGAGCATGATCTTCGATGGGATTTGGTGCTACCCCAAGCATAATATGCTTATAATGATTCCATAAACAAGAGCATAGGAAAAAGTCCCTTTGAGGTGGTGTATGGAATGAACCCAAGGGGAATCTTTGAGTTGAGGGATTTGAAGGGAATGGAGCAGAGGAGTGCAGAAGGAGATGAGTTTTCCATTGCAACGAAATCAATCCATTATCAAGTGAAGGAGAATCTCAAGAAGAGTGTGGATAAATACAAAGAGAGGGCAGATTTGAAAAGGAGAAATGTTCAGTATAAGGTGGGGTATCTTTTTTTTGCTTATTTGAAAAAAGAAAGGTTACCTAAGGGCAGATACACCAAGCTTCACATGAAGAAATTAGGCCCTTGCAAGATAATTCATAAATTTCGGCAAACTTCCTATGAGATAGCACTCCCTCCTGGAGTGGCTATCTCTCCTATATTTAATGTGGCTAACTTTTACCCTTTTTAGGGATCTTTGGATGCAGGTGCAAGTGTGGAAGCCGATGAAGATTGGGTGCGGGACCTCTCACCATTTGAACCTCTGAAACTTGAAGCAATCTTGGACACTAAGGAGGTAAAAATAATAAGAAATAAGGTATATAATGAACATCTAGTTAAATGGTAGGGGATACCACCTAAAGATGCAACTTGGATGAGTGAAGAAGACATCAAAGCTCATGGATCTTCTCTGCAACAACTTATCTCAGGTGGACCTTGAGATTTTTCTCTACCCCAGGTGTATGGTGCAGGGGCACCTAGGGGTTTTCCATGCCTCTATGAGGCCATTGTTGTATTAGTGTGTTTCTCTTCATGTTTGTGTAGATCCTTGATTTAATAAGGTCCAATGGACCCTTTGTGATGCTTTGAAATGGTTTGTAATAGGTTCAATATCCATATTGTAAACTCGGTGCATCTAGGCTTAAGAAAGGAAAAAGTTGCCATGATGCAACCAAGTAGTAGGAATGATGTAATTTGATGTTTTTAGGCGTGATAGGTGTGTCTAGGATTAATTTGTAGTGACATGAAGTCATTTGAGGCATTTGAATTTGAGTTGTAATAAGTAGTTGTCAAAGGTTGCTTGACAACTTGGACAACCTAGTAAAATAAGGAGTAATCAAGCCTCCAACGGTTCCCTAATTAAAAAATTAGTTGAGGGACATTGGGAGGAGTGGAAAAATGTTTAAAATTCCTCCTTGGGGTCAAGGAAAAGGTTGTTGAAGTTTTCATGAAGATCTAATGCAAGAATAAGCTTTGTTTTATGAAATTCTATGTGTTTTTCCTAATCTCATGCTTGGTACGGATAGTAACCTCTTTGTACGGACATAACCCTATTATGGATGGATCGAGGGGTGAAGTAGATTTCATTTTGTGGTGATTTGGTGCAATTTCATTAAGGAATAAGGAAGTTATAGTCATTTTTCTGAAAGTGGGTCTGAAACCCTCAAAAACCAAGGTTTGATCTTTAAAATGGTTGTAACTCTCCATTATTTTGTGGTCAAATCCTAATGTTTGGTGGAATGGTAGGGTTTATAATATATTTCATGATGAAAAAGGTTTTAGAGGAAGGCATGGATTTTTGAGGAAGATCTTTGATACCCTAGGCCTGGCATCTCTATGTGACAGGCCTAGAATTGTTGGTAAAAGTCTGAGTTTTACTAGTTTTGTGGGATTTGTGATAATGAGGGTGCTTGGGAATGTAGAAATGTGTTTAATAAATTTGTAGGAACCTTGTTTTTGGGTTAGGGGTGTTGGGGTGTGCCAAGATACTCAAGTTCTAGTAATTGCAGCCAAATTAGGCCTCCTTGTGGCGTTGGAGATCGGTCCATTGTGACTTTCCTTTTTGTTGTCATGCCTTGGGGTTTTGAGGACTTGAAGGGGTAAATGTGAGATGTATGAAACCATTTTATTTTACCTAGTTACTTCCTTTAAGAAGTTTTTATTTTGAGTGTCCCAGTTGGATAAGGGCTACAGGGAGTGCATAGCCTAATATTGTAGCAGTGGATGATTGGTTGTTCCTAAGTGGAAGATCATGTTTGTTGGTCTTGTTTGGTCATGTAAATGGTATTCAAGTCATTCCCAATCCTCTAGTTGAATTTGGTTGTGAGAACCCTTGTTGGATGGTTGGGTTGTCTCCATGAAGGAATAGTGGAATTGAAGAGTCCATATAGAGTATTTAAGAGAAGCTATTTAAAATAAGTTGTTTTTCCTGCCACTCTGCATTATTAAACCAAAAATTATTCTGAGGTCACTAAAGCCATTTGGGGATCTTTTCAGTTGGTTGGTGAAGCATCTGACTGGCGGATTAATAAAAATATGGAGCTTGGGCTCAGTTCCTTAAGGCTTACTTGGAGTGAATTCAAGGAGATTTTCTAGAAGTCGTGGTTACCTCAATTATTATATGATCAAAAGCTCACTGACTTCTAGAATATGAAGCGAGGAGATTACTCAGTGAATGAATATTGGGAGAAGTTCACTCATCTCCTGAAGTACATACCCATGTACCAGAGAAGTTCAATTGGTCACAAGCCAATCAAGCTTCGAAGAAGCCTACTGAAGGGAAAGTTTTTCAAAGGCAAGGGGATAAGGGACCCCAAAATAATTGGAATGAACCAAGAAGGTATCATAGGGGGAACAATAATAACTACAACAACAATGCTGGTGGAAATGAAGGCAATTTTGGAAGGCCTAAAAAAATGAAGGGACCAATGAAAGGATGTTTTACATGTGGTGGAGATCGCTTTGTAAACCAATGTCTCAACAAACCATCAGGGTCACAACCACATGGGAACCCTCTTCCTCCACAACAAGTTACATTCCAACAAAGGATTCATGTTGCATTAGACAACTAGCAAGCAGAGTACCAGATTACTCCAATAGAAGTTCTAGGTACTTTTTCTAGTACACCATCTCAATTTTCATAGATATTGGTGCTACAACAAATATTGTTTCTCCTAATATAGCTAGTAATTTTTTTAGAAAAGTTGGCTACATGGAAAATTCTTGGATTTTAGAATATGCAAACTAGATAAGAGCTAAGGTGGATCAATGTCTATTTGAAGCAAGGGTTGAACTTATGATTTCCTCTATGGAATTGAATTTGTATATAGCCTCCTTAGGATCATATGATGTCATCTTAGGGATGAATTGGCTATAGAAACATAGGGCCAAAGTAGATTGTCATGCAAAAATAGTAGAATACTTATATGATCTTGGAAACTAGGTATTATTGCAAGGAACACCTAGAGAAGTTAAATTGCGGCAATTTTTTTTTGCACAAATGCTTAAGTGAAGAAGAAAGGTTGTCAACTCTTCGCGGTGAAAATGGAGAAACTTGAGGAATGAAAATAGTTCATTTCTCAAGATGATGTAGTATATTATGGACCTCAAGACCTCCAAGAAAGATGGTGAGGTGGTGGAATTGGGAAAGTCAAATATGGAGAAATACCCTATCTTAAAGAACTTTGCTGATGTATTTCTAGATGAATTGTCTAGATTGCCTCCCAAAAGAATGTTTGATTTCTCCATCGACATAGTTCCAAGGTCACAACCTATATCAAAAGTGTCATATAGGATGACCATGATAGAATTAATGGAGCTAAAAGCTCAATTGGAAGAATTGTTGTCCAAGGGACTGATAAGACCCAATGTTTCACCCTGAGGAGTGCTAGTAATCTCTATGAAGAAGAAAGATGGTACATTGCACTTATGTATTGATTATCAATTGCTTAATAAAGCAACGATAAAGAATAAATATTTTTTGCCACGTATCGATGATCTATTTGATTAGATGTGAGGATCGACAGTGTTTTTGAAGATTGATCTATGATCAGGCTATCATCAATTGAGGATCAAGGACAAAAACATTTTCAAAATAGCTTTCAAAACTAGGTACAGTCATTATGAGTTCATGGTCCTACCATTGGGCTAACGAATGCACCTACAATATTCATGAACCTAATGAATAATGTATGTAGGGATTGCTTGGATAGGTTTGTGTTGGTCTTCTTGGATGATATTTTAATCTACTCCAAGAATGAAGAGGAACATCTTCAACATTTAGAGATTGTTCTCCAACGCTTAAGCGAGTATAAGTTGTATGAGAAGCTCTCGAAGTGTACCTTCTTTCATAAGGAAGTGCAATATTTGGGTTATGTAATTTCGGTTGATGGGATTGTAGTTGATCCAATGAAAATAAAAGTAGTGTTTGAGTGGCCAATACTTAGAATGTGCTAGAAATTAGAAGTTATATGGGTTTGGTAGGGTATTACCGAAAGTTCATTGCAAACTTTTCTAGAATAGATTTTCCCATTACTTCATTGCAGAGGAAAGGGAAGAAGTTTGAATGATCTGAGAAATGTCAAGTGGCATTTGACCAACTCAAGGAGAATTTGACCACAACTATGATATTGAAGGTACTAGATCGAGATGGTAACTTTATTGTCATCACAGATGCTCTAGGAGAAGATTTGGGTGGAGTGTTGATGCAGGAAGGGTGAGTCATAACCTATGAGTCAAGAAAGATGAAGCCTTATAAGTAAAATTATGCTTCACATGATTCAACATCAACAACTAATGTTCATGCATTACAGATGTGGAGACACTATATGTTGGGAAAACCATTTGAACTGAAGACTGATCATCATGGTTTGAAGTATTTTTTTACTCAACCTAATCTGAATGCACAACAAAGGAGATGGTCGAAACTGATATTTGATTATGATGTCAACATCAGTTATATCAAGGGAAAGGAAAATTGGGTTGTCAATGCCCTAAGTCATAGGATTCATATCTCCTCGATGATATCAATTCAAATTGACTTCAAAGGTCAAGTGTTGCAGAAATCCAACGGTGATGAGTTTTACGATCAATCCAAGCAAGAACTCTTAGATAATCCATCAGATCGAAGGTACGAAGGATTTCACTTTGAGCCTAATGGATTATTAAGATTTAAGGGAAGGATTCGTGTACCTAACTATAGGTAATTAAGAAAATTGGTATGGAAAGAAATTAATAATGCACCATATTTTGGACATCCTGATGTAACTAGATGTTGGCTGATGTAAAGCCATTTCTGGAAGGGAATGAAAGGGGATGCTACAATATTTGTAGCAAGTTGCTTAGAATGTCAAAGAGTGAATGCAGAGCATCATCACCTTGTACATGTATTTTGTATCCTCATGAAGTTCCAAAAAGTAAGTGGTGAGTTATTAGCATGGATTTTGTGCAAGGTCTTCCAATATCAAGGAATAAGCACAATGCCATTCTGGTAGTGGTGGACAAGCTAACAAAGGTGGCTCAATTTATACCAGGGAAATTGATTTATGGAGCTCTTGTAATAGCTCAAAATTTTATTCAAGAGGTATTTAGATTGCACAAAATGCTTGAAAATATTATTTCTGATAGGGATGTTCGTGTGACATCTTGATTTTGGCAAACCTTGTTTTCTTCACTTAGGACTCAGTTGAACATAAGTTCAACATAACATCTAGAAATAGATGGAAAAATTGAAATGGTGAACCAAGTGTTGGAGGATATTGTGACCAATGACATAGTATAAGTTAACTACATCCGATCTATACGAATTTGAGGCATATTTAACCCACTAAGCATCAATACCAATAGGATCATTCACTATAAACAAAAACAAAGAAACCATTACAACTAACATTATAGATGATGAAATCTTGACAAACCTCTAATCTAAGACATTGAAACTTATCCTATTGGGGGAGTGGTGTCACATTGATGTGGAATGGCAACCCTTTCCCAATCCCTTGGATAATGAGCTTGTTTAAATTAGTTTTATTGAAGAAAACTGATGAGACCATTGATAGATGTGTATGAAAACATGATTTAAAGCTAAATGAATATGATGCAAGATATTTTAACATGATTTATGCTAAGATGATCGATATGGGTGTATGCAAATCTACTCTAAATGTATGCAAGCTTTAAAAGATTAAAATATTAATTAACAAATAAGTTAAATGCATGCATCTATGTTATCATGGAGGCCATTAATGGAAGCTAAGCTAAAATGCAAGTAAATAAAGATAAAATGATGTTAAATGTGAGTACAAGTGCAAATTATTTTAACAACATAAGTTTTTTGTCAAAAGAGGGATCCATGTGTCTCCAAATAGTGCTTTATTTATAGGAAAGCAAATGAAAAATGAAGGGCTAAGATTGAAAAATCTAATCAGTGGTCAAAAAGAAAAGAATATGGAGGCATGGATCATGGATTCTCATCAACAGATGAGAATGAAAGACGAGATTTTAATCAAGGGTTAATATTCCTTCAAACAAACACACTTTTGACCTGTACAAGAGTCACAAGTTAACTTGCACAAGAAGTTTTAAGTTAACTTGCACATGAAGCTTTGTAAGAATATTCCATTTTTCAAATGATTGAGAAAAGAGAATATTCTTTTTGATATTCTCATGGGTCAAGGAAATAGATATTTTAGCAAATTAAAAAAAACTTTTAATGTGAAAAAGGGGAAAGAATATTCCATGGGAATATTCCTTTTAGAAGAATGTGCAAAGGAGGAATATTCCCTTGGAATATTCCTTTGCAAGTGGAGGGGATTAGATTTATTAGTAATTTGATAATTAAATAAAATTTCAATTATGCAAATTAGGGGACTTAGACAATATTCATTAAATAAAATGATTTAATGAAAAGGGGAAGGTGATATGACATTTAATTAAATAACTTAGAGTTATTTAATTAAATAAGAGGACTTTAGGGATTTAAATTAAATAATTTGATGTATTTAATTTAATAAGACAAAATGTTAGCATGAAAGGGGATGAATTAACCTAATTAGGTCAATTAAATTAATAGATAAAAATAAGGCAATTAATTAAATAGCTAGGCTAATTTAATCAATTAAGCGAAAAGAGTATGGGTTTTAAGATGAAATGACGTTATTTAGCCAATGCGATCCATTGGGACATTTTTAAGTATCTACATATATACTAAGGATGTATTACATGGATCAACAATACAAATGGGAAGATTACCTACCTTTGGTTGAGTTTGCGTATAATAACTCCTATCATTCTGCGATCAAGATGGCTCCATTTGAAGCATTATATTGCAGAAAGTGTCAAACTCCTATAAGCTAGGATAAGCTAGAGGATAGGATAAGCCTTGGGATAGAAACGTTATCAAAAATAAAGGAAGTAAGTTGGGATTATAAAGCAGAGGCTAGCAAAAGCTAATGATAGGCAGAAGAGTTATGCAAATTCCAAATGGGTACTCAAGAATTTCTCAATAGGAGAGAAGGTTTTGTTGAGAGTTAAACCTCACAAGAGTTTTGTAAAGTTTGGAAATTCATCAAAACTAGCTTTGTGCTATGTAGGCCCCTTTTAGGTTCTCAAGGAAGTCAACCCTGTTGTGTATAAAATTTCTTTGCCACCAGCTCTTGTCAGGATGCATAATGTCTTTCATGTCTCGTATTTTAAGTACATACCAAGGGATAACCATGTTATTGATTGGAATGCTTTACAAGTATAAGACCCAAGAGTGGAAAAATCAAGCCTTTCAAAGTGCTCGAAATACGTAAGCTTCATTTACATAATAGAGAGGTTCTGTAATGCAAGGTCTAGTGGGATCAGTATGCAGAAGATTCTGCCACTTGGGAGGACTATGTTGAGATGAAGCAACAGTTTCCTCAAGTCTTGCTAGATTTTGAAAACTCCTAAAAATAATGATGTTTTATGATGTTATGTTTTATGGTTTATGGATTTATGTTCATGTTTAATACTTAAAATCACTAGGGATGATGATTCACAAGGGGGAGGAATATGTTATACCCCATGTGTTATAAACTATTTACTATTACCTTGTTTGGTTAAAATGCTTTAATAGATGAATGTATTTTGTATATGAATCTTGATGTATAATATGATGAATGAATGTCTATTTCAACTTGATATTTTATAAATTTTTGAAGATGAAAATATATATGACACATATGAATGTATTATTATCGGCTAACTACTATTGTGATGTACTAAGTTGGATGCAAGAATAGATTCATACCTTCAAAAGAGAGGGAGAGTATCACTTAGGAGAACTTGGTCTGGTAACCCTTAATGAGTCTAATTGAGCATACACACAATCACATCCCAGTTGGTCTAAGTTGAGTCAAGTTAGTTTGAGAAAATGGTAAGTGATCTTCAGTTTTGGTTGTGAATGTTTTGTATTGGTTTATGATCTTGTTCTATGAATATTTTGATTGGGGGTATGTGATTGAGTATTTATGTTGAGAGTAGGTTCTTCTTTGTGTGTTCATATTTATACATTAATAAGTGAAGTGTATACATATAGTGTATCTATGTATATATGTACATGTCTATGATAACTCATACATATGAGTATATGCATGCATGCGTATATATAGGTAGACGTACCTACACATGCTCATGAATGGATAACTCATATGCATGTGAATGTTGATTGGACAAATGCGACATATATATGTACATCGATCGATGAGTACGTAAATATATGTGTTTAAATATGAATATTGAAATAATGTTATATATACATAATATATATGTAAATAGTTACGTTAATGGAAACGTATATACATATATATTAATATACATATATATGAATATGTATATATATAATTATTTTAATATATGTTTATGTATATATTCATTGGTAAGTAATGTAACTGTGATCCTAATAAAATGATACTTCTAAATGTGAGATGTTAAATAAGAAACTAATAATGCAAATGTGAAGAAGCAACAAGATAATAGGGCACCTCAATGATTAGCCTAAGAAAATGAACAATATGAAAGCAAGATAAACAAATAGATTGTTGTTATACCTTCATGTTGTTGTCTCTTCCCTTGGTTGGCCCTTTGATGCTTCAAGAATTGTGTGCTCCTTGGATGGCAATGGATTTTGAATGGATGCAAGATGAATTGGTGATGCTAAATGCTATGGTAGATGAGAGCTTGAATGAAAATTTTGCAAGAGTTTTGTTGCAAAAGACTTGATTCTTCAAAATGAAGGAATTGAAGGGGTATTTATAGGCCAAATTGAATTCTCTAGAGAATTCAACGGTTGAGATTGATCCAACAAAAATCAAGATGAAGGGCTATGGTGAGTTGAGGACTCACAAGTCCTCACATCTTGACATGTGGAAGGTGAGATGTCCTAGGGTGGAGTGATGTGGAAATGAGGTGGAGGAGAAGGACAAGAGGTGGAAGGAAAGTACATGAGGTGGATTAAGGACAAGTACCTTTGAGATACCTTGGGGGATGAGAAGATTTCCTCAAAAAGGAACTTCTTATTCCCAAATGAGGATGAAGGAGACTTTTGAGGAATTTTAGAATTCCTCAAAAATCTCCATGGGAAAAGGGGAAATGTGTGGGAAGAATAAATGTAAATTAAAAATTTACATTTAATGGAGGATTCATTGGATAAAAGGAGGTCTCCAAAAAGTTGGAGATTTTTCACATGTGGGAGATGTGACAAGTCCAAGGTTCTAGAAACCTTGGGCACATGTAAAATGACATGTCACATTTGCATGGGGGATGGAGGAGACTTTGGGAAGATAAAAGTGAATTAAAAATTCACATGGGGAAGAGGGGAACCTTGGTTGAATAAATGTGAATTAAAAATTCACATGGGGAAGGGAGTCCATACCAAAAATGGTAAGTGGGAAGGTTGACCAGAAAAGGTAAGCTAAATATGGTTAATGATTCTGATTAAGGTTGTGCAAACACAGGATTAAGGTAATTAATGAAAGATTAGAGGAAAGTGGGAGATTATGGAGGATGTGACACTTAATCTTGATTAAGTGGTGCACATCCTAATCATAGATTAATTAATTTAATCTGGATTAGAAGAGGGTTATGGAGAATGTGACAAGGAGAGAGAAAAAGAGAAATTAGAAATTGGTTTTAATTCAAATGGGTTAAAAGACTAAATTAAATAATTTTTCATATTTATTTAATTTAGAGAAGAACAAGGTGTAAGGTAAAGTATTTAATTTATTTAATTAGATACTTTAGGAACCTTAGGCAAAAAATGAAATAATGATTAAATAAATTATTTAATCACTGTTAATGGAATAGATGAATATAATAGAGGATTTTGATCATATGGAAGTGATCAAATTTGGATGTCTATATTTTGCCCCTCTTCGAAGTATCGTTAGAATAACAGTGCTTCGAAGAAAAGAAAGTGTAGATGACTAGAAGAAATGACCGAAAGAACATGCCCCAGCGTGGGAAAGAGGATTTGAGTTGTTCAATTAATGAGGAATGGATGAAGATGCCCCAATCATGGAAGGTGTTGATTATGGTCAGAAAAATTGGTAAATGCGAAGGGTATGCCCCCTCAAGAGGGTGACGGAGGAAAAAGAAGGGTCCCGGGCAACATCTCAATAGGAAGAAATGGATGATATGGTTGGAAAGAGGGCAAAAAATTAGGCAAGTTTGCCTTTTGAACAAAGTCAATCAGACAAACGGAGTGCAAATGGCAGCCCCGGGAAGAAAAGAGATTAATCAAATGAATAAAAGGGTAAATAAAAGGTAAAAAATACCTTTTAAAAGTTAATATAAGGTAATTTTGAAAATTACCTCACCTCATTTGCACTGCAGCAGTTGAGAGAAGAAGAGAAAGAGCGAGCAAAAAGAAGTGAAGATGCTGGGAGATAATGACACCGAGATCGTCCATCGGATAGATGAGGTTCGACGGGCATACAGACAGCAGGATGGGCCCTGCCAAGTAAGCGACAAAACCCCCCATGCATTAAATTGAAATTTTAACGCATTTTCAAATAAATTACTAAAAAAGTAAAATATGGGTTTTGTGGGCGGAAAAAAATTAAAAAATGGGTAGAAGACGGAATTAACAATTTTTTTGTTTAAAAATTTATGCCATGTTTGGAAAAGCGGTAGTCAGATAGTCCTTCCTCCAAATGACTTGAATCGACTCTGAGGGGGCAATGAGAACCCACCATGAGGCATTCCATGAGGCAGAGGCGAAGTCACCAAGGCCGAGAGGCGGGGTTAAGCAGTACAGTCCTTAAAGTGTCCCTCTTGCAGGGGGTAAAGCCTTGGTGAACCCACCATGAAGCCTTGCCAAGCTGAGGCATACCACTTCTATTGAGGCGAGGCCTTGATGTGCATAAAGGCAGTGCGCCCCCGGCTATGGGATAAGAGTTCACCTGGCCCAGTAGATGGTGAGGTTCACCTCGCCATAAGGGGAGGGGGAAGGGAAGATAGTGAAAAAGAGGGAGAGAAAAGGAAAGAAAGAGAGGGGAGATGAGATTTGGAGACGAAAAAAAGTTTTTGATAGGGGTGATGAAATTTTTGCAGGAGTTTGGTAGAGTGCGGAGGCTGGAGGCGTTGGCATCATCGATTGAGGTGGTGAACGGAGCGGATCATGCAGCTTTGGAGTGGGCGGGGTTACTGCACTTGGTGTAGTTTCCCAAGATGAGGGCTCATAGGGCGATGTTGACAGCTTTGATAGAGAGGTGGAGCTCGACTACGTCGACATTTCATTTGCCGACTAGAAAGATGACGGTGACGCTGGAGGATGTGTGGCGGATCCTGAGGTTACTGATATCGGGACGGTTAGTGTGCGAGGGGGAGTTCAGAGGAGAGCAGTTAGATGAGACCGTGATGGTGTTATTTGGGCGAGATGACTTGCCGATACAGAAGGGGGGGTTGGATGTAGACAGATGCCTAGATCTGGGGGTGCCGGTATTACCACTGTTTCTGTGTTGCCTGATCAGCGGGATTCTGTTGCCAAACCGGAGTAGGCGTTTCTGCAGCTTATGGTATATGGGAGTGATTCGACATATTGTCGAGTGGGGGGATGGGCAGTTTTCTTGGTGGTCGTGTGTATTGGCCCAGTTATATCGAGACATGCACGTGATTTCCTATCAGGGGGGTAGAGCTTGACACACCAGATGCTACTGCAGGTATGGGGATGGACGCACATTGCAGTGATGAAGCCCATAGTGATCAGGGGAGGGGATTTGGATGACAGAGAGCCAGTGGCGTGGCAGTTCGGGGCAGCCAGGGGTTGTATCCTTCGGTATGAAACACAAGGAGAGGTGGAGCGGTAGAGGAGGGAATTTGATGATTTACGGAGAGAGGACATTATATGGTGACCATATATGTTTCGGCAGTTTAGAGGATGGAGGACCGAAGAGGAGAGACAGTGAGGGTTCTTCATGTGCAGATGTTACCTGATTGGGAGCCTAGGGTACATAGTGGAGCTACATCGTCCCGACCAAGTGGGACGGCAGTTTGGACTGGTGCAAGATATTCTAGGAGCGCCAGTGATGTTTCGTTGACTTACCAGGGAGGTACCTTGGGGGGCGGCATTGGCAGCGAGAGACGTGAGGGCGTCATGGGTGGTGGTAGGTGGGGTGCCCTATCCAGGGAGGTGGCAGGGTCCAGAGGATGCTGGAGTGACAGATTGGTATGGTCGGTGGTTTCGCAACCATCAATGGGGTAGGGTTACACTGGAGATGTTGGCTATGGGGGCCCTAGAGAGGGGGCCATGAGAGGAGCAGGAGGGGGGACAGGAGGAGGAGGCGGAGCAGGGTGGACAGGAGGAGGAGGCACCTGAGAGTGGTGATGCGGAGGAGGGTGTTGTTGGAGATTATCCGGTGAGGAGGGGGAGAGTCAGGAGGAGGCCGAGGAGACCGAGGAGAGCTGTGGTAGAGGCGATGGAGGCAGGAGTAGCTAATGGGGGGAGGAGATAGAGATGGTAGGAGCCGATGGGGGGAGGAGATAGAGGTGGTGAGATTGGAGAGTGAGCCAGAGGTGGAGATGCTTCGGGTGGTGGAGGGGAGAGTTGCTCAGCCAGGGATTAGCATTAGAGTACGACGGAGGCGGGTGCAGGTGAGGGTTGAGTAGGACGAGGGGAGAGTCTCAGAGCCGTCGGTGGAGGGGAGAGCCAGATATCCGCAGGAGGAGGTAGAGAGGGTGGTGGATGTTAGAGGACAGCCCAGGGAGAGGCCTAAGAGCAGTCGTCAAGGGAGAGTCCAGCCAGTTGAGCAGGAGGAGGGGAGAGTCTCAGAGCCGCTGGTGGAGGGGAGAGCCAGAGATCCATAGGAGGAGGTAGAGAGGGTGGTGGATGTTAGAGGACAGCCCAGGGAGAGGCCTAAGAGCAGTCATCAAGGGAGAGTCCAACCAGTTGAGTAGGAGGGTAGGAGACTGATGAGGGTGGGGAGGAATGGACAGCTACAGAGGATTCGGTTGACGCACCCGCTAGAGCCGGTGCAGGAGGAGAGAGAGGGAGAGGCGATGAACCTGGGTGTACTAGTGATAGAGCCATTAGCCATAGTACCAACAGCCGTAGTTGATGATTCAATGGTTTTACTGAAAGGGGCCCAGGCGAGGATATGGGTGCTAGAGAAGGAGGTGAGAAGGGCGGAGACAGAGGTACGGAGGATACAGGATAGAGAGGACATAGTGTTTGATCGTGTGGTGAGCCGGCTCACGACAGATGCATTGGCTGCAGAGAGAGAGAGAGATGAGATGCGAGCAGAGAGGGAGAGAGCACAAGGGGAGATGGCTCGGGTGACATGGAACCGAGACAGGCTAGAGGCAGCGATTACAGTTGCGTAGATGCGAGGGTAGCCAGAGTCAATAGGAGGGGGGGAGATGGAGATATTGAGACTTCAGGTGACAATATTTTAGGAGGAGAGGACGACACTACAAGAGAGGGTATATATGGCAGAGGCATCTGTAGAGGAGATGAGGGCGAGGGCCGAGGTCGCAGAGGTTAGACTGGAGATGGTGCAGCGGGAGATAGAGAGTGCACAGGAACATATGCAGGCTCTACAAGGGGAGAGAGACAGTGCACAGGGGCAGGTGCAGGCTCTACAGGGAGAGAAAGACCATGTATAGGGACAGATGTAGGCACTCTAGGGAGATAGGGATAGTTTATGGAGACAGGTCCAGATCCTACAGTTTTAGAGAGACTCAGTAGTAGGTCGGACAGAGAATGTCGAGAGAGACATAGCACAGATGCAGGCACGGCGAGGGCAGGGTGATGAGGCAGTGCTGGATACTATGTGGGCAGAGAGAGAGAGGTCCACAGAGCAGACACTACTTCTGATAATGGCACATGAGGTATGGGAGTAGGAGCGACAGGCCATGAGCAGAGAGAGGGATAGGTATAGGCATGAGCAGAATGTCGCTCAGTACCAAGCTAGGCAGAGAGATGACTATATGCAGAAGGCAGCGTATTGAAGGTGCGCGTACGAGCAGGCAGTGCCAGATCCGATGCAGTGTACAACGCGGTATGTTAGGAAAACACCTCAGATGTCGGCACCATCACAATCGTTAGGTACACGGACTAGAGGGTTCAGTGATTTCCAGCCAGCCCCTCCTCGGTTTGGGACTCCAAGGCGTGAGTTTCAGGGGACTCTGACACACAGGGGACCAGTACCTGAGTCTCCGGAGAGGTCAGATGTGGGTAGTTCAGGGCATGCAGAGGATAGATGACAGGATGCAGGTGCTTTTGACAGGTACTAGATGGCAGTAGTGCATATCTTCAGATGCACCTTATTTTGAGCATGATATGGAGGTGATTATGTAATGACCATATTTTGGATATGGACAGTGTATTATTATGATGATGATATGTGATGGTCCCATTGACAGTGGATGTATGCTATGCATATGTATATGATGTTTTATGTGATGTTCCTATGATAGTGGATGTATGTTATGCATATGTATATGATATTTTATGTGATGTTGATGTCTTACTTATGCATGTGTGATTTAAATGATTTATGACTGGTAATGCAATTGTGTTACTGATATGAGTAGTATGGACTTAGTGAATTGATCTGAATGCAAATGGATAAATGAGTGGATGTAAATGGATAAATGAACCTAATGAATTGATGTGAATGCCAATGGATAAATGAATGGATGTATGGATGTTAATGAACTTAATGAATTGATGTGAATGAACGGATGTTTAATGCACTTAATGAATTGATGTTAATGCAAATGGATGTTAATACATTTAATGAATTTAATGCAAATGGATAAATGAATGGATGTATGGATGTTAATGCACTTAATGAATGTGGACATAAGTATCAATGGGTAGATGATAGGTGTAGGGTGTGGGGGTTGTAGTACTTGTCAAAGACCGTAAGGATCCTGAGAAGAAAAGTTAATAAGAGGGAATGAGAGGTTTGCACAACCAAAACCACGAGTCATAGATGCAGGGGCAAGAGAGGATGAAGAGGGAATATGCAACATGAGATGAAATGCAATTTGCCATCCTTTAGAGCACTGACTTTTCTATAGCACAAGACATCGGACGTCAGGGTATGCAAACCAAGACGGATTAATGTCAAATGCAGAAAACAAACACGACAAACAAGAAGGATATCCCAATACCCCAAAGTCGTGATGACACTGGTCGAGCCAGGTATTGGAATATCCACAAGCACAAAGAGATGCCCCCACATAACACGGGGTCCGAAAAGAATCCCTGTGGGTACCATGTGGGGCATCCTAGCAAACAAAAACAAAAGTCAAGAGATGTCTCGATGTTAGCTAGGCAAAACACACCACGATATGAAGGATCATGGCGATCTTGACTAGTGATTATAAGGAGCTCAAATGATAAACAAAATCCAAAAGTACCGAAAGATAGTAATCA
Organism: Sequoiadendron giganteum; assembly: GCA_007115665.2. Taxonomy (NCBI): domain Eukaryota; kingdom Viridiplantae; phylum Streptophyta; class Pinopsida; order Cupressales; family Cupressaceae; genus Sequoiadendron; species Sequoiadendron giganteum. The sequence goes on along the minus strand of CM021102.1, from coordinate 84,271,045 downwards.
ATTACAAGCGTCCTTTGCCATAAGATCCCAGGATGGATGGGGTTGATGTGGTATGTTAGGAAGGATGCATCCTGTTAAGACCGATGATGGATACTAAGCTAAAGTGACCTAGATGACGCAGGATAATTGCCATTGGGTAGATTTCTTGAGACGAGAAGACCTTGTTTGGGAAGAATCAGCGATGATAGGGACATACCTGACAACGAGAGGATGAGACACAACCTAAAGACCTAGGGGCTCGAGGGTTGATCAAAGATCAACCTTGCCTATGTGAAAGTGCAGAGCCCTCGTAGTTTAGAAAAGACGATGATAAAAGCGCGGAAAGTGCTGCGTTTGTCGGGATAGACACAGACACAAGACAGACAGACAGAAACCCCAGGGGCAGATCAAAAGATCAACCTTGCCTACGTGCAAGCACAGGGGCAACGTAGTTCGGATAGGACAAAAGACTGAAGATGGACAAGATCGAAAAGTGGACCATGAGGATAGGTGATGAAGGACAAAATGCCTCGGGGGCCGATCCAAAGATTAGCCTTGACTACGTGCAAGCGCAGAGGCGTCGTAGTTCAAGAGGGGATGATGAGAAAAGTGGAAAGAGGGTGATGATGACAGAAGATGGAGGATGAAGACACGGAGAAGCCCTAGGGGCAGATCAAAAGATCAACCTTGCCTACGTGCATGCGCAGGGGCAACGAAGTTCACAAGGAGACACAATGAGACCAAGACGGAGGCAGACAAGAAGAGATGACACAAGCTCAGATTAGGATAATAAGCTCAAGGTGTTGGATAGCGGATGATGGTCATCCAATGCTCAACCAAAATATACCAAGCGACGAGGTGATGCAAGCAGATGGGAGGATATGGGGATTGAGGAATTGGTGGGTAAGCCATAGAGTAATTAGGACGTGAGGTAGATAATGATTCAACCTTATACAAGAGGCACCTGTTGCCAGGTTTTCACCCATCGTACGTATCCAAGGTGCCACGCAGGGGTGGTTTTCACCATAGGATGAATTATTTCTCTTTACTATTTTGGATTTTTTGGATTTTTTAAATTTTTTTTGTATTTTTGACTTTTACCAGGAAGGATACCCTAGCTGATCTAAGTGTAGAACTTCTTCAGATGCATGATGTTGATGGGTTCCTCCAAAGGCTCACCTTCAGGGGTGGAGAGCCTGTAGACACCAAAACCATACTTGGAGGTGATGACATAAGGGCCCAACCAGTTTGCTTCAAACTTACCTTTCTTTTCTCGATCTTGCTGATTCCATTGATTTTCTTTTAGGACTAAATCACCAACATTGAATTGGTGAGGGCGAAATTTGTTATTGTAGCTCCTTTTGAGTCGATGTTGATAAGCTTGCAGATGGGTATAAGCCTTGACTCTCTTTTCATCAAGCAATTCCAATTGTGCCAAGCGTTCCACTCAGGTGTCTTCATCAGTGATGAGATTCTTGAGGGAGATGCAGAGTGAAGGGATTTCAACTTCGATTGGAAAGATGGCTTCAACACCGTAGATAAGAGAATATGGAGTGGCTCCGGTAGGGGTGCGGATGGATGTATGGTAGGCCCAAAGAGCAAGATGGATATGGAGGTGCCAATCGTGGCCAGTGTTATTGACCATCTTCTTAATGATTTTGATCTATGTTTTATTTGTTGCTTCTGCCTGTCCATTACCTTGGGGGTAATAGGGAGTGGACCAGCGATGTTGGATATGATATGTGTCACAAAGGGATTTCATGCACTTATTTTTGAATGGTTTTCCGTTGTCGGTGATAATGGCGGAGGGGATACCATACCTGTAGAGAATATGATAGAGGATGAACTTAGAGATCTGAACACCAGTGATTTGAGTGAGTGGAATGGCTTCCACCCACTTGGTGAAGTATTCAGTGGCTGTGATGATAAAGGTGTGACCATCTGAAGATGGAGGGTAGATCTTGACAATCAAGTCGAAACCCCATTGTGAAAATGGCCAAGGTGTCGTGATGGGTTGGAGATCTTGTGCTGGAGCGTGAATTAGATCTGCATGTTGTCGGCACAGAAGACACTTTTTGACGTACTCACAAGCATCATGTTCCATTGTGGGCCAGTAATATCCTACTTTGAGAATCCACTTGGCTAAGGCCATACCATTGGAATGGGCCCCACAAATACCGCTATGCACTTCTCTTAATGTTGTGTGGGCTTCAGTTTCGTCTAGACAACGGAGGAGAGTTCCATCATACCCATGTCGATAAAGCGTATCAATGATAATGGTGTAAAGGGCTATGCGTTGGATAAATGATTTACGTTGGTTTCTTGTGAGGTCAGGCGGGAGGGTGTTGTCATGAATGTAGGAGTAAATGTCATGGTACTAAGGGGATTCAGGACCTACAATAGCACACACCATGTCATTCTCAGGGATATCATACACTGGGATTAGGAGTTGCTCAACTAGGAACTGACAATTTGTGCAATCCTTCGACATGTCGAGGAGAGAACCAATGGTAGCCATAGCATCTGTTGCCTTATTCTGGAGTCTCGGGATTTGCTCAAATTGGATGGTAGTGAAATATCTCTTGAAGTCATCCACCATTCGTTTATAAGGCATCAAATTTTCATCTTTTGTTAGAAACTCATCGTTGACCTATTTTATGACCAACTAGGAGTCACCAAAAACATGTAGATGAGTGATGTGCCATTGGACTGCAATTATGAGGCCTGTGAGAAGGGCTTCATATTCAGAGATGTTGTTGGTGCAGGGAAAAGCCAGTTTGAATGATTTTGGTATGTAGTCGCCTTGGGGGGTGATAAGCAAGATTCCTGCCCCCGATCCATTATGGGTGTGTGATCCATCAAAGTACAATGTCCAGGTGGTGGTTTCTGAGACTGCAAATACTCCTTCATCTGGGAATTCAATTTCTATGGGATAAGCGTCCACTAATGGGGCATCTGCCAACTGATCAAATATTACTTGTCCTTTAATGGATTTTCTATCCACATATTCTATATCAAACTCACTGAGGAGCATGATCCATTTAGCCATCCGACCGGTCAGGGTTGTCTTGGACAGCAGGTACTTGAGGGGGTCAACTTTGGATATTAATTTTATAGGATGGCTGAGCATATAGTGGTGTAGCTTTTGTGTGCTAAAGACCACAGCAAGACAGGCCTTTTCCATTGGTGAATAGTTGAGTTCATACCCGACCAGTGTGCGACTGATGTAATAGATTGCCCATTCCTTTGAAGATTCATCATGTTGTGCCAATAATGCCCCCAATGCTACTGACGTGGCCGATATGTACAACAGGAGGGGTTTTCTAGGGATAGGTGGCATCAAGATCGGCGAGTGGGCCAAATATCCTTTGAGCATGTCGAAGCCCACCTGACACTGTTGATTCCACTTGAAACTGGTGTCTTTCTTGAGAAGGTGGGCAAATGACTGAAATTTATTTGCAAGTTGGGCTATAGCGGCGAATGGATTGTAGTTTCCCTTGGAGACTCCTTAATTGTCTCAAGTTTCTTGGAGGAGGCATATCCATGATAGCTTTCACCTTAGCTGGGTCAACCTCGATGCCTCTGCAGGACACTATGAAGCCCAAGAGTTTCCCTGATGTGACACCGAATACACACTTTTTTGGATTTAGTCGAACCTTGTATTGTTCTAAGCGCTCAAAGATCCGTTTCAGAATGGTAGGGTGTTCTTCCCTGGTTCCAAATTTTGCCAGTAGGTCATCGACATAGTCTTCCATGATGATGTGAATGAGGTCATGGAATATAACCGTCATTGCCCGTTGATATGTTGCCCCTACATTTTTGAGACCAAAGGGAATGACATTATAACAAAAAGTACCCCAAGGTGTTGTAAAAGTGGTTTTATGTTGATCGTCGGGGGCAATCCGAATCTGATTATAGCTAGAGAAGCCATCCATCAGGGATAACATCTCGTGTCCCGTAGTGATGTCGACTAACATGTCGATGTTAGGCAAGGGGAAGTCATCTTTTGGGCAAGCCTTGTTGAGATCCCGAAAATCCGTACAAATCCTGATGTCTCCATTGGGTTTAGCAATAGGTACAATATTGGAGATCCAATCAGAGTAGTCAATGGGCCTAATAAAACAAGTATCCAGTAACTTTTCTAGTTCTTTCTTAACCAATAATGCCACTTGGGGGTGCATTTTTCGGAGCTTCTGCTTGACAGGTTTAGTCTTTGGACAGACATCCAAATGGTGGACCACAAGATTGGGATCTAAGCCAGGCATATCAGAGTAAGCCCATGCAAATTTGATAACCCTTGCACGGAGAATTCAGACAATGGTGGTGTATTCTGCTTCAGATAAAGATTTAGCCACATAGGTTATTCTTGGAATCTCTTGTCCCCAGGTTCACCTCTTGCGTTTCTTCAATGAGAATCAAAGATTGCTCAGATAGTCATGTTCCTACAATGGGAAGATGAACGTCCCCATCTTCTAGTGCCATATCAAGGTCTTCACTATCAGATACATCCTTTGTTTTTACTTTTTCATAGTCAAAAAGTGCCTCGGTGAGGTTTTCACTTGATGACCCATTCTTCTTTTGTTTCTTTTTGTTTTTGCGATTAGGGCATTCATCTTTCCCCAATCCCATTAGATGCACGTAGGTATCTTGTGAGGGAAAAGTATTGACTGGTGCGCTACCTTGTAGGTCATGATCAATAAGCTCAGGATGTTTAAGGGATAAAGTTATGGTACAAACGGATAAGCATTCAAACATGGCGGGGAGGTCAATGTGATTCAGATCGTCATACACATGTATGATGGATTCGTCCTCCGGTATGTCTTTAAGGGAATTTTTGTAAACACTAACATTGTTAGAGGTGTTAGCGGATGTTGTAAGACCCTTCTATTTGGTATCATAGCCCAAGCCCAAATTCCTTGGCCGGATGGTAGTTGCTTCGATGGGTAGACGTCTTCCTTGTTCTTCTGTACCAAGGCCTCCGCCTTGGTAATGGCAATTTTCAATGAATTTGGAGGCATGTGGATAAGCTTCGTGAAAGTATTCAATAAGGGGCCATGGTGGTTCAGGCTCCTCCCGATAAACCCATTGACTGATATCATCGTCCATTAGATCCTGGAGGGATCCCAAATTATTGAATGTTGTGGACCCCACATTCTTGGAAGTGAGGGTGAGTGTCTTTTCTTCTACTTCTGGTAATGGCAGAATCGGTTGCCCATATGTGCGGGGCGAAGGTGGCATGGTAGCCACATTGAGTGTGGTGTGCATTTCATATTCACCACATCCCTTATCTATGATCTGGACCTTGGTGACGTGGAAGGAGGTGTGGATGATGGTGGGGATGAAGTGTTCAGAGTATTGGTGGATGGGATAGGATCGGATGTCGGTGGTGCCCCCATTTCGACCCCTGGGCAATAATGTGAATGTGGAAAAGAGGCCTCCAAGGCACGACAATATTCAAAGGGTTGAGCGTCGGCTTGTATGGTGACTTCCATTCCTTGAAATGGGAATTTTAGGCATTGGTGATAAGTGGATGGTATGGCTTGCATAGAGTGAATCCATGGACGGCCAAGAAGGATGTTGTATGGGAGTTCAAGGTCCAGAACATGGCACATAGTGTATTGTACAATGGGGCCCACTTGTATAGGGAGGCAAATAATGCCTTCAAGAATCTCGCTCTGCATTATCATAGGCCTTGATGGTGATCACTTGATTTCTCAGATCAGCTTGGGTGTATCCAACCTATTGTATAAACTTTAACGTACATAGATTTAGGGCTGAACCATTATCTACTAATACCCTTTTTACTTTTTGACAGTTGACACCGACCTCGAGGTGGAGGGGGCGGTTGTGGTTTGAATCGAGATGCGGCATGTCCTTTTGGCTAAAGGCTAGCTGATAGGTCGATGAAAGATTGCCTACCAATGCTTGAAATTGGGTAGGGTCAATATTATCAGGTACTTGTGTGCTTTGCAAAGCCTTATTTAGGATATCTTGATGTACGGGAGATGACTTAAGCAGATCCAAAATGGATATTTGGGCTGTAGTTTTACCTAGATGGTCTAGGATATTATACTGGGAATTGGCGGATGGTCGTTGGGTGGATGGAGATGCTGCTGGGACTGTGATGCGGGTTCGTCGAGTAGTAACAACACATTGTGGATCTTTTCCCTTAACGTGGATCATGGATACACGTGGTTCCACTTGTTCTACATATGAAACCACACCTTGATAATTGTATGGTACATTTTTGTAGTTGATATTATTGGTACTGTTTCCTGGTTGGTTGTTATTACTCGGTCCAGGATTTGAGTTGGACGTACTAGGACCCTGATTATGATTAGGAAAGGTGTTTTGGTATATTTTTAATTGAGCATTAGATGAAGATGCTGCATTAGCATCTACATGCATTTCACCTCGATCGATGAGACCTTGGATGTAGGTTTTTAAGCCTTGACATTTATCCAAGGTATGTCCTTTAATCTTGTGGAATTCATAGTATTCATTGTCTTTAAACCAAGCAAGCTTGGGTTTAGACGTATCGAGGGGTTTGGTGACAGGGTATGTTATGGGGTAATTGGCTTGAAGAAGCTTATTAAACACCACGCTAAGGGGTTCTCCCAACTGAGTGAATTGTCATTTATTCACACCTTGATTATTTTGATTGGCTTGTTGTCGCGGTGCCCCTTGGGGAACGGATATCGCGTTCTGAACGAACGGTTGTTGTTGGGAAGGATATCTTTGTGTGGTGTTGGCCACTTGGACATGTTTAGTGTCAGTGACACCATCATTGATGACATTTTTGTTTCTATTCCAAAAATGAGGTTTATCCCCAAAGGACTTCTCTCTATCGGAATTGAAATGCTTGACTTGTCCTCTTGCGACAAGGGCTCATTCTAAGATGGGGCCTTTCTCCACAAGTCCCGCAAAAGTAGTGATGCAATGGAGTTGGAAATTATGTGCCATATCCGAGTGAGAGTTTTCGATAAACAACGTTACCATGTCTTTCTCTATCGGTGGGGATTTCATCCTACTAGCCAAGGCACACCATCTTTGCAAGTAGCTTGCAAAAGTCTCTCCATCGCGTTGTTTTTCTTTGAGGAGATCAAGTGTGTCAATATCTTTCTCTAAGTTAAAAGAGAAGTGAGTGACAAACTGTTTAGATAGTTGTGCGAAGGTTTTGATAGATCCCTTTTCCAGACCCATAAACCAGTTGAGGGCGACCCCTTGTAAAATTTTAGGGAAAATTCAGATGAGGTAGTTGTCATTGTGCATGACCTCTTGGCAATGAGCATAAAACTCTTGAAGGTGAGCTCTAGGATCCTTGGTTCCTTTGTATTTTTCAAATTTGGGTATCTCAAAATGTTTAGGAAAAGGAACCAAGGAAATGGAGGGATCAAACGAATAAGAGCATATGTCCTCAAACTTGAAGGATTGTTTTCCCGTTCCAGCTTGTAAGTCCTTTAATGCGGCTTTTACTTCTTCCAAGTCTTTGTTGACTGGAGTCAAAGTGGATTGAGTGTATGGATAATGTTGTGGGTATGATGGGGATGGCCCTCCCATTGTTGGATCATAAATGGGTTGAGTCGGGTATGAATGTATTGGTTGATTGTAAGAAGGTTGATGGTTGGGTGATTGGTTGTGTTGAGTGGGAGCCACTTGTTGTTGATAGTAAGACACAAGAGAGGGGGCCTGTTGCTGCATAGCATTTTGATAATGCGTAGTGGTAGGGCCTCTTTGTTGATGTGATGATGTTTGTTGATAATAGGAAGTGTAAGGTGCCCCATGTTGGTGAGTTGGTTGTTGTTGAAAATAGGGTGGGTAGGATTGGTTTTGTTGTGCAATGGTGGTTTGTTGCATGGCACATGGATATGGGTTTAACGTTTGTTGATGAGGATTGTGTTGAGGTTGTGTAGGGTTGGTGTAAGGTGGCGGTTGTGTACGTGTTTGGTTTTGCACATTCTGAGGAGGGTTTGTATGGGATGGAATAATGTATGTGCTAGAGGGATGATAAAGGTATTTGGTGAGCGAGTTATGGTGTGTTTGCTTAGGGATGTGCACATGTTGTTGTGGAGGTTGTTGTTGTTGTTGATGAGGTGGATGAGATAAGATTTGTTGTTGTTGAGGCAGGTGAGATGGGATGTATTGTTGTTGTTGTGATGGGTTAGGTGGGATGTGTTGTTGTTGTTGAGATGTATGGTGCACCACTTGATGTGGTGGTTGTGTGAGAACAAAAGGATGTTGTGGATGTTGTTGATGTAAGTGTTGAGATGAAGCTATTGTAGTAGCAACATATTGTGGTGGTGCTAGTGGTGTGGTGGATTGGTGTGGATTATTTGGAGGTTGTTGAAATGCAGGCGGTAGTGCGTTGGTAAGTGGAGGTGTGCCCCCAATATTAGAATATGGGGGAGGAAGCGGTGGAGCAGATGGGATGTATGACAACATGCCATAGGTGTGGGGGTCAGTAGGATCAGGTGGTGGAATGGTAGATGTTGTGGTTAGAAGATGAGGATATTCTTGGACTTGATGAATGACAGCATTTCCAAGTTTGGGGTGGTACCAATTTTTAGTGGGTGCACCTTCAAGAACGTAGGAGCTTTCTGGAACATTTTGTGAGGTTTGTGGGTCGACAAATGGGGGAAGGGCATCTTGTGATGTATCGAAACCGGATGGTGGTTTGACTCCCTTCATGAGTAAGGTGGAAAGGATCTTATCCCCACGTTCATTTAGGAGGCGATCTGTCATTTGGACATTGGCGGGATTGCTGAGATATTCGTCAACAGTGACTTCAGGTTGATTGACCATGTTTTTGTCACTAGGTGGTGTGATATTCTGGATGTCAGTGTTTGATTGGGATGAAATGCCATTATGGGGATCATGTGGAATGTTATTAGGATCTTGAGGGGCATTTGGTTGGGAACCTTGTGTTTGCTGGTCTTCCATTTGCTTTTTTGTTTGTGAGCAGGTTTGAACAGGCATGAACGTGCAAAATGACTAAGTGGTTTCAAGATTCAACTTCTAGATGATGACTTAGGCGATGATTTGGATTGATTGATTTGAATTAGATGATGATTGATGTTGGTTTGATTGGATCAAATGATGATGTATCACTGTTAATGATTGGATTGGTTTAGATCTAGTGATGATGTATCAACTTGATGAGATTGGATGATGATTGGATTCGATTTGGATCAAGTGATGATGTATCACTTGATGATTGGATGATGATTGGATTTGATTTGGATCAAGTGATGATATATCACTTGATGATCGGATGATGATGGGATTTGATTTGGATCAAGTGATGATGAATCACTTGATGATCGGATGATGATGGGATTTGATTTGGATCAAGTGATGATGAATCACTTGATGATCGGATGATGATGGGATTTGATTTGGATCAATTGGATAAATTGATGATGTCCCAATTGGATGATTAGGTGGTGATTGGATTTGATTGGATCAAGTGATGATGTATCACTTGATGGTTGGATGATGATGGGATTGGATTGGATCAAATGATGATTTGGATTGATGATTGGATTGGATTGGATCAAGTGATGATTTGGATTGATGATGGGATTGGATTGGATCAAATGATGATTTGATTGATGATTGGATTGGATTGGATCAAGTGATGATTTGGATTGATGATTGGATGATGGAAGGGATCCTAAAACTTGATTTGGAGATCACCCTAGGTGACTTGTAATGTTGGTTGATCAGATTAAATAAATGATTATGATGCCTAATCCACCTTGAGATGGAAGGGGATTGATTTGGGCCAATGATGTTGACTTACAACACAAATCCATTTCAAGATAGAAGCAGATTGATTAGGTTGAAGACAAGGATTGATTATGTAGGATAACGATCAATTTAACGCCTTGGTCAATTTGGGAAAATAACTCCTAAAACAAGGTTTTAAAGTTTTTTTTGTGTTGAGGAATAATGATGGATGCAAAGGGAAGATATGTTGTTCAAGATGTTTAGGTCTTGTGATAAGGCAGATGTTCCAAATGGTGGAATGGTCAATGCGAATGTGGTAAATGGACGCTTTTGGAGAGGTTAAATGGAGGTTTGGAATGGTCAAAATGAGTGTTTGAATTGGTCAAATGAGTGTTTAGGATGATCAAATGGTCAAATGGAGATTTTGGGGATTCAAACGAAGATTCAATATGATCAAACGGGTGAAACTAGGGAGCGTATTCGCACCTCTGCAGAAAAGGCTAAAACAGAGGGCAAGGTCGCCCCTTTGTAGTAAAAAGGCTGAAACAGCAAAGGGCAGATTCGCCCCTCTGCAGAAAATGGCCGGAACAGAGGGCAAGGTCGCCCCTCTACAGTGGACAAGGCTGAAACAACAAAGGGAAGATTCGCCCCTCTGCAGAAAATGGCTGAAAGAGAGGGCAAGGTCGCCCCTCTGCAGTGGAAATTTGAACTTGGTTTGGATAAGGGATTTTGGGAAGGACTTAAAATGGTTTAATGACAGTTTGACTTACCAAAATTTACTGGTTCTTCACAAAAAGACACTTTGAACAAGCACAATCCTATGATTAATGTTTTAACAGGTATGGCCGGCAAAGGTCTTACTCTATGATGAAAAAGGTTTCTAGGGAGTCCTCGATATATGCTCAGTATGTGAGGCACAATGTGAACACCAGTCCATCACAAGTGTGAGTCGGGAGCCCCAGCGGGATATTGAAAGGCTCAGACCAACTCTTCACGTCTATCTAGGTATCACCCTAGCTTCGACGTTTCGCTAATTACGACGCAACTAGATTGGGGTACAACTTTGGCTCTCCCCCCTTTATATACCCCGCCGGTACACGTGGTTGGAATCATCCCTTGGGGTGATGAAATCCCCAAGCATGTCCTGCTAAGAAGAAGACACTAGTCGTTTCCAACTACCCCCTTCGAATCCGCACAACGTGCAAAGGAGGAAGGTGAAAACAAACTAATGCCCTCTTAAGGTAAAATAAATAAAATAGACATAGCAAGTAGCAAATATTTCTTTCCCCTACTTATACTAAGTAAGTAGATAAAGCAGTAAGGAAAGACTTTTAAAAATCAGAATAAAAGGAGGGCCCTGCAAACAAATGTTAGTTGTTTATCCTTTTGCCCTTTTTGTGATTTGCAGCAAATCTGTCTTCACTTACCAACAAACAAGATTAGTGGATTAGCGCACATAACAGCAAAAGAAAGAAACAAAAACGAAGCTAAAATGTCCCTTTTTACCTTCTCGAATGTGTTGTTAAGGGCAGATTCGCCCCTCTGCAGAAAACAATCAGAAACAACAAAGGGTAGGTTCGCCCCTCTGCAGAAAACAGTTGGAAACAGCAAAGGGCAGGTTTGCCCCTTTGTAGAAAATGGTCAAAAACAGAGGGCAAGGCCACCCTTCTACACAAAACAATCAAAAACAGAGGGCAAGGTCGACCCTCTGCAGAAAACAGTCGAAAATAGCAAAGGGCAGGGTCGCCCCTCTGTAGAAAACGGTCAGAAATAGAGGGCAAGGCCGCCCCTTTGCACAAAACAGTCAGAAACGGAGGGCAAGGTCGCCCCTCTGCACAAAAACAGTCAGAAACAGAGGGCAAGGTCACCCCTCTGTAGAAAACAGTCGGAAACAGAGGGCAAGGCTGCCCCTCTGCAGAAAACAGTCGGAAACAGAGGGCAAGGTCACCCCTCTGCAGAAAATAGTCAGAAACAGAGGGCAAGGTCGCCCTTCTGCGGCATCCAGGAGGGCAAGTTCGCCCCTCTGCGACCTGAATCTGCAAACAAGCTAACAACAGAAAATGTGAAAGAAAATGACCCCTTTGTGGGTCCCACCGGGCCTGCCAGAAATGTGATCCTAATAAAATGCTACTTCTAAATGTGAGATGTTAAATAAGAAACTAATAATGCAAATGGGAAGAAGCAACAAGATAATAGGGCACCTCAATGATTAGCCTAAGAAAATGAACAATATGAAAGCAAGATAAACAAATAGATTGTTGTTATACCTTCATGTTGTTGTCTCTTCCCTTGGTTGGCCCTTTGATGCTTCAAGAATTGTGTGCTCCTTGGATGGCAATGGATTTTGAATGGATGCAAGATGAATTGGTGATGCTAAATGCTATGGTAGATGAGAGCTTGAATGAAAATTTTGCAAGAGTTTTGTTGCAAAAGACTTGATTCTTCAAAATGAAGGAATTGAAGGGGTATTTATAGGCCAAATTGAATTCTCTAGAGAATTCAACGGTTGAGATTGATCCAACAAAAATCAAGATGAAGGGCTATGGTGAGTTGAGGACTCACAAGTCCTCACATCTTGACATGTGGAAGGTGAGATGTCCTAGGGTGGAGTGATGTGGAAATGAGGTGGAGGAGAAGGACAAGAGGTGGAAGGAAAGTACATGAGGTGGATTAAGGACAAGTACCTTTGAGATACCTTGGGGGATGAGAAGATTTCCTCAAAAAGGAACTTCTTATTCCCAAATGAGGATGAAGGAGACTTTTGAGGAATTTTAGAATTCCTCAAAAATCTCCATGGGAAAAGGGGAAATGTGTGGGAAGAATAAATGTAAATTAAAAATTTACATTTAATGGAGGATTCATTGGATAAAAGGAGGTCTCCAAAAAGCTGGAGATTTTTCACATGTGGGAGATGTGACAAGTCCAAGGTTCTAGAAACCTTGGGCACATGTAAAATGACATGTCACATTTGCATGGGGGATGGAGGAGACTTTGGGAAGATAAAAGTGAATTAAAAATTCACATGGGGAAGAGGGGAACCTTGGTTGAATAAATGTGAATTAAAAATTCACATGGGGAAGGGAGTCCATACCAAAAATGGTAAGTGGGAAGGTTGACCAGAAAAGGTAAGCTAAATATGGTTAATGATTCTGATTAAGGTTGTGCAAACACAAGATTAAGGTAATTAATGAGAGATTAGAGGCAAGTGGGAGATTATGGAGGATGTGACACTTAATCTTGATTAAGTGGTGCACATCCTAATCATAGATTAATTAATTTAATCCGGATTAGAAGAGGGTTATGGAGAATGTGACAAGGAGAGAGAAAAAGAGGAATTAGAAATTGGTTTTAATTCAAATGGGTTAAAAGACTAAATTAAATAATTTGTCATATTTATTTAATTTGGAGAAGAACACGGTGTAAGGTAAAGTATTTAATTTATTTAATTAGATACTTTAGGAACCTTAGGCATGAAATGAAATAATGATTAAATAAATTATTTAATCACTATTAATGGAATAGATGGATATAATAGACGATTTTGATCATATGGAAGTGATCAAATTTGGATGTCTATAGTAACTGGTAATCATGCAAATATAATTATATATATATATTAACATATATATATGTATATATTATGGATGTAATATATATACACATATTATTGTTTGGTATATAGTAAAATGCTTTGAATAAATCATCGCACAATAACATAGCGCTATTATTTGATATATTAAAAGTGCTATGTAATAATTAAAGTGCATTATGTAAGCATTTCCATATACATTATTGTGGCTAAAGTTTAATATGATGTGCATGAAGCATGAGGAGAATAAGTCAAGTGACTTATGCACAACACATAAGTAAAGGTAAATGATGTTTAATTTTTTTTATTAGGTAAGCAGGGATTTTGAAAGGGCCCTGATCCTTTTACATCACAAAAGATTTAGCGATTAGTACAATAATACATGGAACAACAACATGAAAAGACAACAACAATAAATTGCATTCGTAGCCAGTAAAACAACAAAAGTAGGACAAGCAACAACACCAGTAGAAAAGGCCAACATGCCAAAACAAAGTTGTTGAACAACAAACAAAAATAATAGTCACCTCAAGGGTGAAAAAAATAGATAGTCCTCAAGCCTTTACAAGTAGAAATAAGTCGAACCTAAACCCACACAACCAACAAAATAGGCCTCACAACCAACAAAACATGCCTACATGGACATGAACCAGACATATTATTCAAATTAGGCTTCACAACCAACATAACAGGCCAAAAGATCACCATCCTTGTTGCCAAAATAATAGCCTGAAATAGCAACCACCCTAAGGGTGGGTAGGAAAAACCATACTTCAAACCCTTACTAGTAGGATTTAGTAGATCTTGAAACTTAAACCACCAGAAGATAATTAAACCCAACAAGACACCTTGAGAGAACCTAGGGCGAAGAGCACAACTAACATAACAAGCCTGCATGGCACCTGTCAGGCTGTAAAAGTAGCAACCCATAACAACATCAACCCCAAGGGTGGACAAGACAATATGAACTTCAAGGCCTCCATAAAGCAACACCTTCCAAACAACAACACCTTTAAAACCATAGCTCTTGTTAAAACTCCTGTCCATCACAGAAAGGGAGTCCATGAGCACAAAATAACTCAAAGGAACAATAGCCAGCTTGAAGCACCACACCGCCCAATGCACCAAATCAATCTCCACCTCAATAAGAGAGAGCTCCCCTCTATAGGAGAGGATGAAATTAGAAACAAAACTATGAGAGACAATAATCTCTTGCCTAGATAGGCTCCACCTCAAAAGGAACCAACAAAAAGAAAGGGGACAACCCACAACAACTACAACAACCATCTCCACCTCAATAATAGAGGGATCCACCTCAATAGGAGCTATATCCACCTCCATAGGAGACCCCAATTGTAGCACCCAATAGGAATCTGACACTCTGGTAGAATGAAAACCCATTTCATCCCATGGTAACACGAGCATCAGGTACCAAAATAAAGTAATATGAAGCAACTCAACTAGCAAAAGATATTGATCTAAAGCACCCTCCAAAGGGAAAAGACACCTCAATAACATCAGATCCATCAACATGGACTTGGAATAAAGCCCCAACAACACCATGATGTGCAAAATCAAGGGATTCACAACACCCTTAACACTCAACACAACTCCATCCACAAATTGAGCCAACAAATCAAAATAGGTCTGCCACTCCAAATAAACTTCAAGAACAACTCCAATATGAACTTAGAAAATCTCAACACCCCACACTTCAAGAAGTAGAGAAGCAAAGCAAGGGACACAACCACTACAGAGAGTATCTTCCTTGAGAAATCCATTCTTGATGGTAAAAACTTCAAAGAGAGCAAGACTCCTCCAATAGAGCCCAAACATTGAAGGCAAAAATCCAAGAGGACAAAGAGCTTTACAACAATCTTTTGAAACAATCATACCCAAGACCAAAAAAATATAAACCATAGAATCAATGGAGCCCACAAATTCGAGAAAATACGATTCAACAATCCACAACTAAACAGGGCTGGGACACTACGACCACCAAAGGAGCTTTCTAAAAGAGACCAAACACCCCCTATAGAAAGGGAAGAAGGATCTACAAGAGGGAATCCTAGAAACAGGGCACCACCATCCAGGCACAAGCATTGGAGGGAAAAGGTCTATCCTGAGAGAGCAGAGCAAGCCACTTGACTCCAAAATAGAAGAGCAGAGTCCCAAAAGACTATAAACCACCACTTTTCCAATGTCCCCACCACAATGGAGGAAAAAAAGAGGGGTTGTAGCACAGAAAAGGGACATCCCCATCCAAAAAAGGAGAAATATTGAGCACAAGAACTCACAAGTAAAAGGAATCCCCCGAACAAAATAGAGTCTGGCTAGAGAAGAAGCCACTACCTCAAGGACAACCACCTAAACAAAGAACAACGCAACACAATGACACTCACTAGGCCCAAAGCTAGCAATGCAATAGGACAACACCCCTCCAAAGACAAGAAACAACCTAAGGAGAGGCAAAAAACTATCAAGACCTGAGATGAACCCCACCACCCACAAATAGAAGCAATAGGGAAGCGATTGCTCCAACGAAAGCCTCCAGGCAGAAAAGGCACAATGCCAAGGATCCAAGAAAATCGAGCCCCAATGGTGACAAACTCCCCCACAAAAATGGACCAAGAAAAAAGGAGCAAACACAACACCCAACAGAAAGGGAGGTCGCAGACACAAAGGAGCAACATCATCATCAAAATCCTCCTCGCCATCGTCAGAATCATCCTCATCAATGACAAACATAGAAGAATTTGAATTCCTCCTATTCTTGCCCAGACTCACACTCGCCATTTGATTTTTAAATGTTGCAAGAAGAAATGAATGCAAATTCAACATTGTTGACTAAGTCTTTGTCGTGCATAAATAAAGGGTGCTAAAAGTATGAAGGTGGTGCCAAAATCTATAGAGTGTGGAAACCAATAGAAGTCTAAAACTTGTTCCATAACTAGTAAAGCCATATGATAAACATAAAATTAATCAATGCAAAAATGGCCAAAATTTGTGAGGGTGGTTGACTTGAAATTAAAATAGGAAACCTATAGAAATGCATCATTGTCCCTTGACTCAATAAAAGAGTCATGTTGTCAAAAGAATGAAGTTGACTCAGCCATTCTATGAAATATGAAATAAGAGGACTATTATGTGTTGTAATCTGAGAGCTTTAATCAGCTGAGTCGATGCATTTGAATAGGAAGGTGGAAGAATTGTAGTCTTGTTTGTAGCATTATGATGCTCAAATTTTAGTATATATAGAGGTTCTCTCTGTACCATTTGTTACAATTATCATTCTGATTTCTCTGTTGTTATTCTGTTGAATTTTTCTGTGCAAGTGAATTAGAGAGCTTGAGAGTTAGTGAGTTGCTTTGTGATTTTGCAATTGTATTGTTGAGAGAATTGGAAAGTGGCTAGAAGTGGTCCAAGTTAGGTTGAACTTAGAAGAAGTAGCAAGTGGGCTTGTGGAATTGAGCTAGGAAGGAAGTAATATCAATTGGAGCTTTTAAACAGGCATGTTGATTTCTATTCCTTTGTTATTTATCTTTGAAAGGTTATTTATTTGTGGATGCCTTGTTTGGGAAAGGATTGATTTAAGTATGGGCTAAGATGTTTTGGATAAGCTTGCATGTTCTTGGTTGATTCTTGTTTTGGTGAAACCTTTTTATTTGGATTATTCTTATATAATCTATATTAGAATTTATAGGAATGCACATCTATTTATATGTAGTTTGTCAATACTACACATATGTAGCATGAAATGTGAAATGTGGTATGTGGTATGTATTTATGTCTTGAAGTGCTTTAGATGGAAATGTTAGTTGGAATAGGTGAATATCTTGGTTATTCCTAGGGTTAGAATAATCCATTAGAAAGGGTGTAACTTAGTTAGTCAAGTTATTATGTCATCACTTTCTTCTTTTGGGATGTATGTTAAGATTATGAATGGTCAAAACCAAATCAAGCTAGGAAGGTGGGTGAGCGTGTGACCTCCACTCTAAATTATGGGTGATGAATAATTTGGCCAAAGTAGTGTAAGTAGAATAATGTTTACACTATCAATTCACTGTAATCGGGATTTGCATACTAGGCAGGGATTGTCATATATGTAGGTTGTAGCCATTTTATGGTATCTCTAGATATGTAGGACATAACACCATGCTTTGGGAAGGCTAGGATTATGAGGTTACCAAACCAATCTCTTCATCAAAGGATAGGGCCATCTTACTAGTTAGGTGGATGTGTTGGGGACCATAGTAAGTTTGTGGTTGGCAGAAAAAGTGCTTGAGTGATGCTTCCCCTCATGTAGTTGGCGGCCAAGATTTGAGGAAGGACAATTGGACCATTTATATCTCTATTTCAGTAAGCTCGTTGAAGCTATGTATGTAATCATGTATCCATCTCTATGGAAATTGTAAATGTGAAATTCCACCTTGAATTATTGATATGAATCTTTGTTATGCACTGGGAAAGTTTGGAATGGTTATGTTTCAAATGTGCATCTTGATATTGAAATGAAAAGAAATTTTTTATTGCTCATAATGTCAGTAGCATACAATATTCACTTGTGGGTAAAACATAGTAAAAATTAATGGGTAGAACAATGGGCATGTTACATGTTTATACACTTGAGGTGTGAGTGTCTATTTATTATCTCCATCACAACTCTTAAGAACAATCTTGGGGATCAAAAATAATGTCATTTCCATTTATTTCAAGTAGGAGAATGAAAGTTGTACCCCAAGGTGTGGCCAATGTCCTTCAAGCCAAGCCTCACGACCCTTGGTCTACTGAGACATGTATAGGTGATGAGAAGAGAGGACACCCCTCTTGACTCAGGCATAACAGACGGGATCACTATTCACCAGTCCCCCACTACTAACTTGTTTATATAGAATACTTTAAGACCTTTTAGTTGTCAGTTTATAGTGATGTAATGTACAAGGATCAATGTGTGAAATTACTCACCATGTACTTCCCATTGTTGAGGTGACCGTTATTCCTTGATTAGGACCTTATCACTTTAAGGTGAGAGGTCCAAAGGTGGTACATGACCTTCGTAATCTAGTCACCCATTCATTATGGAGGTATAGCTTTGATGGGTGGGCCCACTATAAGTTGCTAACCTGATCTACCACCAAAATAGGTTGTGTATCTATAAAATGTATTCATTGTTAAACTACCCATGATACTAATTAGTTTGGCATTGTTGAAGAAGACACAAAAAAATCTACTAAATAATCCTTTGAGTTAGTCCTCTATGTTGTTTTTGTTGTTTTGTATCACTTGTTAGATCAAAAAACACAAATCAGACCTTAAAAATTCAAAAACCTATACATACTTAGTAAAAAACTTGCAAAACTATGTCTCTGAGTCAAAGTGATGCTTTTGACTATCGTCCTACACCACTTTTGTTTGCATCTCAATGTGTTTATTTTTTTAAAGTAACACTTCTATTTGCATTTCGACACTATTATGCATTTCGACGCTTTTGTCTCAAATAAACTTGTCAAAAAACCTGATGTGATGCTTCTGACTAGAACATATCTATGCTTTTACACTTAAAACTGCCCTTTTGAAAAAACTCAACACTTCTGTTAAAAGCAATGCATCACTTTTGAAATATTACGACGCTTTTACCGAAGGCACTACAACACTTCTTATTGTAACCTAGCATTTTTTATTATCAATCTAAAACATAGAACCCTAGAATTTTCCAAATCCTATATTTTAACCAATAGACATTAGAAAACCAGAGATTTATGTAGAAAAAGCTTGTAGTCATCCTTTTCATCCAAAAAAACAAACATACAAATTTTCATCTTTACCCCACATCACTAGTTCATTTTGGACTTGTCTAAACACCTTTTAGTCATCATTGGATCAAGTCAACAATGTTAAAACCAATAAACGGATCCATTAAAAATAACAACCTAAATTTGGCATTGCTCATCTTTTGTTTAGATCTATCTCATCCTCTAGTTTAGCTATTTTCTTGAATAGCTGTCTTCTTTCAAGTATTTAATTAAATTAGTGTCATCCTTGTGAGTTAATTTTCTTTGGAGTCATTAGTCCATTCTCAAAGTTTATTATCTCATTATCATCCTCCTTAGCTTGGACTCATTTGTCTAGTACAAGCAAGGTTTATCCTCCAACACACTTTAACAAGAGATTTAGTCAAAAACAAACTTTTTTCCAAATTCAAGGTTTCACATCCTCCATTCATCCAAACAACATTCAACATTGGTCCAAAATAACTTAAGGTGTTGCTACTAGCCCAATTTGAGGCAACTCAGACATCTCAAAAAATCCATCTTCATCCACCTTCAACATCCACATCTCCTAGGGATCCTACACTTTTTATGGTCACAACGAGATCTCAACATAAGAAAAACATGGAGAAAAATTCTAGTGGTTCTAATGCACCTAACACCATGAGTGCTATTGATCAAACCTTTAGAATGCCCAATTCTGATCCTAAAGGGTTTAGTACTCCAAAACAAACACAAACAACTCAAGTTGAAATGGTATACATAGAATATGTCACCTACAAGCCTCACAAATTTACTCCTGAAGAGTTATTAGATATGCCACAAGACCCATCTCTTGCTAGAGCCATGGATACTATGTTACGACTTGATCCAAACCAATATATGTTAAAACTCACACAAGGTGGTGCCAAGCTCCCTCCAAACTTTGATGTTGATACACTTAGGGAACAAACCTTTTCAATTATAGAAACAAGAAATCATCCACAACAAAATGAACCTTTGGTACATCACATCATACAACAAATGATGGATCCTCTGTTAAATGTACCAAGTAATCCTACGATCAATCTATTAGGAACAAATCAAACAAATTTTGCAAACCAATATGTCAATCCATTGTATAAAACTCAAGGCCTAGGAGGTCAAACAAACCCAGGCTTTCAAAACATAAATAATACACCCATATCACAAACCAACTAATCCTAATATTCTAAATCCAAATATGATGAACTATGGGATAAATCCATTTATGACACCACCTTCATAAAATATACACTTAAATATTCTTGTGCCCCAATCATAACACCAACATCAACAATAACCTCCTCAACAACAACATCAAACTCAACATCAACAACAACCCCCTCAACATAACATTATTCCACAACACCATCAACAACCCCCTCAATATAACATTATTCCACAACACCATCAACAACCTTCTCAACAAAACATTATTCCACAACACAAATACATCAATCCTCAACAATAAAATCCTACTTTGTAACAATAAAAAAACATTTCTTACCAACAAAAAATGCTTGCAAACAATAGTTACACACAACAACAGTTACTTGCACAACAACAACAACAAACCTTGCAACAAAATCCCCAATACCAGCAATGTACCCAAAACCAACCACAAAATCCTCAACGAAATGTCATTCCCCAAAAACAATATGGTCATATAATGCACCTCCTCTACCACAAACCAATCCACAATATCAAACAGGCCCTCAAACTCAACAAACTCCATACAATCCATATAACACAAACACACCCCCATATCAAAATTTGGCATTCAACTCATCCATTAACCCTCAATACATGGCATACAATCCATCACCAAACAATCCTCCTATGGATTTATCCTTGAAAATTCAAAGTCTAACACAAAAGATCCAAGATATACAAATCGAAAAGACGAAGAATTCATGTGCGGTCCAAGACTTGCGTCCTTATCCATTTGAAAAAAGCATAACGAAGTTACCATTTCCCCAAACTTTGAAATTCCAAAATTTGACAAATACAAAGGATGTGGTAACCCCGAGGAGCATATATGAGAGTTATATGTAGCTTGCATGGAGGTATCCTATAATGAAACATATCTTATGCACCTTTTTCCACGTAGCTTGGGTGGACAAGTTGTTGAATGGTTCTCACACATGCAAACTGGAATCAAAACATTTCAAGAAATCATAGATCAATTTGTTGCTCACTTCTCATACAACATAGATGTGGAAGTCACCTTAAACAAACTATACCTCATTAAACAAAACAAAAAATAAACCTTTGCTTCCTTCCTAGAAAGAGGGAGACATAAGGTGAGCAAATACAAATAACAAGTCAAAATCATCACAAATAATCTTAGCACGAAACTAGCCTTTCAACTGCACATTCAATGTGTCACAACCTTTGAAGAAATTATATCAAAAGGTCTAAACATCGAGAGAACACTTATTGTTAAAGGGTTAAGAAAGATCTACAAAGACAACAATCAACCCTCAAGTTCAAATGACAAACCCCACATATGGGTTAAAAACAAGAATGTAACGAATGATGGTGTTGTTGATGTAAAATTTGTGATAACCATGCAATCTCAACCAAACAAATAATAAAATATGTACAAAATACTAATCCTCCAAGAGGACCAATACCACCAAGACCTAACAATGCTCCTCGATGTTAATTCGCTCCCTTAGGGGAACCCATTGAAATAATCCTTAACAAGCTAATTTAATCGAAACATATCAAGCTTTCGAAATTCAGAAATTATCCCGAACCACAAATAAAACCCTCGTGGTATAGTGACAATGACTTTTTCCAATATAATAGAACAAAAGGTCACAAGACACAAAATTGTGTGAACCTAAAACATCTCATACAAGACCTTATCGACTAAGGAGAAGTAAATGTTGATAAAAACTTGGGATCTTCTAGAAAAGAAAAAGATTCTAGAAAAAAAAGAAGTAATAACAATATGAATTATTCCTATGAAAACGTTGTAGGACACATCTAGGGATCCAATGATTACATCAATATTACTCATGGCTCACAAGATGAGAAAATGGATATTAATCAAGATACTTTCCTAATGCACAATCAAACCCATTCAATAGTGTCTAGCAATATTCCACATTAGAAATGTCTCCATCATTTGACTTCATGATAGGACATATCGAAGAGGCTCCATTGAAATAAGTCTCTATCATATCATCTAAATCCACTAAGACCATGCAAGAATCTTCCATCCATTTTCCACCATCAACCCATGATCCATGTCAAGAACATGATCCTAAGCATAATGAAAGTCGCTTTGAAATAAGTTAAGATCAAGATCCCATCTCTTTGAAATAATATCATGATCTAACAAGTATTTTCCAATATGTTAATGACAATTGCTCTGAAATGAGTCAAGATCAACAGTGTTCTTCCCCAAAATACTACCATGATTTAATGACTATTTTCTAATCTACATAGGATTTTGCAAACAATAGCCATATCCATACACCAGTCACTCCTACATCTACCCATGAGATGCTTACTTCCGATGGACACGCAGATGATCTTCCTCCAGAACAAGGGTCTCCTACTTTGTAATATCCCCTTCTCTTCATTAAGTAGTGCAGTGGCTCATCAACCTATTCTGGAGGCCCGTAGGCTCGTCGAGGTAAAATTAGGGTTTCCAACTATTTGGAGGTTTTTGGCATTTTCAAAGGTTTGCATGTTGGAATTATGGATTTTGGTTTGTTGTTTATTTATGGGTTTTCAAGAAGCTTCGCAGTGATATGAAATGCAAATGAATTGGGCAACTTTTCAGTTTACTATTTTTAGTTAGTTCTATTTTTAGCAGTGTTCCGGTTAGCAGCAACATAGCAAGCTTTCCACTTCAGGAGCGTAGTTGGGTATTTTTGGATTTGGATTTTGAGTTGCAATTTTTGAGAAATAAGTTATTTTAAGTCATTAATGCTATATTTCATATTTGGCCCCTTGGCCTAGTGATTGATGACTTAATGTTGTTTTAATGTGGCTCTCAAGGGTGGAGGCCTCATTGAGGTGTTATTTTAATATTTCAAAAGTTTATTATTTCCCTTGAGGCTTTGGATGCCAAAATGAAGAAAGGAGAAGATCGTTTAAAAATTAAATTATTTCCAACGTGTGTGGGGCATCCCATTTGGAGAAGCTGAAGAGTCACCTCAAATTCTTTGAAAGCAGGCTTTTCTCTTTCATTCATCATCCATTGCTTATCATATTGAATTGCTACCGAATTGATTTTAGGCTTATGGCTTCGAGGAATGCATACCTCCTAGCATGGACTCAGTTTCATGTTTGAAAGATAACACCTAGCTGATTATGAGACTGCTTCTCATTCAGAGAATGTAGATTGAGCATCACAGTTGGAGTTTTTGATATTTTTGTCAGTTTATAGGCTGTTGGTTATTGTAGAGCTAAAAGTGATTTCAATCATAAGTCTTAGAGTGAATTTTGTTTTCTTTTGGGTAGTTAATCTATTCCTAGGCCCTTGGCGTCCCTATTTACAAATTTTTGAGATTTTTAATGAAGTCTATGATTTTAGCTAGAAGTTCACCCCTCTTGGAAGACCATACCATGCCTGGGGTGTCTTGGAGTTTGTGCACAAATAATTCTTAAGCATTTTATGTTGTTTTAGTGTTGGAATTTGGGCGCCATCCTCCTTGGAGGTATTTGCAATTTATTTTAGGTCTTTTGGAGGAGTTTTGAGGAGATTGTGAGCATTTTGGTGTGTCTAAGTTTGTTGGTTAAGAGATTTTTGTTTGCTGGTTTTTATATCAGATTGTCAGTAGTTTTGTTTTTGGTTTGTAATTCCATAGTTGAGAAGCTTAGAAGTTGGAGGAATCATCTTTCATCATTTTGCAGTGTTTATACAACTATACACTTTGTAATTTGTAAATTATTTGAATTGTAAGACTGAAGTTAGTAGTATTGATCGATCCTTTATATTTTTGCATTTACTTTGTTATTTTAATGCAAACACTTGTAACCACTAGACAGTTTACCGTTAGTGAGGAGGAATAAACAATTGAATCTCTCTTTATTTACCCACTAAAAAAAGTGGAGTACTCCCACTGTCTAAGCGGATGCTTGCTATTAGCAAATGATTGCACTTTATTTGTAATTTCACTCCCGATGAATAAGTGGTTGAGCTTCATTTCATTCCAGCATTGTACTTCATTTCAGATTTGTTGCTAATGATCCCCGGTGCCATATGTTATCACCTCACCCATATTGGGATCTTGGTGAACATTATTGGTGTAGGGTTACTTTCAAGCTGGTTATCTTTGGTGCTAACCTTAACGGGTGCATTGTTGTGTGTGGAAACTTCAAGAAAAAACTAAGGGGTTCATTTCATACTCTCAATATCTATGTAAATGATCAAGCTATAACATAATCCACAAGACTTCATAGTGACATTTCAAAAACTAAGCATTAAGAAGAATCCAAAAGACTTCATAGTGACATTTCAGGAACTAAGTAGGAAGAAGGTTTCAAAACCAACTTTGAAGAATTTGTGTCTTTTGAAGAATAATTTGAATCTAGTGTTTCTACTATTACCTTTGAAGATTCCTAGTAGAGAAAAGAAGAATCAGACCTACATGAACAAGGTATCCTAGAACTAGTGTAGATGGTCGATAATACTAAACAACGGGGTATCAACTATTCAAAAATCGAAGAAACTAATCATGTCAGTAATACCTCCAAAATACCAGGGGAAATTTTATCTAATGCAAACATCAACATTGGAGTTATGAAGAGTCCTTACAATGAAACAACCGCGAGCACTTCAACCATCCATGTCATGAACCGTTGTCCTCGCATCTTTCCACCCATTAATTGGGACCAAGAAGAAGAGAAACATCTTTAGAAAGGAAAAAAAGCATGTCATTGAAGCAAATGAATCAAAAAATAAAAATGGACATATAAAATTCAAATGGATCCCAAAGAAAAATAAAGCAAATAATCTCTATCAAACTCCATTAGTCAAAGAAACTATGGGGAAAAATAAAAAAGGGAATTTCATCCATAAAAAATGTCCACCAATGCAAAAAAGGATTCAAGATTGACATACAAAGTATATGAAGAAGTTGGTCCTAATTCCACTCGAAATTCCATATCCCCATTTCATTGCACATCTTCCTACATTTGGAAAATCAAAGATCCATTATCCAAATATTGACTAATCCATCTTTGTCTCATATCCTTCATCGAAATCCTCCATCCATCTTAATATCAAGAATATCCAAATCTCACATTAACTGTCTTGGTAATAAATCTATATAATAAGGAATCTAAGGGCACTCTATTGTGATGTGCACATCTAGATATAGTCAACTCCGGTATCAATGAAGACAAGAACATTTAGGGGTTACATTCAAGTGCCCGTATCTTGGAAAAACAACTCCTCGAGGAAGGATACCATTGGAATATCTTGACAACAACATCTACATCAACACCACTAGGTGGTTTGACATAATAATCTAATCAATCCTAAAAATCATAAAAAAACCATTAAAAAAAAAAAGAAAATAGTAAAGAGAAAAATTGTCTTCTAGTGAAACCAATTTGGTGGCACTTTGGGTAAGTACCATGATGAAAATGTGGAAAATAGGCGTCATGGGTAGAATCGAGTATCTATGTGTGCCATTCTATGTGGATGCATCTCATCTCCACCATAATAAAACCAACATCTCATCTCACCATAATAAATCCAACATCTCCCTAATAAAACTGCCATCCAGCCAATCCATTTACATCCAATCCTAAAAACTATCTTGATCTTGACAAAGATTAGCGGTATAATTTAAACTTTATTTTTGGTAAAATCTTGACATGGTCATTATTATTGGTCCTATCCTATCCCATGCAATACCATAGCAAAATATCTAGCATTATCCTAACGATCATCCTCTATTTGAATTTGTTATCTTATCACAAGATAATTCTTGGTATCCTTCGCATATCTATCGATCCATCATCTTGATCCATGCATCTACTCATAGCATTTCATACATTGCTAGACATTGGGGCTAGGTACTTACATCTTGCTTTGGAAAAAATCTTGATCCATGTCTCATAGATCACATCGTGATCAAGGTAACACTTGAAAATCTTGAAAACATTCAAATAACCTCAAAACCCAAAAACATCCAAAATATGTTCAAAATCCCAAAAACATCCAAATTATGCTCAAAAACTCAAAAACATTCAAAATAATCTTGAAATTTTTCAAAAACATTATGTCGTAAGGGGGGAAAGAAGCATACGAAAAAATGAATGAATTAAACTAATTCAAACAAGATTAAGATCCCATACCCATTACTCATGAAATGAACAATATAGAACTAATGAATTCAATGAAACTATTGTTAGCAAACGAAGAACAAACAATGAATTCAATAAATCATAATGTTACCCATCTCATGGCGAAGTGTATTTGTATCGATGTTGAATGTCAGATTGTTATAATCCATACAAAGCCTCCATTATGCATTGCAAAAGCTTTAATGTATGTAAAGGTTGAACTAGAATGTGATGATAAATCGTAATGTGCTCAAGAGGTAATTGTGCAACACTTCGCTTATGTAAATTCTAGGTGATTTGTGAGAAGGTAGAATGCTATTTTATAGATTTTACATTTAAAGATGAACGATGAAAGATTTAGTTGAAAAAGATCCTGATCAATGGTTCAAAACCATTGAGAGGAAATAGATTGGAAGAATTAGTGGTTTCAGATTGCATATTCTATGTGATTGATGAAATCAAGTTGAGTATTCAGTGGGATTGAAGAAATGTATTGAGAGGTTAGTGGGATTGAAGAATGGATGAGTTAGTCAACTGTTTAGAGTGAGAAATTAGTGGTCATGATTTTCTCAATCATAAGAGGGGTAAAGGTAATTGATTAATTGAATTAATTAATTAATATTTTGAGTTGAACATGCAAGTCATGTTTGACTTTAACAAATAAAGTTGTATTTGTTTGTTGACCTTTTTGAATGATGTTGAATAATTTAATTTAATTATTCAAGTTAAGAGAAGGGAAAGTGATGTAATTTAAATTATTAATGATAATAATTTAATTGATTTAGACAAATAGGGTATATTAGTGACATAATTAAATAATTGATTTTTTTTAATTAATCAGGAGGAATAAAGTTAAATTAAGATATTTATTAAATAAATGAAATTTATTTAATTAGTCATAAATGATGATTGAGGATGAATTAATTAAATAATGTTAAATCACTTAATTAATAGATCAATATTAAATTTGATAATAATTAAATAATAATGTATTATTTAGTCATTTAGGGAAGAAGGGTGAAAGTTAGTTAAATAGTGTTGTTCGCCAGTCAGGACAATTTAGGGTACCTACATTTTTCTCCTCTTTGATACAATGCGATTTTGAACATTGTGTCAAAGAAAATTCAAAACTTCCTACTCAAGACTTGCCCCGGTGACGACAGGATAACATGGTGCCCCCTTGAGAAATTTGGTGAAAATTATAGATAATGAGCCAATTTTTTTGACAAGCTAATGTGATGCGTTTAAGTGCAAGGACTAACAAAAGAAATGTTGACTAGAAGAAAATGTCAGTAAGATTTAGAAGAAAATTGATGTTGTTAGTCTTTGATGAGTTTTTCTTTTGCTTCATAGAGGCTTCGTATTTTTAGCAATCCTTATTGATGTAGCAAATAGACACGATGCACCATGGTATTAATGACCAAGGAGACTTTGTATCTATTATGTGGACTTTGACTCTAAAATCAAGGAGTATTCTTGCTCATACCAGACATACGAAAACCCTGTTAGAGTGCATGGGTGAGAAGCTTTAAAATATTTCAGACCAACTACATGAGAGGTATGGAGTATAACTATGATGCTTCTGGATTTGATTGTGTGCAAGATTTTTTCATCAACATTTCAGATCACACTCCGTGATCCATCATCGAGATACACGACATGGGTAAAAACACAAAGCTATGTCACACTTTCAACCAACATATCAGCACAACTGAATTTAAGTATTTCTAACTAAAAATCAATTTTGGTCAAACATATGACCTAGTAAGACTCATTCTATCTAAGTTAGATACTTCCAAAATTTATTCAACTAAAATTGTTGGCTAAAATATATGGAGCACCACTTTGAGTCCAATTTATCAAAAAAAAATATATATTTGAAAAAACTTGAAGTTTTAATAACTCCTTCTCATGTAAATAACATTTTTTTTTAAATGTAAAAAATACCCTTTTGTAGATCCATAAGTGTAGTTTTTAAAAATATATTTATTTTAATAG
Source organism: Sequoiadendron giganteum (assembly GCA_007115665.2). Lineage (NCBI taxonomy): Eukaryota > Viridiplantae > Streptophyta > Pinopsida > Cupressales > Cupressaceae > Sequoiadendron > Sequoiadendron giganteum. Next base: position 84,242,644 of record CM021102.1, on the reverse strand, counting down.
TTTAATTATTATTATTATTATTATTTTTATTTATACTAAAAGTAGGTTATCAGCAAAAAATATTAGGTTGATTACCATGCCAAGGAAAAATACTAAAACTTATTAAAAAAAATAGAAAAAAATATGATGCACTAGATAAAAGAATCTATTTCAAGATGGTATAATTTTTTTTCCATTTTAGATAAATATTTAATATGAATGTTGACGTCCGATGGAAACAGTTGTTTTTTATTCACGCACATTTGAATACTTATATACAAATATATATTTATCAAAATTGAAAAAAAATATATCCATGCACTAAAGTTTCAAGTTATAAATACACAAAAAAAAATTGAAAGAAAAAAAATAAAATTTACTATAAAATGTTTGACGACCCGTGTAACTTCATTTTTCAACATTTTATCAGCAACTAAATTATAGTGTTAATTTATGAAAAACTAGTTTAAAATAGTTTTTTAATTTCTTATAAAACATACAAACATAAAATATACTAAAAAATACATATTTTAGTAGTTTACATCATTTAAAAATTCAAAACATATATTACTAATTTTTAGTGATTCAAGTTTAAAAGTTGGATCAACATTGGCCGTTTCCTTTATAAAGTGTGACATAGCTTTGTGCTTTTACTTAGCAAAGAGCATGAGAAGAAAAATGATAAGATGCAGACCCAACATTGCATAAAAAGACAAGGAAGAGGGAGGAGAAATAAGGGTGGCATGAGAATCAAGACACCAAAATAGAATGAGAGAAAAAAAGAGAGAACCACACACAAAAAAACAAGATAAAATTTATTAAAATAAATAGTCTAAAAGGAAAGACAAGAATAAAATCAAATACAAGGAAATGACTAAACAATGAGAAGACAAAAAACATAAAAAAGTTGATCAAAAAAATATAAATATAAGCTAAGAAATGCAAAATAACAATAAAAAGTGTAAATAATTTAATAAAATATAATGCAAAAGCACAACCAAAGTAAAAAGGCTCAAAATTAAATAATTAAAAAGGCTCGAGAAAGAAACATAATGACCCTCTCTCGGGCCTTTTTTATTATTTAATTTTGAGCCTTTTTACTTTGGTTGTGTTTTTGCATTATATTTTTATTAAATTATTTATAATTTTTATTGTTATTTTGAATTTCTTAGTTTATATTTATATGTTTTTGATCAGCTTTTTTATGTTTTTGGTCTTCTTATTATTTAGTCATTTTCTTGTATTTGATTTTATTATGGTCCTTCCTTTTAGACTTTTTATTTTAATAAATTTTATGTTGCTTTTTTTGGTGTGGTTCTCTCTTTTTTTCTCTCATTCTATTTTGGTGTCTTGATTCTCATGCCACCCTTATCTCTCCTCCCTCTTCCTTGCCTTTTTATGCAATGTTGGGTCTGCATCTTATCATTTTTCTTCTCATGCTCTTTGCTACATCCTGATGATGGGTCATGGAGTGTGATCTAAAACGTTGATGAAAAAGTCTTGTACACAATCAAATCCAAAAGAATCATAATTACATTCAAGATGGATTGTGGAAATCTCATATCACTAAGGTATGGAGTACCTAACACGCAACCACTACACAAAATACCTCAAAACAACTTCCACGCACATAACAAAGCAAATATTCGCCATGGTAGTATCACAAAAGTATCCAAAAAATAAAGCAAATAGAAATGACACTCAATTTCCCCCATTCCTTCCTCTTTAAATTCTCAATGGAGATCCTTGAGAGATCCTGAGAATGAGTCAATAAAACAAATCAAAAAGATAAGATCAGAAAAAGATAAACAATGTTGTTGTATCACTTACCATATCTGTTTTGAGTTTTCAAGTTGTTATCTAGTATTGATGATGTCTATTGTAGGAACGATCTATCCGTTAAGACATATCTTAGGATGTTGATGGTGAATTGTCAATGGATAGGTAGTTAACTCTTTGGCTTTGTTTTTGTTTGTTTGTAATCAAGTCCTTACGATTGTTTTGGTTGAAAGTTCTTGCTTATGATGTTGCTTTGTTTGTGGTATGTTTTGTCAAAGGGTGAGGATGACGATTTGTTTATTATGGATGAAAGTTTATTGCGGATAGGCTATAATGGAGATAGGAATTTTGAGATTTTTTTGAATGTTTTGTGCTTTTTTGAGGTTATTTGATGTTGTTTTTGATATTTTTTTAATTTTGTTTATTTTCTCGATGTTTTGTTTGGATTTTTGGTCAAGTTTAAAGACCAAAAGGAACACCTAAAGGGGACTAACCTAGGGTCTCACCAATGATGGCCTTGCCTACGTTGTACATGAAAAGGCTCATAGTTTGCTTGGTTGATAGGAGTATGTTTTTGAGCTTTTTTGATTTTTTGAATGTTTTTGGATTTTCAAAGGATTTTTGAATGTTTTTGGATTTTTCTGATTAAATTTAAAGATCATGACAGACACCTAAGGGGACTGGCCTAGGGCCTCGGGAGCTCATCAAATATTAGCCTTGCCTATCTTATACATGCAAAGACCACATAGTTCGACTGGTGTTGACTGAAAGAATAACATGTTTTTGGGATTTTGATGATTTTGACTTTGTTTTGCTTTTTTATGGTTTTTCAACTATTTTTTTATTTTAATGTTCATCACATGGATGTATGATAAAGAGATATCAGTATGTAAGGATATCAATAGTCTTTTGAGATCTTGTTGATAGGCCGACTAAAATTGATTGATCTGATTAAGTAGTTTCCAATAATGATAACATTTATTGAGGATACACAATAATGCAAAGATAGTGTTGTCATGATAGGAACACCATGAGGATTGGGAAAGATACATCCCAAGATGATGATTGACTAATTGGATAACGATTGATTGAGATTTGTAGCCAAGCTAGGAACAAGATTGTCGAATTTTTTGATACCACGTTGAAGTGTTAGCAAGATTCCATTGATATGGATTGTTTAAATTGTTTGGAAAATTCCTAGATCACAACATGGGCTAGAAGACATAAATCAAGATTTATTCTGGAGCAAGATGTAAGTACGTGCCCCAATATCTAGCAATGTAAAAAATGTAAGGATTATCTTGTGATTGGATAACATGTTCAGATAGAGTATGCCCCTTTGGACAATGCCTTCATGGCTTAGATAATGTTGGATAGCATAAGATCAATGATAGTGACCCATGTCAAGATGTTTGCCATAAGCAAGTGTGAAGTGTACATCAAAACTTTTCCAAGATCAAGATAAGTTGGATTAGGATAAAAATGGGTTGGATAAATGGTTCATGGATTTATTATGGATAAGATGGATGGAATTTTGTATTTATTATGAATACGATGAGATGCTTCTACCTGAAATGGCGTATGCAGATGCTCGATTCTACTCATGATGCCTGTTTTCCAAGTTTTCATCATGGTACTTTTCCAAAGCACCACTGTAGTGGTTTTCACTAGAGGACAATTTTTATCTTGACTATTTTCTTTATGATTTTTATTTTTTTGATTTTGTTTATTTTAGATATATTTTAAAATATTTTTGTGCTCATGTTAAACCACATAGTGGTGCTTATGTATATGTTATTGGTGCCAATATAGGTGTTGTTGTCATAATGTTCCAATGATATCCCACTTGAAGGAGTTGTTTTGATAAGATATGAGTGCTTGAATGTAACCCCTAATGATTTTTGTCTTCTTTGTTGATACCAGAGTCAACCTTACCTTGATGCGCATGTCGCGATAGGGTGCCCTTAGAGTCCTTATGATAAATATTTGCTACCAAAACATGGTCAATGTGAGATTTGGATATCATGGATGGCGAAATGTGTTGAGGGATATGCGATTTAGATGGATTGGTTGATAGTTTGGAACCTTTTATTTTCCAAACTTGGGATAATGATCAATGTTGGGTGGATATGAAGATTCGATTGGGACCAACTTTTTGATATACCTTGTAAGTTGCTCTTGAAGCTTTATTTTGCATCGCTGGACATTTTTGATGGATGAACTTCCCTTTTTTATTTCCCCCCATAGTTTCTTTGACTAATGGAGTTTGATAGGGATATTTTTTTTGCTTTTACTTTGGTATCCATTTGTATTTGCTTTATCCAATTGGTTTTACTGATTCTTTTGTTTCAATGACTTATTCCTTTCTTTGATATAACTTTTTCTCTTGTTGTTGGTCCCAATTGGAGGGTTGAAATATGTGTGAATGACGATTCATGATACAGCTAGTTATAGCATTGGTAGTGGTTCCATCATAAGGACTCTTCGTGCTCTCTATTTTGATGTTTACATTAGATAAAGTTGCCCCCAGTATTATAGAGGTATCATTGATATGTTTAGATTCCTTAATTGTTGAATAACCCAGTCCTTAATGCTTACGATTTTCAATAATCTGCACTGGTTCCAAGATACCTTGTTCATGTAGGCCTAATCCTCTACCTTGATAATGCATCCATTGATTTTTTTTTATTTGCAATAGGATATGATTTACCTTGGAAACAAGGTGCTAATCATTCTCTGCTCTGTTGTGGATCTTCAAAAGTGATAGCTTCTTCATTGGTAGGATAGCTTGCTTTGACAAAGGTAAGTGATCCAAGTTTACAAGTGATAGGATTTTTCATATGTGGGATAACTTCTTAATTGATATCTTTGGCTTGATCCTATGGAATATCAGATTTTAATGTTTCTTCAAGAGGTGTCAATGATTCAAAACCCATGTAAAAGGATTCTTCATGATCCATTTCTGATATGTCTTGATCATGTGTAGAGATGTCAAGAGTAGGAGACTCTTGTTCCTTGGTAATGATATCAAGAGTATGAGACTCTTGTTTTGAATGAAGATCATCTACATGTCAATTAGGAGTAAGCATCTCATGGGTAGATGTATGTGCATTTGGTATACAGATTTGTTCTTCTTTTGGAAAACATTGGATGTCTTGAAAGATATCTTCAAAGTCATATAGTATTTTGATGATAGGGATTCTTGATCTTGACTTTTTGTGGTATTATCTTGGATATGCTTTGGTTCATGCTCTTGACATGAATCAATTTTAAAGAAGGGGTTTCTTGTAAAGGATCCTTGGATTTCCTCAAAATGTGGACATATGGGTGATAGCTCTTGGCTTAGATTTTTTGCATTGGGTATAAGTGTTGGATTAAGAGTCTCTTTATCATCAATATGTATTGCCATGAGGTTGGAGGATGTCAATATATATTGGACTAGATCTTTGCTAGACTTTGGTGATTGATTTTGTGTTGCAAGAATGAAGGTGTTTTCATTGATGTCAAATGGTCAATTGTTTATCAGTTGGTTGTTGTTGTCATTGATGTCATGGATGCAAGTTATTGGCTGTATATGTCGAGGATATTGAGAAAATTGTAATGAAGAAAGGTTGCAGGTGTTCAGTGGTTGCTCTAGGATTTGCTCTTATGTTTGTGTGGTTCAAATTTGTTGATCATGGTTATTGGAAGCTCCTATATCTAGATTCTTGGCTTCTGATTCATTGTACAGTGCAAGTTATGTTCACCAGTTGTGAACTGTGATTTTTTGTGTATTTGGATGAGGTCTAGGAAAAATGTTGGTCTGAATTTCTTTTTGGTTGAGTCTTATGACTTGCAGTTCTAGGGTTGAGTTGGTATGATTGTGTTGAAGATAATTTTGGTGTTTAGAAGGATTTGATCATGCTAAGGGTTGTGTGTGCTTAATTGTTCTATGTATTTTACGTTGGTTTAGCCGACCTTGTCCGACCTTGTGTTGAACACTACTTTCAAAGTTGATGAAGCGTGTTGGGACCTATTTGGGTCCTCATCAAGCATGTGTTTGGGTTGCCCTCATTCTAATTTCACCCTAGGATGTTTTGGTGCCAATCTAATTTGAATTTAATAATGGATGACCGACTTTGGATATGTTTAAAAGTTGAAGATGGTATAAATATAGGATGAGTTAGTGGTAAAAAAGGTGAAAGAGATAAATGAAAATAAATAGAGTAGATAGATGTGAAGTGTTGATGGAAAAATTGACACATCAACATGCAGGCAAGATGTAATCACCTTGCCTCTCCTGAAAGAAGTCAATGATCGTTAAATCAAACACTTCCCAAGGTCCTAGGTGTTGGGTCACAATGTTGTTTTTTTGTTGAGTGGTCAATGAGGCTATAATGTTCAAGGGGCATGTTGGTTATTGAGATTATTGGTTGTTTCAAGATTGAATTCCTATCTAAACCTACTCTAATTGATGGGTAATGAAAAGAAAAAGATAGATCAGGGATGGAAGAAAGAACAAAATGTTGATTCATCTAATTAATCAAACCTGTTATTCTTCAAGGAATTCCTAAAATAAACTATAGAATAAGTCAACTTGTAATCAATACAAAGCTTCATTTATTCACAGTACAAAAATTAACAACAAATTTCAAATCATAATTCAAACAAAAGAAAAGATAAACTTTATTCATTCCTTGAAAGCTTCAAATCAAATGATTAACATAACAAATAACACTCCATAATAAAACTTAAAGAAGGTTTTAGTCTAGTTGCTTCTATGTAGTGAAATAGATAAGCAACATTTACAATTCTGGAAAACTTCACCAGTGTACAAAAACCAATATCTTCAAATTGACTCGATTAACTAAAAGTATAGAAAACTCCATTCTTTACTCTACTGCTAAACTAGTTGAAACTTCTAACTAAGATGCCTAATTGATTTTCCTCAAAAATATAACCCCCTCAAAGTGATCAGATTCGACATTAAAATAGCTCATCAATTCCCTAATTCCCTCCAACACGATCTGTCAAAAGTTGTAGCTTTTTATCATTCTTCAAAAGAAACTTTCTATTTCACCCTTTGTTTTAGTTTAGTTGAATTTCAGTTACATTTGTAGCTTCCAATTTCAACTTTGAGTTACTCCTTTGCATGGTATAAAGCAACATCCTCTTCCAAAAATCACGTCAAACGGGCCCACCATGCATCCAGTTTACTTCCAGTTTGATAATTGTTCCAGTAGTTTCCCTTCTTTTGCATGTTAACTTTGTAAATCACACCCTTGCTTCCAAATCTTCGAGTAATGACTATCTTGATCCATCCTCAAAAATATTTGGAAATTAGAAATGCACATTTAATTAATAAATTAATTAATCAATGATTATTCTAAAAACTAGTTAAACATCCAAATTATTTTAATCAAATGCATTTAATAAACCCCACATTTCCATAATTGAAATAACAATTAAATCCTCTTTTAATATTAATGTAAAGTGATTAAAATAATGTTATGTGTTGATCTAAAATTATGACGTCATCCGTCTCTCGAACTTGGAACTACCTGTAAATCAACAAAAGAACATAATTAATTAATTCGTTCAATGTAAAGATCAATGCATTAAGATTTATGAATCGATTAAATTGTATAGAATTGATGGATTTCATTAGTAATTTGTCTCTAAAAGAATATTGTCCATAACTGAAATGATGAAAAGGACCACACGGTTCATAAAGAACTTGTCATAGGGAGACTGAATGAACCTAAACTCTTTGCTCTTCCCTCTGATTTCAACTCTGTGTCAATGTTTTTCTCATCTACCATGATCTTAACAGCGAGACTGCAAATTCCACATTGGCATCATCATTTACTTCTATTATGTATCAAGTTCAACAACACCCTGTTTTGATATTTCATTCGAATGCACCCATCATACCTCCATTAAGTATACCTATAGGAAGAATGTTGACGAAGGTTTATGGAATTTGGCTTTACATCTGCCAATTGTATTTACTTAGGGATTTTTGGAATTGTTGTTTCTCTTTTTAAACAAATCCCGTCCATGCATATCCCACAAACATTGCATTCCATATGTTGGAATTTCCTTTGAGGCATTTTTTCGAACGGTTCACCAGCTTTATCATTTCATTTTGTGCAAATCCTGAGAACATTGTCTTCATGAGATGACCTTGGCTTTACATCGGCCAATTATATTTATCTGAGATTTCTTGAAGCCTTTCCATAAATTCACTTTTTGTGCATGAGATTACATCCCTTTGAGGCAGTTTTGGCAAACAATTCATATGCACTGCCTATGCTTCCATATTTCATCTCTGGCCATGTTTGCTTAAAAGCTCCCAACAAATCCATTGTGTGTATAACCTGCAATTTTGCTATTTATTGCATATCATAAGATGACATCTCTTCGAAGCATTTTGTCAAATCCCACAACCTGTGCCCTTCATGCCAAAAGAATTCACCTGAAAGCTTTAAAATCCTTTTCAATAAAACCCCATTTCATTTCAAAGGTTCGTGCATCTCTTGGAAGCATTTTGTCATTTTGATGTGCATATCTTGCAACCAATGCCCTTCATAATGTCACATTCCTTTAATAACAACATCCATAAGACCACTGCTTTACTCTCACATGGCCTTGTATAAGACTCCACATTTCACATGTATGCTTCAAAATTTTGCACATATTTGTTGCGTGTTTACTCAGGCAGTTTCAACAAACGATACTCCTCCATAGGCGTTCAACCTTTCTTGAGGTGTTCACATCGATTTGAGGCATTATGTTGAACGTTTCAAGTGCTTTGTCTTATGCTTCCATAGCTCATATTCATCGCAGGGAGGAAGATGATGTTGTTGTTTGTTTAAAACCTTTTCAACATGTTGATTATGCCATGAGACCGCCGCTGTTTGAGGCATTTTGTAAAACACTCCATGTCATGCCTATGCACTCACATTTTACCAAGGCAATTATATTTGCTTAAAATTTTCTACGATCTTTTCATCAATTGCATTTTGTGCATTGCCTAGTAATTACGACATTTGCATTCGTCTAAAACGTTTTGAGCTTGATTCAATGAACATGCCCATGCCCCCATATTTTGTATAAAAATTTTACCACGAGACCTGCAACTTTATTTCGTAGCTAATTTTGTGGATATTCATGAGATGATATCTCGTTGAGGCCTCTGGTTATACTGTTTACCGCCTATGCCTTTTTCATTTTGTGCATTTGCAGATAGTGTTCGGGGGCGGAGATCGGACGTGCACTTTAAACAAGAACCTTTTATTCCCTGGGTTTCAATATTTCTCTTAAATTCTTCACTTTTAACTGCTACTCGAGGTCGGGAATCGGGATTATTCTCGAACTTGAAACTTTCAATTTTCTAGTGGTGGGTTCTCACATTTATCTGAAATCCAACATGAGCATTTGTGTGCGGGATCGGGAATCAGGCTTTTAGTTCCTGGGTCAAATCTCGAAAAGTGCATTTTATTTTACTTCAAAGTCTTTTGATGCGGGCTGGGGTTCAGAACTATTCAAACATGGACATTTTATTTTAACATTTTCAACTCGAATTTCGGGGTCGAGTTTTCACCCGAACCATGAACTTTTAACTTTTATGATTTTTATGATTTTTAAATTTTAAACATAAATCCTTTTAAATAAAAAGATTCATTTATTTTAAATTTAAAAGATAGTTTTTTTCATTTTTAAATTTTTGAATTTTAAAACCTTTTAGATAAAAGATTTCTTTATTTAAAACTTTTAAATTTAAGTCTTTTAAGTTTAAACTTTATTTATTGCTTAAAAAGATTTATTTAAAAAATATCTATTTATTTTATCTTATTTTAAAGTTTAAATCTTTTAAAATTAAAAATATTTAATTGTTTATTTTCTTTTTAAATTTTCTATTTTCAATATTTTTAAATATTTTTTATTTTTAAAATGTTTTATATTTTTGTGTTTTGCATTTTTGGTGTGTTTTGATTTTTTTGTATTTTGTATTTAAGTTTGGACCACAAAATAAAATTCGATAGTCAAAGAAACGACAACGAAAAAAGAAATTGAAACCAAACCATGAAGAACAAATAACATGACGATCCAATAATAAACGACGTGATGAGATGAGGATGAGGATGAAGACGAATGAAAACAACCAAAACAAATAAATGACGCAACAACCAAAGAAGAGACGAAGCAAAAATGGGCCGAAGATCGGGGTCAGCAATAGACTCGACACAGGAACCTTCAAAGAGTGCAAGCTTCTGAGAAAGTTCTGAAACCCAAACCAGACAAGAAAAAGGCACAACGAATGAAAAAATTGAGATCAGGACGGAACCAGGAACAAGAACCTTGGAAAGGTTCTTGGTTTCGGTTCGATACCCAATTCTGAACCAGACAAGAAAAACAAGGAATCATAGATTGGAGTTGGGATGGAACCAGAACTTAATGTTTAATCATTTTAGCACTGTTAAAGATTTGTGATTGATCTAAAGTTCCAGTGAATGATTTAAAAGTTTAAATTTGCTACAACCGATTCACCCCCCCTCTTAGTTGTCTTGTTCAACATTTTTATCATGCTTGGGATTAAATTCTTGATGTATGTCCTCTTGTTCATGGGATGATGTAGAGACATTGTCAACATGATCATTGGTAGATGGTTCTTGATCATTGTCTTTAACATTTGAGATATTGTTAATATTTTCAACCATGATATCAAATGATGTTAATATTTCTCGAACTAGATCATTCTTAGACTTTGGTGATTGATTTTGATCATGCTTTGGGAAAGAGTCTTGATGTATTTCCTCTTTCTCATTGGATGATGTAGAGACATTGTCAATGTGATCAGTGGTAGATAGATCTTGATCATTGTTGTCAAGTTTTGAGGTTGAGACATTGTCATTGTTATCATTAGTAGTTGAACCTTGAATGTTGTCTTCAATAGCTATTTCTCTTTGATCAATAAGGTCTTGGATGATTTTTTTGATTGTAACACATTTTGATGCATCATGACCTTTTACTCCATGGTATTTACAATAGGCCTTGTCATCATACCATGAGAATTCAATGATAGGTTCACCACGTCGTGATGGTTTTGGAACTGTGATAAGTTTAACATTGACTAATTTGTTTAACACCCCCTTAATTGGATCCCCTAAAGGAGTATATTTATGTTTAGTAGTGTGGTTGGATTGTGAGGCTTGTTGTGGTGGGGATGAATTTTGTATTTGAGATGGAATTTCTTGCTTGTTTTGAGATTGATGATTTTGATGATGTTGTAGTTGATGATTTTGATGTGGATATTGCTGATTTGGGGGTTGATATTATTGATGGATTTGATTTTTATGTTGGGTAATCTGATTTTGATTTTGTGACAATTGATGTTGTCGGGTCACTTGATGTTGTGGAAATAGACTTTGTTGCTGATATGAATCGATGTTTTGATGATGTTGGAAGTGTTGTTGGGATGCTTGTGGGATGATGTTTGTTTGTTGTTGATACTCAATGTCATGAATTTGAACATGTTGTTGATGATATTCCATGTTTTTTTTTTGTTCAAGTGCGTCAAATATTTTCTCAAGTGAATTTAGGGTAATTTGATGTTGTAGATTTTATCCTTGATGGTGATTTTGAAACTCTTGATAAGAGTAATCTTGATATGGATGAGGATTTTGATTGAAATATGTCATGTGACAAGATGCACTAAAACCTTTATTAGGGAAATCTATAGTTGATATATCATTGACATTTGTTGTATATAATGACCCCATGGGTGTATAGAGTGGAATTGGATTTGGGTGATGGATTGATATTGACATGTTTTGGGGATAGTTGGATGTTTTGATATGACGCTAATCTTTAGGACATAAAGTGTACAAGACTTGGACCGATATGTTTCTTTGTTTTTCTAGAGGATATGTCGATGATCTACTTGAACTAGCCTTGAGGTTGCAAGCAAATGTTAATATCTTATAAATTAAGAGCAAGGGAATAATCCAAGCTTTTGTGTTTGTTTGTATCCTAAAACTAGGTTGATTTTCTAATTTTTGATTTGGGGATATGGAATGAAAGTTTGATAAGCTGTGGTATGAATGTTGGTGTCCAAAATATTTTATGAATCTTATGTAAACCAACTCTAAAATGAAGCATGGTGATGTTGGATTTTGACTAATAGGTTTGATGATGTTTTCTGATAACTGAATGGAGTTTGAGGTCAATGTTGAAAATCAATTGTTCTTGATAATTTTGAGGCCAGTCTATGAGTAGGTCGATAGCTTTCCCTGTTTAGATCAATAGCTACTGGTTTTTCTAGCAATAGTGATCAAGTTTAGCAAAAGCAACTTTATTTGGATAGTGACTATCAAAAACCAGAGACAACAATAGTGACTGTTTTGAGCAATATCAACTATATTTTTTAATAGCGCACATGTTTTGCAATAGTTACAAAGGTTAGGTCAATATTGCTCATATTTTGCAATAACACACATATTTTGTAATAGCTACAAAGTTTAGGTCAATAATGCTCATATTTTTCAATAGCGCCAATATTTTTCAATAACTGCAAAGTTTAGGTCAATAGCTACAAATTTTAAGTCAATAGCTACAAAGTTTTAGGTCAATAGCTACCAAGTTTAAGTCAATAGTGGTAATTTTTTTTTACAATAGTGACTTTGTTTAGATTTGTTTCTAGTTTTCGTTTTGACAATAGTTTGGAGAATTTTGTGATTTTTGATGTTTTGGTTGATCTAATGTTTTTTGAGAATTGGCAAGTGATACAACACAACAATCAAAATTTTTGACTCTAAATGTCTATAACTTATGCAAGTTTCTTTCCACAAAATCTCAAAGTTTGTGAAAGTCGAGATACTAAAACCATAGTTCCCAATGTTGAATTTGGTCTAAATATGACTTGAAATGTAAGCCTAAATATTCAGAAACCTTTAGAGATATTTGTTTAAGATATCTTTTAAGGAGTGCAAATATAAGGCTCTTTCAAAAGTATTCACATTAAGTACAAAGGGTTTGAGATTTTGATAACCAAGTTCAATGTTTGTTTTGTTGTGTTCTTTTTAAATCAAGCAAAGTGTTTGATGTTCAATAAAATAACTTTTGGCATACATCAGTCAAGTCAACCTAAGTAGGTATGCTCTTTTAAGTAGGCTTACCTCATTCCTCGAAGGGATGATTTTACATGCAATTTATGGAGTAAACCATAAATCAGACTTGGTAAGTAACTTCTCGAAAGAAAAGTTTCGATGCACCACTTTCAAAGAAAGTTTTGGAAAACAAGGTTGGCCTCTACACAAAGATTTTTAATGACAACTAAGAATATCATACAAATACTACCATCTACCTACCACTTAAGGCATTAAATGGTTCCCTTCCACTTTTGGAGATGGATTAGGTGAAATATGTTGTCACCCATGATTGAAGCTACTTTCATTACAATTTCACAACCTTTATTTAAATCCCACCGATAAACGTGCTTGCAAGAATTGCTAGGAGTTCTCCGTTGCAAGATGTGTCTCCTAGCAGGCTCTCTTAAGGGTGACTCAAAAATGCAAAAGCCCAAAGTGTTTCTCATCACCCAGTATCATCAAAATACGTAGGGGGAGAGGATATGCACTCAGATCACCAATCACAATAGACATGATATAAAAATCATCACAATTTCTTTTTAAATCCCAAAACTTGAAGTGTAAAGTTATCAATTCATTTTTTATATGCACCAAATTGAAAGCATTTGAGACTTTAGTCAAATATAGTTCAAAGGTGCAAATCAAAAATGGATTTGTTCAATTTTAAGTACCAATCTTTAGTGTTTTTAATGGCCTCGTTCGTCTTAATGTGGTAAACAAATGAAAAGCGTTCATTCGTCAACAAAATAAAATGTGTTGGTCAAAACAAAACGTTCAATTTTATAATCACCAAATGAAATGTTGTTTAATTACAAAAGATTTGAAAGTTCATTTTTAAGAACACCAATTTGAAATGTGCAAGTTGTTGGTTCATTTTTAAAACACCAAATCGAGAGATTCTCCTAAACTAAGAAAGTCATTGAAAGTTCAATTTTAAGATCACCAATTTGAAGTGTGCAAGTTGTGGGTTCAATTTTATAACACCAAATTGAAATATTTTCTAAACAAAGAAAGCTAATTAAAGTTAATTTTTAAGAACACCAATTTGAAGTGTGCAAGTTGTGGGTTCAATTTTACAAGACCAAATTGACAGATTTTCTAAACTAAGAAATTTTTTCAAAGTTAAGTTTTTTAAAATTGAAGTGCCCTTGGACCGTTCACCACCATACAATCAAACCATTAGTTATTCTCATGAAAACACGTACCATAATCCTAAAAGGGTTGCATCAACAATTTTAGAAACTTCCCCAAACACACCAAACAATCAAACGTTAGCATTAGGTAAACTGATTAAGCATCAAAACCCTACAACCTAGACCAAATTGCAATGTAAGTTAACTTTAGGTGCACCAATGTAAAACTTAACTATATAAAAATTGAAAACTACCTACACCATTGAAAAGATCATGAAATTCTACCCCATTTAAAAAAAGCACTGAAAAATACTTAATATGACCAATATATGGTCATTTGAAGATAGGGTATAGAAGTCCTGATTGCTAGACAATAGCGACCATGTTTAGGTCAATAGCACCCCTATTCAGAAACTTGCAACATAAAAAATGTCAATAGTGCTCAATTTTAAGTCAATAATGACCATTCTTAAGTCAATAATGCCTTTGTTTAGGTTGATAGGAACCAAAAAAAAGAAGCAAGCGCATTCAGGTTTAGAGCGAAAAATGTTCAAGTTTTATCAAAAGCGACCAAGAACCTGCAAATGCTTATCAAACTCAAAGAAAACGTTAATGTTAGGGACCTCGGTCCCACCAGGTGTGCCAAAATATCGTAAGGGGGGAAAGAAGTATATGGAAAATGAATGAATTAAACTAATTCAAACAATATTAAGATCCCATGTACCCATTACTCATGAAATAAACAATATAGAACTAATGAATTCAATGAAACTATTGTTAGCAAACGAAGAACAAACAATGAATTCAATAAATCATAATGTTACCCATCTCATGGTGAAGTGTATTTGTATCGATGTTGAATGTCAGATTGTTGTAATCAATACAAAGCCTCCATTATGCATTGAAAAAGCTTCAATGTGTGTAAAGGTTGAACTAGAATACGATGATAAATCATAATGTGCTCAAGAGGTAATTGTGGAACGCTTCGCTTATGTAAATTTTAGATGATTTGTGAGAAGGTAGAATGTTATTTTATAGATTTTACGTTTCAAGATGAATGATCAAGATTTAGTTGAAAAAGATCTTGATCAACGGTTCAAAACCGTTGAGAGGAAATAGATTGGAAGACAATGGTTTTAGATTGCATAATATGTCTGATTGATGAAATCAAGTTGAGTATTCAATGGGATTCAAGAAATAGATTGATAGGTTAGTGGGATTGAGAATAGATGAGTTAGTCAACTATTTAGAGTGAGAAATTGGTGGTCGTGATTTACTCAATCACAAGAGGGTTAAAAGTAATTCATTAATTAATATTTTGAGTTGAACATGCAAGTCATGTTTGACTTTAACAAATAAATTTATATTTGTTTTTTGACCTTTTTGAATGATGTTGAATAATTTAAATTAATTATTCAAGTTTAGAGAAGGGAAACTGATGTGATTTAAATTATTAATGATAATAATTTAATTAATTTAGATGAATATGGTATATTAGTGACATAATTAAATAATTGATGTTTATTTAATTGATTAGGAGGAATAAAGTTAAATTAAGATGATTATTAAATAAATGAGATTTATTTAATTATTCAGAAATGGTGATTGAGGGTGAATTAGTTAAATAATGTTAAATCACTTAATTAATAGAGGGATATAAAATTTGATAATAATTAAAAAATAGTATTATTTAATCATTTAGGGAAGAAGGGTGGAAGTTAGTTAAATAGTGTTGTTCGCCAGTTAGGACAATTTAGGGTATCTACACATTCAAAATTGAAAAACTCAAGAACATCCATAACATGTTAAAAACTCAAAACATCCAAATATAAAAAAAAACCAAAAATAAACTCAAAAAATGTCAAATAACAAAAACAACCTCAAATAATTCAAAAAGTCAAAAATATTTGAAAATTTCTAAAAAGAAACAAATCATCCATCCCATCACCCATTCATTATCTCATCTAAAATAAATTATCATCGATAATAAACCTATCATCAACCTGACCTTTAACAAAGCAAACAAAAATGAGTACAAAAATTGTCAAAACACAAACATTCATGTGAGCCCAGGAGTCTTGATCATTGTCAAAAATTATCAACAAGCTTTCATATCAATAGCCTAAAAACATCTAAATCAACATCCAATGAATTTCTTAACAAATATATCTTTCCTACAATAGGCACCATTTCAGATATCAACTAAAACAACTCTCGCTAGCAAAAGATATCATGGAATTAATATTTTTTTCATTTTGATCTTTTATTTTGGTTTTTATTTTGTCTCATTTACACCACTCACTCAAAACTGCCTTGATCTTCAATATCTTGGTATGTCTAGAGGGGTATGTAATGGGGAAATTTAATTGCTTTCATTTGTTGTGCTTGTTGGACATTCTTGTAATACGGCCTTGGTGAATAATTTCCTTATGTGTGTAGGGATAGTCTCAAGTAATACAATGGCTAGTGCATATCAAATTCTTCATACCTTTTGTGTATTAGTCTACTTACTTTGATGGCTTTATTCTCTCACATGATCAAACAAGGATACTCCTCTTTGTTTGTAGAGTCAAAGTCCATGCAATAGATATGCCACCTTGGTTCTTCATACCTTGGTGCATTGTGTCTACTTGCTATATCAAAATAAGGATTGCTCTACATTATGCTGTGTAATCTAGAAAAGAAAAAGAAAAATTATCTATTATATCTCATCACATATCCAATTAAAATATTGAAATCCATCTAATAATCATAGATTTATTGGTATCGTGATCAACATCATCATCCTATTCTATCTCATCATTCCATTCTATTCTAATCATTCACCCTTCTACTTCTATCATAATAACATTTCTATCCAAAGTATCATGACATACACAAAACATATCCCATCTTGCATCCACAAATCATCAGTATGCATCTCATATCATCCATCTTGCATGATCATCATATAACATATAAAAGTACAAGAAAAAAGAAATCATAACCATATCAACATCCATATCATATATCTTGCATCCATAAATCATTAACATCATGCATATCAAATTGTAAGAATAATAAATAGATATACATCATCACATCACATGGAAACATGAAACATTATAACACATGCATACATAGTATAAATCATAAAAGATCAATTAATAGAATGACACCATATAATGGTCACATCAAAATGATCTCCTCATATATAGTAAAAACTGAATGTCATGATACATTGAATGTGTGATACAAATATGTACATAAAAAATATATATACACGAGACTACCCATAGTCGATGAATGTATGTACATCATGAGTATACATAAAAAATTTATACATCAGGAATCAATATGCACTAAACTACCTTGAACTCCCTCGATCCTCTCGATTGAGATGAGGCTAAGGAGGTGGTGGCCCCATCTACTTCTGCTATTGGTGGCCATGTCCCTATGACTAGCCCTGATATGGCCTACCCACTAATCAACCCTCTGACTTGCTAAGAAAACCTAGGTTGTCTCCTATGAGTAGGCACTACCATATCATATGATATCCTGTAATATGTCACCTCACAAAATGTGATGTGTTTGTTGGCCTATGTTCTAGCCTACCTTTGGCTATCTCAAAATGCGTGCAAACAAAAATTAACTTGGTACGTATCGGGGCACTTGCTCTCGCTGGTCTTTGGAATTGATGCATGGTCTTTGTGCGGTGTGACACTCATACAAATAGAACCATCCTAATAAGCTCTCATGAATGGTTGAGAAAGGGTGTGAAGGATATGCCTAATAAACCATAGGGTTTTTCCCTCGACCACTTTGCTACCCTATTTTTTTGATCTTGACTATCAATCCTTACTAGTATTTGAGCTTCCTAAGGCTTCATTTTTCATCCTCTTTTTAGCGAACCTAGTTTTTTCATCATGTCACAATCTTGACTTGAAAATATTTTTTTTTGGTCGATCTCTCGAGGGGTAGCCTACCATCCTTCCTTCATCCAGTGGGGCTTAGTGGGGCATTAGGTGAATTTTAAAAGAATCTAAGTAGCATCAAGTCTTTGAAACAACATAACATGTACATTGCTTCAAAGAGGGGCAAAATGTAGACACCTAAAATTGTCCTAAGCGTATCACACATCTTGATTTCATTTACTAACATCATTTTCCTCATTATCACCTAATTCCTCTATTTAATTAAATAATTTCCAATTATTTAATTAAATTCACTTTGTTCCTCTATTAATTGAATAATTAAGGTTATTTGAATAATTCATCATTTTCATACTAATTCCCATCATGATTAAATAATTTCAAATTATTTAATTAATTCTTCTCATCCCACTTGATTAAATATTCCAATTATTTAATTAAAAATGTTAATTCCTCTCATCCTCAATATTATTATTTTTATATTATTTAATTGGCTAATTTTCCTCTAACCCTCCCACTTGCACAAAGAATATTCCTTTTTTTAAAAGAGAATATTCCCAATTCAAATTCAAATTTCTTCCCTCCAATTCAAAATAACTTCAACCATTCCATGAAATAGGGATATTTTGGGCTCTCAAACAATCTCATCCATTGATCCTTAGATTGAATCTTGACTATTGATCAAAATTCTCAAAATCTATAAAACAAGTTTTTCAATCATGAAATTCATTCACAATCCTCATAATCATAGGCACTCTCTTCAATTCTTGAGCCAATCTTGAGCATTTGAGAACACCTATTTTGTGAATCACCTCCATCAAGATTTTGCAATCATGGATTATGCACAATTTGAGCAATCCACATAAAAAATTTGCATCCATCCATAATGAGATTGAATTTTTTTATTATCTTTTGTTTAAATGATTTTAAAATTGCAATTCATTTCTTTAGATTAAATCTTTAATGCTTTAGCAAAATAATTTCATTAAGTATGGGTTTGTATGATCTAAATCTTGTGAGTTCTTAGTGTTTTTTGTAACAAGCCCAATATTTAACCCAATGAATTTACCTATGTTTTAACCCACATGTGAATAGTATACGCTTGCAACTTATAGCAATACAAATTTTCTTTTCTATTTCAATAACAAGATGCACATTTGAAATAATCCCATTTGAAATTTCCATTGCATTTACAAAAGGAACATTACAAAATCCCAAGTAACGATTTCATATTACAAAATACCCTGTATTGATAACATTTTCCAATTCACAATTTCTTAATAAAGATAAAGATACATGAATACATACTTTACTTCCAAGAGCTTTAATGAAACAAAGATAAAAATGGTCCAGATGTCCTTGTTGGCATACATCCTCAAATTTTGGCCGCCAATTGTATAAGGGAGAGCATCACTCAAGCACTTTTTTGTCAACCATGAACTTACTGTGGTCCCCTGCACATCTACCCAACTAGTAAGATGGCCCTACCCTTTGACAAAGAGATTGGTTTGGAAACCTCATAATACTAGCCTTCCTTAGAATGGTGTTGTGTCCTATATAACTAGAGCTACCATACATTGGCTATAACCTACATGTATGATGTTCCCTACCTAGTATGAAAACCTGGCTCACAATGAACCAACCGTGTAAACAATGGCTACTTAGACTACTTTGGCCAAAGAATTCAACACTCAGTACTTTGAGTGTAGGTCGTATGTTCACTCACCCCTTAGCTCAATTTGGTATTTGACCATTCATACTCTTTTCAATCTTAACATACATTCAACCAAAAAGGTATTGGCATAACTAAATGACCAACTAGGTTACTCCCATCCATGAATCATCCTAATCCAATGAACAACCAAGTTAACGACACATGCTCACATAACTAAGTGACCATCTAGGTTACTCCCATTCATGGATTATCCTAACCCCAGGAACAACCAAGTTAACCACCCATGTTCAAAACTAACATTTCATTTAAGTACTCTAAGACAATATCATTTCTCATATTTCATAATCCATGCAAGCATACATATGGAATTTGACATCCTAGGTATTATTTCAATAATGATCATAACCACACAATTCCATCACAGAGATTATATATATATATATATATATATATATATATATATATATATATATATATATATATATAATAGGGTTTCATCAAATAAGACTTCACCAAAATTCAAGCAAGCTCATCAAAAATAAGAAATAACCTAAGATCGTTCAAGCAAGATCAACATGCATATAAATAATCTTTTCTCCAAAATTTACATCCATAAACAAGTACGATTTCAACATAAAAAGAATAGAGTAATAAAATCAACATGCTTGGAATTATAGCTCCAAAAATATGTTGCTTCCCAAGCTTTATTGCAATAGTCACACTTGCTACTCCTTATAAGTTCAGCCTATCTCCAACTCTAGCCTCTCACAAACTCTCGACAAAATACAAATCTCAAAGCAATCTCTCTTTCATCACTAATGCACCCAACAACTTACTTGCATAGAATACTACAACAAAAAGCTTCAAAAAATGAATGACAAAAATACGAATGGATAAGAATGAATGAGCGAACAAAAGGTAGAGAGGTTGCCTCTATTTATACTAGAAACTGAGAAACTCAATGCTACAAACAAGCTCTTCAACCCACCTTCTTTTATCTTCCAACTACCACCACTCAACAACAAAAACTAACTTCCCTTCTATGTGCATTAACTAAGCCAAACACAATGAAATGTGGATGTTAAAATAGTTAATATGTAAACACATATATAGTCCTTGTATTTTCATTTTATCCAATGTGGCTAAGTCGCCCCTTTTAACTGCCAACAATTGATATTTTACTAAGTCAAATAAAGAAGTGTTTACCTATAGGTTTCTCATTTGCATACCAAGTCAACTTCTTCCATGCTTCAACCAGCTTGTGGCTTTGACAAAGTATTTTATCCTTATTAACTATGTGTTTCTTTTCCCAACGCAACACATAAACTTCTATTTGCATTCTAACCCTTATTATGGCATTGCATAATATATGCCTTTATGTTGTGCATTGGATTTTAAATATAAACAAATTTAATGAATAAATTTTCTTACTTTTGGTTAGCGTAATTTAAGAGCTTCATATTCCATTCACTTTGCATTCAAAATAATACATTATAAACTATGCAATTTGCATTAAACTTCCTCTCATATGCAATATATACATGCGCAACATATAATTACTATGTTGTTGGCTTTTATACAAGCCATTCACCAATATATGGTCCACATTACATATGCACCAAAGTTTACTTTATAACATTTTCAATAAATATAAATATTATATATATTAATATATATTATAATGAAATCATTATAACATGTATACATTTAAAATCATTGGTCAATATTTAAATATTTTAACAATTAAATATATATATATATATATATATATATATTAATATGTATGTATATGTAATATACATTAATGTACCCATATACATATATATTAGTGTATATATATTATATACATATACCATTATTTTAGTATCCAAAATATACACATATTTACATATTCATTGATCAGTATATATATACGAAATATATATACATATATATATATATATATATATATACATATATACATATATATATGTCATGTATGTCCTATCAATATTCTCATGCATATGGTATATCTGTACATGGGTATGCGTAAGTACATCTACCTATGTATATTCATGGATATATATACTCATATGTATGAGTTATCACAATCACATACATATATACATATACATTCTATGTATATACTCATCGATTAATATATAAATATAATCACATGAAGAAGAACTTACACTTAACACAAAGATTTAGTCACATAGTCCAAACTAAGAAACGATAAAAAAAATTAAAGACTAAAATAAAAACCACTCAAATCATCCCCAAACTATGACAAAAGGTTTACTTACCAATTCCCAAACTAACTTGACTCAACCTAAACAATCTAGAATGTGAGTGTGTGATAGCTCAAATAGGCACATTAAGTGTTACCAAACCAACTTCTTCTCCTGAGTGATACTCCCCCTCTCTTCTAGAGGCTCGATTCTTTTCCTGCATCCAACTTAGTGCATCACAACAGTAGTTAACTCATAACATTACATTCATATGCATCATATATCATTTGCATTATCAAAGCATCGAAAGCATTCTCGTTGCACATTCATTCATCACATTTTCCATCAAAATATACAAAACATAATCATGTATTAAAGAATTTTAACTCATCCAAGTAATGGTAAATAAGTAATAACACAATGGGGTACAAAATATTCCCCCCTTGTGAATCATCGTCCCCAATGATTTTAAGTATCAAACATAAAACATAACAAAATTGTTTTTAGGAATTTTTAAAGTCTAGCAAAACATGAGGAAACTTTTGCTTCATTTTTGTATAGTCCTCCCAAGTGGTAAAATCCTCTACATACTGCTCCCATTGGACCTTACATTGCAAAACCTCTCTATTACGTAAGTGAAGCTTACGTGTTTCAAGTACTCTGAGAGGCTCAATTGTTACAACTTTTGGGTCTTGTACCTATAAAGCATTCCAATCAATAGCATGATTATCCCCTAGCATATACTATGACACCTAAAAGACATTATGCATCCTAGCAAGAGCTGGTGGCAAAGCAATTCGATAAGCAATAGGGTTAACTTCTTCGAGAACCTCAAAAGGACCTACGTAATGTGGAGCTAGTTTGGATGACTTTCCAAACTTAATAGAACTCTTGTGAGGTTCAACTCTTAATAAAACCTTCTCACCTACTGAGAAAATTCTGGGTACCCGCTTGGAATCTGTATAACTCTTCTACCTATCATTAGCTTTTTCTAGCCTTTGCTTAATTATACCAAATGTCTCCATTTTTGATAGCATTTTTGGCCCAAGGCTTATCCTATTCTCTAGTTTATCCCAACTTATAGGAGTTCAAAACTTCCTGCCATACAACACCTCAAATGGAGCCATCTTAATTGTAGAATGATAAGAGTTATTATACACAAACTCTATCAATGGTAGGTAATCTTCCCACTTGTATTGCTGATCCATGCAGTACATTCTCATTAGATCCTATAACACTTGGTTCACCCTTTCAATTTGACCATCAATTTTTGGATGATATGCTAAATTTATGTTCAACTATGTCCCAAGTGAAGAAAACAAGGTTTTCCAAAACCTAGATGTTACATGAGCATCTCTATCATAAATAATCTTCTCAAGAATTCCATGCAACCTAAATACCTCTTGAATAAAATTTTGAGCTATAACAGGAGCTCCATCCTTTAGATTTCCTAGAATAAAATGAGCTACCTTCATAAGCTTATTCACCACTACCAGAATGGCATTATGCTTATTCCGCAACATTGGAAGTCCTTGCACAAAATCCATGCTAATGGCTTGCCATTTTCTTTCTAGAAATTCATGAGGATACAAAATTCCTACAGGGTGATGATTTTTTGCCTTCACCCTCTGACATTCTAAGCAACTTGTTATAGAGCTTGCAACATCCATTTTCATTCCTTTCTAGAAATACAATGGCTTAACATCAGCCAACAACTTAGTTACTCTGAGATGTCCAAAATACGTTGCAGTATGAACTTATTTCCTCACTAAATTCCTTAATTCCTCAGAGTCAAGTACATAGATTCTTCCCTTAAACATTATTAACCCTTCAAGTTGAAAGTGAAATCCTTCATACCTTGGGTCTTACAGATTATCCAAGAGTGCTTGCTTGACTTGGTCATGATACTTGTCACCATTGGATTTCTGCAACACTTGACCCTTAAAATCTGTTTGAATTGATACCATCAAAGAGATATGTCTCCTAAACTAAAAGCATTTGCAACCTGGTTTTCCTTGCCCTTGATATAATTGATATTAAAATCATAATCCAATATCAATTCTAACCATCTCCTTTTCTGTGCATTCAGATTTGGTTGAGTAAACAAATACTTTAGAATGTGATGACTGGTCTTTAGTTCAAAAGGTTTCCCCAATAGATAGTGTCTCCACATCTATAATGCATAGACAACCGCTACTAATTCCAAATCATGTGAAGCATAATTTTTCTCATAGGGCTTAATCTTCCTAGACTCATAGGCTATACTCGCCCATCTTGCATCAACACTCCACCCAAACATTCTCTTGAAGCATCTGTGGTGACAACAAAATCACCTTTTGGATCTGGTACTTTTAGTATCGAAGTTGTAGTCAACTTCTCCTTGAGTTGGTCAAATGTTGCTTGAAAATTCTCCAACCACTCAATCTTCCCTTTTCTCTACAAAAAAGTAATGGGAAAAGCTATTCTAAAAAAATTGCTACAAACTTTCGATAATAACTAGCTAGACCCATAAAGCTTCAAAATTATAGCATATTCTTTGGCATTGGCCATTCAAGCACTACTTTAATTTTTGCTGGATCAATTGCAATCCCATTAGCTAAATTCACATGACCCAAATATTGCACTTCCTTCTAAAAGAAGGTACACTTTGAGATTTTTCCATACAACTTATGCTCTCTTAAACATTGGAGAATAATCTCTAGATTTTGGAGATGTTCCTTTTTGTTCTTGGAGTAGACAAGAATATCATCCAAGAAGACCAACACAAAATTATCTAAGCAGTACCTGAATACATTATTCATCAAGTTCATGAATGTTGCAGGTGCATTCGTTAGTCCAAAAGGTAGGACTGTGATTATATCAATTAGAATTGAAATAGGTGTACCAAATAATGTACCTGGAATTTCCAAGGGAGTAATTCGGTACTCCACTTGTCGATTGTCTAGCACAGCATGAATCTTTTGCTAGAATGTTTCTCATTAAGGAGGTAGAGGATTTCCATGTGGCTGTGTCCCTGGTGGTTTTTTGGGACACTGAATTGTAAAGTGATCTCCACATGTGAAACATCCTCTCAACAACCAATTCATTGATGCAGGCTTTATAGAATTATCTCCATTCCTACTAAATTTTTTGTTGTTGTTGTCATTACGCCTACGGTCCCTTCTAGATTCATTCCAATTATTATAGAATCCCTTGTCCCTTTTCCTTTTAAATTATTGCCCATCACTTGGCTTCTTCAGAGTTTGATTAGCTTGTGACCAATTCAAATATTTTTGATTCCTTTCACAGTACGAAGAGATAGATTTAAGCCTCTACTCTTGCTTAATGGATTTATCATACACCAAGTCCATAGTAGCAGGATAGTGCACGTTGTAGAGTCTCAAATAATGTATTGTAAACTTGGTAGAACCTACACAATTCAGAGGTATGTCTGGCTGAATAGTCTACTCAACATTGCAAAAACTATATTAAAATGTCAACCCAAGGTTTGTAAACTTGTGATGATGCTGCACTATATGTGCCTTCAAATACTTGAAGCTACCTAGGTTATCCTAATTAAGGTAATCTACTTGTTGGAAATTTACAAAATTGCATATTAGTGAAAGAAACAAACCAAAGCTAGTGGCTACGAGTGCCTACAACTTAACCTGTAGCTGAATTGCTACTGATAAAGAATTACTGAACCAACTTAGAACTACTCAAACTAGAAATTAAAATTATTCTAATCTTTGGATTACATATTAACTAAATACCTACATGCTCATGAACATTCATTATAATAATCAAAATATAAGGATCTATTCTAACTTGCATGCAATTTATGAAACAATGATGAATAAAAATAACTACTTAAACAAATATAAACAACTATAAATGAAGTGAAGAACAATTACCTTGAGTGGCCTGCTCAAGTAGTTGTCCTCACTTAACTAGAACCGGATCTAAGTATCAGATTCTATGCATCCATGTAAAATTGAACTTCATTCATTACAAAACACAAAAGATTTACACATAATCTTCTTCACAACTTGTATTCAATGAAATAATTCTAAATAACCAACATGTCTAAGATAATAACTAAAACTGAGAAAAACACTGATAATGAAATTATTGAAATCAACTAACTTATCTAAGGACTAGGGAAAACTTTAGTGGCAAATCTTCTCCAATTGGCGAATTCTAGGAATCAGGCAATTCGAAATTGGCGAATTTACCGTATCCAATAGGGTGTTCAAATTGCCCGAATTTCACAAACTGTTGGTCCAATACATGTCCATTCGCCAATAGTTTTTTTTTACAAGGCATGTTTAGGCAATAAATTCACCATAAAAGACTACGCGTTTCTAATGGACCGATTAATATTTTCCCCTGGAATCTTGGGGAGAATGTCATAAACACCAACATATTCGCCAATACTATTAAAACAACATTATATGAGGACCCACTTCGCCAATTAAAATTTACAAATAGTTGCTTGTGAAGACCCATTTCGCCAATTAAAATTTATAAATATTTTCTTATGAGGACCTATTTCGCCAATAATATTTAAAAATAATTACATTCAAGGACACATTTCGCCTTAAAAATTACAAGGTATTGTTGTATAAGCACGTGGGATTCGCCAAATTTTTAACATATCATTTTAAAATCCCGCGGAATTCGCCAAATATGGATTGATATAAATACAATTGAAACTGTTATTTTTTCTTACACATTTTGTTCAATTCTGAGGTTCTACTTCTCGATTCAAAAGTCAGCGAAACCCAAAAACATAGACTCAAAGGTGAGTGATCATTTCTTCATACTGTTATTAGTTATTAGTTATAATAATAAGATTTCTTTATCTGTTTTTCATTCTTGCTTCAGTCTTAAACATGATTTTGAGTAGGGAATGGGATCTATATTCTCTGTCAGTCTGTCCTTCTTAAACAAGAAGACCATTTTTCAGCTTTTATTCGAAGTGAGATATCAATATGTCAAGTAGCAAGGGTAAGACTCCTGAGGGTAATGAAGAGACTAGGAGGCCATCAAAGCACCCAAAACGTGGAGGTACCATATAGTATTACTTTGGAATTGGAAAAGCTTCTAATCCATCAGATCAAGGTGGAGCTACATCATCAACTCTTCCACCAAATATTATTGAAGATGGCATTGAAAATACCTCACCACCACAAAAAGGTCAAGGTGAGATTGTCATTGAGTTAAATAAAAATGTATCAAATGAGGATGGCAATACCGTAGAAGATGTTCCAAGGGATACCCTGGTTAGCCAGAATGAGATAATTGACATGGATGAGGATGATGTTGGTAGTAAGAAAAGAAAAGGCAAATCAAAATTGGGGCGCGAGTGGGAAATGACAAGGAATTTTCAAATTGGTTGGTTGTCAAAGTACCCATTCCTTGAACCAGTGGGGGTATCAAACAAAAACGATATTGAAAGGGCAACAGAGGTCAAATGTAAGATTTATAGATGGAAATGTGGAAGAGACAAGATGATGCAGCTAAAGCTTGACACTATAGAAAATCATATCGGTAAAGTTTATGAAAAACAAATCATAGACGAAAAGGAACAATCAGTCGTACGATGGAAATCAAAGGAAGAATGTCTTCATGTTAAGTATACCGTAGATTATGGAGAGCATAACCATAGAATGTTAAAGATTAAAAAATGTGAAGGTACACTTGAGGCTCAATTTGGAAAAGCCATGGCAGCAACAAATCTACCAAAAATTGTTCAGGTGAGTATTGTTTTCCATATTTTGTCCAGGGGGCATCCTATGACAGACTACCCAGAATATTTTGATTTATTATCTTATTTGAGTGTTCCCCACTTTCCCTTCTCACATCGGTCAGTAAACGTTGGATGGGAATGGGCGAACTGTCTTGCTGCAGTGGACAAGCAAGATTTAAAGGAAAAAGTAAAAGAGTCAAATTTTATTGCATTATCTTTAGATGAAGTTATTGCGCTAGACAATACTTCTTGGGTTTGTATGCATTTGTATACTGTAGAACAACATGTTCGCCAAGCTCATCTTCTTTGTGTTCATAAAATGAAGGACAGTTCAACATCGCAAAATCTATCTGAACTAGTCAAGAAATCTTTGAATGAAATTGTAGGTATGGATGAGTTGAAAATTTTCAAAAAGTTGGTGAGTATAGGAGCTGATGGAGCTGCAGTGATGCAAGGTCAAAGGAGCGGTCTTTGCACAAAGTTACAAACTACTTGTGCACCATACATGCTTGGAATTCACTGCATGGCCCACCATGAATTTAGCATTCAAAATTGTAAGCAAGTTTCCTACAGTATCAAAAGTTGAAAATCTAGTTTACGAGATCCATGCATACTTCTGCCGAAGTCCCAAACGTTTCCTTGTATTTCAACATTTTTCTGAGGGAATAACACTTGGAAATAAGCTTCTCAAGGATGTTGATACCAGATGGATCTCCCTGCATAGACTGGCACAACAAGTTCTTTCAGAATATCAATCCTTGATTGGAGTGATGTACGAGCATCACAAAATAGTAGACAAAGCTCTTGACCTCTTACATAGGTTAAGCTATATAGAGACACTCTTGAGTTTAGCTAGTCTTCTCCCCATGCTGGATGAGATGAAAAATCTTGTGAAGAAATCCCAAGACAGAACTATGTATATTTATGAATATGCCAATCTACATAAACTTACATGCTTGGCCCTCAATCATCTATATCTAGATCTAACACAAGAAGGCACAAATTATTTGATGTGGTGGAAAATTACTGATTTGAATAATCCTGATAATTAATTGCAGCTTAATGCAAGTGGGCACTTATGTATCTGTGTACGTGGATATGAGATACCAATGTACCATTGTAAGACAACTAGGTGCTCTAGAAGAGAAGTACTTGTTAATGAGAAATATTTTAATGGCATTGTTAAATCTCTTAGTGATAATTTGAAGGAAATTGCAAAATCTCTTTCCTTAGAGATTCGTGAAAGATTCCCTCGACATGAAATACTTGAATCCATGGGTATTGTGTATCCTCAATTTTGAGTAAACTGAGATAACCCAAAATATTTTCATGATCAAGTAAAAATCTTGATCGAATAGTTTTTGAAAGAGGTAACATACAATGAGCAGACAATAGAAGGAATTTTAAATGAAAATAAGCTTAGAAAGCAATGTGGGAGTTTTGCAACAGCTATGAGGGACTAGTATAAATCCATGGGCAAGGAGAAGGCCTTTGAACCAGGATCAATAAAAAACCTTTGGACAAGCTTAGGTCAGAGTGAAATATTGCGTGGTTCGATGTCAGAATATTTCAAACTTGCTGATTTATGTCAAACAATGATATTGGGGTCGGTGGAGGATGAGAGAGTTTTCAGTACATTGGGGTTTTTGAAATCAAAGTTAAGAAACAAACTGGACAAGAATTTGGAAAATTGCTTGAGGATGAAAGGAACTGCGTATAATGTCAAAAAATTTCCTTTTGAAAGGGCACTTGCAATTTGGAGGTCCACATGTGAAAGAAGAGGGACTGGGTTGTGCAACACAGGCTCTCCAATTCCAAGCGCCGCCGGTACTAGTGGTAGTACTAGTGGCAGTGGCAGTGGGCCTGGGACAGATGACAATGATATTGAAATTGACATAAATCAAACAATGAATGTTGAATTTGAGACACAGGCCGAAGAAAGTGAAGAGCAGACTCAGAATCAAGATGACTCTTTTACTTTATCTCAAGATGAGCATCGGTTTGAGGACCTTGACTCCATTTGGGAAATGGAAGAGAATTAACAGGTTTTAGGTATTTTTACTGCACTTCATGAATCAATTTCCATTGTTCCAAAGTCCAAACTATAATTGATGATATTTTATATTGTATTCAATGAACATTGAAATTGTGAATCATTACAATTTGCACTTCATGATATCTTATTTTATATTGCACTCAAGCACTACATGAATCATATTCCAAACTATAGTTGATGATTTTTTATATTAAATTGTGAATCATTGCACTTCAGGATATTTTATTTTATATTGCACTCCTTGATATTTTATATTATATTGCACTTCATGAATCATATGCCAAAGTCAAACTGTAGTTGATGATATTTTATAAATTATATAGTATTCCATCATCCATGAAATTGTGATATTAAAATTTAAATTTGATCTCTTAAAAGGAAATTTAATTTTTCTTTACAAAGAAACTAGCCTCCACCGAGTCCACCCCACTTATCTTCCACATCAATAATCACAAAAATAAACGACACTTTGCTTTTATGATTCATAAATTATGAACAATGCAAATTGTAGAAATTTGAGTGACAAGATCCATATTATAGCCTACATTGCACCCATAAAAAAATTTGTAATTTCGTAGTGACGTAATTCTTCCCCAATTCCTAACAAAATTCAATACCATCGACCTAGCAAGGCTTGATCCACGGAACCCCCATCATAGTCTTGTCGATGGCCCAATGAAAATAGCTCACAACTTAGTATTAGTGTAACAATACTCTATCGGACTGACTCCTAAGGTGCTCTCCCGATATACCGATAGAGTAAAGTTGTCAACAAAAGTAACCATGAATTATAACCATGGGCATGAATTATCGAATTTTATCAATAATGACAAAAATATATCACATTTTGATTTTATGAACAATGCAAATTGTAGAAATTTTTGTGACAAGATCCATATTAATATATTATAGCCTACATTCACATTGCATCCATAAACAAATTTGAAATTCCATAGTGATGTAGTCCTTCCCCCATTCCCAACAAAATTCAATACCATCGGCCTAACAATTCTTCATCAGCGGAACCCCCATCACAGTCCCGCCGATGGCCCGATGAAAATAGCTCACAACCTAGTATCGGTGTAACAATACTCTATCAGGCTGACTCCTAAGGTGCTCTCTCGATATACCGATAGGGTCAAGTTTTCAACAAAAGTAACCATGAATTATAACCATGGGCATGAATTATCGAATGCATAAAATATATCGGGGGAACTATGGTGCATCGAGGAAACATTATCTGGCGTCCCACCGATAGAACGAAGGATAGGTGTCCATCGGTGGAGAGGGTGGCTATCGGTTAAAGACTGATGTGACATCCTGGGGCATCATAGACTTCAAAATATTGGAAATAAATGCGATGACAAGACTGAAGGATGGTCCACGGATGGTGCATTTATGAACCAGAATTAAAGTGAATTATATCACAAGTTGATCGCATAGTTGTTACAAAATCCTGGAAGATTCTGTTTAGGGCGGAAGCAAAAAGGAAAAAACTTGGAAAGCAAACGCAACAAAGACCAGTGGATTGTGGAGGTAACTCGGTGAGACTCACATAAGTACTTCAGACCCAGCTGAGAAGCTATTTTCATCAAAAGCTTAAGATTTAAATAATGGAAGAGAGTACAGACAAACCCAAAGCTAAAAAATAGAAAACCGAAAAGACTAAGACTTTGGATCAACTAGACATTAAAAAGCCTAAGAGAATCCTAAATGAAGACCTGATAGATCAATGCCCTGGGTCAGGGCCGAGACCCAAGAGGAGTGCTCAAATGAATCCTTCCATGGGTCGACTATGGGACAAACATAAGGGCTTAGGGGATATTTGGACACCGCAACGAGGGTACGACCTCTTCATGTACCATTATAGAAAACAATTTAGGTTTCAACCACTCTACAATCCATGGAGGTTGAACCTGGGAAGACTTGTGGTGCCCAATGTGTTTGTGAAGGCAGAGCTAATTAAAGCTCTTGCTATTGGATATGACCCCAAGAAAAGAACTATTCAGTCACATGGCAGGGGTGACATGCTTGTTATTTCTAGGGATCTCATTTCTATTGTATTTCAGTTAGAGTGTTCACTGAATTTATCATTCACGGTCAAATATCTCTTGATAGAGTATCACCACATGGATACTAGCTATAAGAGATGGAAATTACCTTTGCATAGGCCCAAGGATGAAGGAGGCCAACTCAAGAGGTTCTCTAGCAGTGAAAACCCTCCTTTCCATGAAGATTTGTTCGAATAGTATTTTTGATACACCTATTATTCAGTTGGTCAGGTTTTGGGAGTAGAGGTTTCGCCTCTCATGTAGATTTCCCCAATGGTCTTAGCTGCAGACATATAGAGAAAGGATGCCAGGCCATTTGATTATGCTAGCTACTTGGCCAACACCCTACATCGAGGGCTTGAAAAGATTAAAAATAATAGTGATAATATTAATTTTGAACACTATTCTTTGCTTATACATTTGCTTTTGTACGAGGGACAAGTCAGAGGGGTCTGGAGTGAAGAATTAAGGATAAAAGATACAGATGAAAATGGATATTTTAAACCTGTACAAATGTGGACTTCATTGTGGGACAACCGATTTGGTAGGTCTCATTACCTTTATTTTGAAGATTTTTTTTGTAAAACCATTGATGAAGTTGTTGGGATATTCATGCAATTATAACCTATCCCTAGAAGTACAAAGATTTCTAAGACCAAAGGAAAATGACTGGAGAAATAAAGTGAATCATAACTGGGGAGACTGGTATGCTTTCCTTGATTGTATAGTGATAAGGGTTTATGGTTTGAAGGGGCTCCACACTTGATGCCACGAGTAGTTCCTAACCAAATTGCTTATTTAGAAATTGTGAGGCAATTGGCAAAATCTAATTCCAAACACCTCAAAGGACATAACAAACAATCAATTATGCCCAACACCTTATATTTTGGAGACTTTACAGTGGTTGCCAATGAAGGATATGGAGAAATTGATGGTAAATTAGCACAATACAACCTACCTCTAGGTGATGTAAGGAAACAATTTGATGCAAAAGGGTTTATTCACAAGGTGAGATTATCGCAGGGGCTATCAGGGTATGAATATTTGTTCTCAATCGAAGATGTCATAAGAAACCATGATGAGGCTTCCACCAAGGAAAGAATGGCCACCTATAAAAAGATTATGCTTGCAGAGGAATGGAAGAGAAAAAATGTCCCATCTTATTCAAAGGCATTTGGTGAGATAAAAGATCCTTTAACAAGAATTGAGCAACTCATCACTCATGTCAATGAACTGGTAAAGGATGTTCCCCAGTTGTTTTTGATGCACCTCATGCAACCTATTCATGAGTACAAGCTGAAGACATAGAGCCCTTGGATTACATACCTTCACAGCCTACTCTTGAGGTATGTTTTTCTATAGATACTAATATAAGTGAAGAAGAGCAGGGTGATGAAAAGGGTGAGCAGGTCAAACAAATAAGTGTTGATGTGATTGCACAGTACAAGCCCCCTCAAGAGCAGAATATTGTAAGATTTGAGGCATCAAATGAACTATTTGATGATGTGAGGGTTAGGGTTGGACAACAATTTATTTCTGATTGTGATTTTGTTAAATCTTCTGAATTTAAATAATTTGTTTATGAATATAAAGGCATAAAAATGAGACAAAAGATACAAGATATCACTTTTGAACAGGAGGCAACCGCTCTGGAGGAATTGAAAAGGGAGGTAGATAAGGAAATGGAGTCCATGACTCTTGAAGAGGAAGGGAATTGCTTCAAGAAATTGGAGTGTTGCTCCTTCTAGGGTGGGATAATAGCTCTTCAATTGTATTTGATAGCTTTAGAAAAAGAGGGGATAAGACAATGAACTTAATAGAAGAAGCAAGTGACAAAATGTAATCAGGATCTAGGTACAACCCAGACAAAGCCACCTTGCTTATTTGGTCACTATATCTTAATGATAAAAGACCTACTATAATTAGTAATCCAAACCAAGTGTTTGGACATCTCTTGGTTCAACGAGTAGGGGATACCAACCCTATGGAGACAACAAAATTTAACATAAATGTGGCAAAATTTACCAAAGCACAGATCAAAAATCTAATTAAGGAAAATGACAAATTGAAGAAGGAGCAAGCAAATCAGAGAGAAAGAACATCTTCCTCCTCCACATCAGAGTTGTACTCCCCATGGCTTGAAAAAGACAAGAGAGTGCTTGATGTATTGGCTGATGCAGCCTATTGGAAGAATTGCCATTTGAAATCCCAGGGGAAATGCAAAGAATTGGAGAAAGAAGTGAAAACCATCAAATATAACACTATATCTGAAATGATAAAATAAATATTCAACAAAATGATGAAGTGTGCTGATGAATATTGGAAAGTATTCAAGCTGACACACATTGCATTGGTAGAGAATGAATGATTGCAGCCTAGATTGATGGAGAGAAAAAAGGAGCTCGTAGATAAGAATGTCATGTAAGGACAAATATTGCTGACATATAACAAGCTGGTAGAATCACATAATGGATATCATAACATGCTTAGGGAAGATTTTGACTGCTTTGATTTAGTCCCGACACTTCATAAGGGCATTGGAAATCCACGAGGATATGATGATTGGAAGGAAGATCTTGTTGGGCTTCTAACTGCTGCGTTGGAAGAAATAAATGACAAGGATATGGTTTTACAAAACACTCATAAGCAAATAGAATAAAAAATCTATGGAATATGATATGAAACAGACAATCTCTAACATGGACACCTATGCTAAACAGGAGTACATCCATCACCTCTCTACAGTCAATCTGTTTATTAGCCAAACCGTAGATGTGTCAGAATCAGATTCAATGGGACAACCATTAGATTCAGAGTAAGAATGCCAATCGACAACATGATGAGCGCCCTATCATGGAGTAGAATCTTTGAATAGATCTTAGGTGGTCACAGGCTTCTGCTTGGAGATTAACGGATCAGTGCATTCACCTGCAACATTGTTTTATTTATAATTTGAGTTATGTTTAGTTGTCAAATGTCATGAATTTTTGTAAGGGGTTTGTATCTTGTTGCCTCTCATATATAAGAGAGATCAAGACCCGAATAGGAGATCATCACATCATTTTTAATTAGACTTTAGAGTAGAAAATAGTAAGAAGATAGATAATAGATTGCAAATGCACCAATTCACACATCCATCTCATATCATAAACTATTTTTATAATGCATATCATTTGAACTTTGAAGATCAATACAATGGAGAAGGTTACACATAATTACTGATTTGCTTTCGAGTGTTCAACTGTTGTGGATTCATATGCTTATATTTTATTAACTTATTTGGTTGTCTCCAAAGTGGTTGTTTATGTTATTCAAATTGAGTGTGTGGAAGTACATTTAATTTGTCAGTACATTGAATTTGAATTCTTCAGGAATAGGGGTTGTGACCATGGGGTTTTAGATTTATTTATGGATATGATCAAGTAGTAATGTGGGCCACAAAATGGATCTTGTCACACAAATCTTTGCAATTTGTGCTAATCGTAAAATCAAATGTAGTGTATTTTTGCAGTATGTGGGATGTGGGTGAGGTGTAAGTTGGTGGATACTGATTAGGATTTTTAGTCCCAACATAATAGAAGCTAACAATTCAACATCCATAACTTGGAAGCTCTACCAAGAAGTAAATATAATGAGCTAACAGTTCAACATCCATAACTTGGAAGCTCTACCAAGAAGTAAATATAATGAGCTAATAGTTCATCACCTTATAGTTCAAATGATAAAATAAATAATACATATATTTGAACATCATCACATTACTGAAGTCTGAATTTGAGCTTTTTAATTGATTTTCACATGAAGGAGTACATATTGGCATTGACAATGCAAAATCTTGCCAATTCCCAAAGACAAGTCTACACAGAGCTGAGTTGGAACTTGGAAACTCATATTATCAAAGATTTGAAAATTAAATATCAAGTCATTGTATCACCTTTTCTAGCAACTTCCATTCTTCAGGTGGTGGAATTTCCATTTGTTCTAACTGATGTTGTTTGACTTGAAGTTTTGTTAACATTTCATGATTGTAATTAGAAGTGGAACCTGTCTTGAATTCTTCAGTCAATTTTGCATTCAAGGTTATTAGTGTTTTGATGGAATCCAAATAGTTCACATCTGGGTTATGAGGAAACTAGTCCAAATCAATCTTCCTTGCACCTTCCATCTTCTTTCTGAAACCATCATTTCCAATGAATTGGTCATTTGTGTCAAACGCCTCTGGAAAACCAAGCTCTATGAAGTTCCTTACCTTTTCATCCACCACCTTCATCTTGTTTGCAACAAAATGCAAATATTTCTTTGTTCCATGCATTCTCGAACACTTTTCAATGATAGATGACAAATTCATTGAGGTTTCAATCCGATTAGTAATCCCTTTTGATTTCAAATCATTGTCACTGGCTTTGTAGACTGTTTGTAGAACTTGATTTGTAGATTTCTCTAATTCAAACACTTTTTTGTTGTCCACTAAATATTTGTTGAGCTTCTTATAATGTTGTTTGATAGCATCAATCAATTGAAACATGTCACACAAATGATCAAACCTCTGCATTATTTCATCCCAAATCTTTTGTTTCATATGCCTCACTGTATCTCTACAAAATGCAGATAACTTATTTTGAGAACACTTAATTTCTTCTTTTGCTTCTGTTAGCTATGTCTCCAATCTTTTATTTGTTTTTCTCTATTTCTCCAAGTTTTGTTCCCACTGTGCATTTCCATTCACAATGCTTAGTCTTAATTTTTCTGAAGTGGATTTTTCCTCATCATATTTCTTGTTGCTCTCATTTAGCCTTCGCTTTAGGTCATTCACTTCTCTCTCATTTGGTTTATCCTCTTTGCTTGTTGATGTAGAGGCAAATTTTATTATTCTTTTTTCTAATTCATTGCTCTTGTTATCTTTTGCTTTCCTCTTTTCTTTCTCACTTGCTAGGTCTGCTTTTAAATTTTCTATTTGGGTCTACAACATTTTCTTATCTCTATCTTGCTTTAGCAATGATGTGTACACCAATTTATTATTCTTCTTTGATACATTAATTTTGTCAGTATTTTTTAGGCCAAAAAAATCCAATTGAAAATTGGTTACTTGGTATTCAAATCGATCCATCTTATTTGCTGGTTTGTTTTGAACTGTGGGAACAACAATTGTGTACTCCATGATTTCTTTATTTGTGTCAAATGTGGGTAATACCATGGTTGTTGCAGGCTTTGAAGTTACAACAAACGCACTCTCCATTAGTTGCTTCTTTTCTTTTTTATTCAAGTCTGATTTATTTTTAAACTCTTCAATGAAATCATAACCTGGGGAGGCAGGAACAATGGAATGCTTGAATGGCAAAGGAATAGGAGTACTTGCAGCTGCTAATGATGTCGCAGCCACACTAACTGGAACTGGGGGAGTGCCTGGAAATAACTCCTTTGTGGTGGATCCATTGGTAGTGTGACTTGGACCTATCAAAATCCTTTGCCTCTTTTGATTGCCTTGATCACCTGGTGTTTTTGTGGTATCTTGTATTGTTTTCCTCGTGTGTAATTTGTTGTTATAGTACATGTTGACCACTACTAGTACTACTACCCATATTGCAGTTGCTAATGATGTCGCAACCACACTAACTAGAATTGGGGGAGTGCCTGGAAATAACTCCTTTGTGGTGGATCCACTGGTAGTGTGACTTGGACCTATCAAAATCCTTTGCCTCTTTTGATTGCCTTGATCACCTGGTGTTTCTATGTTATCTTGTATTGTTTTCCTCTTGTGTGTAATTTGGTAGCACATGTTGACCACTACTAGTACTACTACCCATACCATCACCACCAATGGCACTCCCAGTTGCACTAAGCTTTCCACCAAGGGCATGTCCCAGTTGTGATTGTATCCGACCACGAAGATGAGGATTAGAAGCTCTAACAAATTGAGTTTCACTTGTATGCCCTTGGTCTAATTTTTCACCTCCAAGCTCAAGGCCGGATTTATCAATTGGTTTTCTATGCTCAACAT
This sequence comes from Sequoiadendron giganteum, assembly GCA_007115665.2. Taxonomy (NCBI): domain Eukaryota; kingdom Viridiplantae; phylum Streptophyta; class Pinopsida; order Cupressales; family Cupressaceae; genus Sequoiadendron; species Sequoiadendron giganteum. Next base: position 84,204,989 of record CM021102.1, on the reverse strand, counting down.
CTATTACCATCCAAGGGCCTTGTCCTTTGGACCCTAAAGGACCACCTTCATAACCAATTTTTTCAAGTATGGCTGCTCCTGAAGTATATGCTTCTTTTGCGGCCTCACTTAAACCAGGTTTGTAATTGGCATGGATTTGTTCTACTTCTTCACTATCATCATTAGATTCATCATCACTTTCTTTGCTTCCATGTTCATCAGGATGCTCTATATTCCACAATTTTCTAAACTCTTTATCTTCTTCGTTAGCTCCATACTCTGCAAGAGCTCTTGGATCACCTAGGTCCTTCCTCATAAACCAAAAGGCAGCAATTTTTGATCGTGACCAATTTTTATCTGTAACTTCCTTCTCTAGAGAACCTGGAATTTTTACTCTACTAGATGTTTTATCACTTTTTTCATAAAAATTATTGTATGTCCGGATTGTCTTTCGGTGCAATGCCATAGTTTCTGCTGACAATTATTCAAAAGAAATACCATTCTCAACAACACTTTTCTCCATTGCTATTTTGACCTCATCCCAAGAATCCTTGTTTCTCAAGTTTTCAAGCAAGGGTTTACTTTGATGTTGAATTCTACTTGCAACATTCCTATTGTCCAGAATCATTGATTTAATGATGTCACATGGATCATACTACTAGTGACAGATAGCATCAAAGTAAAAAAAATTCAAAAGATTATGTGCCACACTAAATGATTTTCTCTCGAATGTGAACCCTCCACATGAAAAAGGTAAAGAAGGAAATAAGGTCTTCTTTTGCTAACTGAGAAATTGTAGTTCATCAGCACTCTGCACCTGCCTTACATATTCCAATGCAAAAACCCTTTCTGTCACATGTATTGGAAGTTTGTATGGCTAGACTCCCGATCCATAAAATCTTAGCACAGTATATTCTTCCATTAAGTACCAATCAACCAATTGTATTTATTTTCCTAGTTGCATACAATTTCTACATGACATAGGCAATCTAGGCATTGCAGTATTTGTAATTGCTTGATGCAATGGAGCCAAAAAAAAGTCTACAAAATGACTGTAGTTCCTTCGAGAATCATGCATCCTTATCTCAGTGGTCCATTCATATACTGGAGCCATTTTATTTTCCTTTGCATTACTATAGGGCTAAATCTGAAGCTTGTTGGTTTGAAACTTTCCTTTAAATTTGAATAGAAAAAGATAGCACAAGTAGCTTGTGAACCTAAATGTCTTGGTGGAACATTTTTTAATCATTAAAAATTGTTTATGCATGGATTCTACAATGTGCTGAATATAATTATATTTGACATGTTCAACACCATAATGGATATTAAATACCATTTCAAGGAGGCTTGCACCCGCTTCCAAATTGCTATCAAGACCGAGGAAAAATGCTAGCATGGAAATAGTATCATGAACCCATGGTTTAAAAATATCCAAATTATAAGGAGGCTTATGATCACCTTTCAATTTGTTTCTATTCTGAACTATTTTATTTAATAAATTATTTTTCTGCCTTTCTTCCACTGCTTCATAATCACTAGCAAGCTTTTCTAGGTCAATGTGGTCGTTTCCAAATTCTTCGGTTGTAAACCCCAACACTTTTCCATGTTCTTCTGCATTAGTGGATAAAAATTCTACTTGGCTATCTTTATTAACAATTTCTCTTTTCTTATCATCATAATTTTTGGCACAGACCATGATAAATTTTGGGCAAGGGAAAACTTCATGTAACATCATGCGCCCTAATCTAGTTACCCACGATGCACTGATACTATTAACTTGCGTTTGCTTTGCAGCCTTATTCTGAGATGAAAATCTAAGTTCTGAGGTATGCCTACCATAGATTTCAGGATCATAAATATCATGGTACCCATTAGTGAAACCTGGGGTTTTAAGTAATTCTGCATAATGTATTTTTTTATTAGACATTGCTCTAGTGGCACTGGTGGTAGACATGCTTATACAATGTGAAGTTGTGAAATTTGAATTCCCTAATACCTATTAGTCCTCCTTAATTTTTCTTAATTCTTAAGTCTCTAAACCCAAACTTCAAAGTTTGACAAAATAAGATTTTAAGAAATGCCAAACGATGAAACGTAGCTGCAAGAATTTATCACTTACCCGGATTCTGAGTCTTAACTCTTGAAGAGATTAATGTTGACAGTCGTGGATACTGGAATGGATTTTTTGGAAGTGGAACTGTGGAATCCAAAATAGGGAGGTGCATTGCAATGAGCAATATGAAGAGTGAAAACTGAAATTTCCCTGTGTGCTGACCCTCACTTTACACTTAGCAGTATAAAGTGCTTTTTTATCTCAAAATTGGAACATTAAAGTGAATCAAACATCTTAAGTCTACATGTTGCAAATTCTAAACCATTGATATTTCTAAATCTAACGGTTATAGGGTGATTCCAGAGGTTTAAGTTTGCAAGTCTATCACTCTGTGCATTTCATTCCAGAATGCAACTACAACCATACATCAAATGTTCATCCAATGGTTGAAACTTGAGTAATTTATGAAATTAACTTAAAAAATAAACATGACACATGTGTTTTAAAGTTGTTTTAAACTTTTGTGCACTAGAATTGGTATCAAGGCCAAGGGGCCGGTAACTTAAAGTTGCAAAGGTGAAAGGACTTAAAAAAATCTCCCCGTGTGCTAACCCTCTCACTTAAAAGTTAAAAAAAATCACTTGACAGTTGACACTTAGCAGTACAAAGTGCTTTAATTTTTATTTTTTTGAAATTGGAACATTAAAGTTGCAAATTTTTAACCATTGATCTTTATAAATCTAACGGTTATAGGGTGATTCCAGAGGTTTGAGTTTGCAAGCCTATCGCTTTGTGCATTTCATTCTGAAATGCAAATACAACCACACATCAAATGATCATCCAACGGTTGAAACTTGACTAATTTATGATATTAACTTAAAAAAATAAACATGACACATTAACACATGTGTTTTAAAGTTGTATAATGATAATCGTGGGGTGATCCCACAATAGTGGTTTACAATTTTTGGCCAAACTGGACACTAAAATTATTATTTTTAAGAAAATATTCACATTCGGGCACCTATAGCGGCTAAACCATGAGGAATTTGAAGATGATGCAAACTAGAGTCTCGTCACATTTTGTCTGTAGATTTTAAAAATATATTTTTTAAATTTTTTGGAATCAAATTGCACTTATTTTTCCATCTCCTTCAAAAACTAGTTTAAAAAAAAACATTTTTAAGGAGTGACACTCACCGTATACAACATAACTTTTTTTGTATGAAGGATAAAATTCTAATTTTTTCGAATTTAGATTTGTAACTATGATATCTAACACTTTCATTTGGTTTTATAGTGTTTTATTGAATATTTTTTCCTTAATCAAGTTTCGTAGTCAAACCAATTACAATTCAGACATAGGTGGACTGTATACAACATAACTTTTTATGTATGTATCAAAATTCAAAAAAAAATTTAATGGATCAAGGACATCAATACCCAGCCCGAACATATTTTTCAAAATTTTATTTTGATAATTTGCTATTTTTCCACATGTGTAGAACAAAGGGTTTGATCTTTGGTGCAAAACATATGTTTAATAAAACTAAAAAAACACATACATAATAAAACCAAAACATATTAAAATTATATTCATTGGATAGCTCGTTCCGAGGACTACCATCTTTCAGTTGGTTCTGTGAAGTGTCCTCCATTTTCATCTTCAACCCGAGCTTTTAAGGGCAAAAATCTGGTGTCTTTTTGTGTCGGAGGGTGGGAAGGTGGGAAAAGGGGGGTTTGCTCGAACTAGGGTTTGAGCGAACCCCCTTTCCATAATGGGAAATGCGGGTTCCCACATGCAAAGGGGTTCGTTCGAACCTTCAGTTCACTCGAACCCCCCAAAACGATTTTTTTTTGCATGGGTGAGTTTTTTGGAAGTTTTCCTTCCTCACTCGAATTGTAAACCACTTTTGTGGGTTCACCCCATGATTCGTGTACAACATCGAGGCATTGAAAAGACACAATTAGTGATGAGCAATAAGCCTTGATCTCACCACATGGCCGTATCTAATGGTTCTAGTTTTATTTCAAAGGTTTCAATTCACAAGTCTAGTGCTTTAGATATTTACTTCCAGAATGCAACTATAGTCGTCCATCAAAAATTCATCAAACAGTCATAGATTGTATTAATTTGCACTAACATCTAATGGTTATAGGGTGATTCCAGAGGTTTAAGTTCACAAGCCTATCGCTCTGTGCATTTCATTCCAAAATGCAAATACAACCATACATCAAATGATCATCTAACGGTTGAAACTTGACTAATTTATTATATTAACTTACAAAAATAAACATGACACATTGACACATGTGTTTTAAAGTTGTTTTAAACTTTTGTGCGCTAGGATTAGCATCAAGGCCAAGGGGCTAGTAACTTAACGTTGCAAAGGACTTAAAAAAATGTCCCCGTGTGCTGACCCTCTCACTTAAAAGTTAAAAAAAATCACTTGACAATTGACACTTAGTAGTATAAAGTGCTTTAAATGCTTTTTTTTAAAAAAATTGGAACATTAAAGTTGTAAATTTTTAATTGTTGATCTTTCTAAATCTAACAGTTATAGGGTGATTCCAGAGGTTTAAGTTCACAAGCCTATTGCTTTGTGCATTTGAAATCCCGTACTCATAGTCCTTCCCCCATTCCTAACAAAATCCGATACCATTGACCTAACAATGCTTCATTGGCGAAACCCCCATCACAGCCTTGCCAATGGCCCGAAGAAAATAGCTCACAACCTAGTATCGGTGTAACAATATTATATCGGGCTGACTCATAAGGTGCTCTCCCCGATATACCGATAGATTCAACAAAAGTATGCACATCGCTATAACACATAAACATCGGTGTAACGAATGATTGCATTCCCCCGATGGCCCGATATAACCATGAATTTAGATGCTTAGCTTTTGGATTCAACTGTGTGTATTTTTGACACAAAAATACACATAGTTGAATTCAAAAGCTAAGCATCTAACTACATGGACTGTGGAAAACTCATACCAACTAACCATGAATTATCAAGTGCATATTGCATAAAGTATATTACTTAATTTCTTGAAGGAAAAAAACTGATTTGAATATATTAATATAAATAGACACTGAAGTTTTGAACTCAAAAAATAACTCTTTACTATAAGTGTAAATGAATAATGAAGAAAAACACAACACAACCATTTATTTTATTTTATTGAATTTCAATGTCACATTATTACATATCTTTTTAAAGACAAGTAGTTGTAGGGTAGGCAAGCTCTAGTTTTGTATAAATAACATATGTTAGTGTGTCACTTTACATAGACACAATTTAATAATTTATTCCAAGCTGTTGCTCGTTACAATGGATTACACATTGATTCCAATTTCCAAGCTTCTGCTGGTGACAACGTATGATTCCATGATTCCAAGCTTCTGCTTGTGACAATGTAATACAAATGTAGCACTAAAAATTAAGTTTAAATGCAAGGGATTTTCCCAATTCCAACCATGATGGGGGAAAGGGTGTTCTAATCATTATGGGGAAATGGAAGCTGTGAAGATACAAAATATAATTTTCCCCTTCAAGAACCATAGTCATGCAGAAGATGTAATAGAAATGTCTCTGAAAATAAATGCATGAAACTTGCTAGGCCAACCATGTTGGGGAACAAGGAGTTGTGAAGATACAAGAGGAGTAGTAAATCTGCTCCCACCTTTTGCACGTAGCTTCCATGCACTGGTATAGTACTTACCTCCATCAGAGCTCCTCATCCTGGTTCAAAACCTGTTTGAGAAGTCAGGTTAACCAAATCAACTTCTTTCCAATTCCACCCATTTTGAACTTGAAGCAAATTCGTCTTTTACTGATTACTTTGTAACTACATAACTGTAGGCAGGAGAATTTACAGTATCCCCAATAATACCACATCATCTTCTTCTTGAATCCTTATTAACCCTAGAAAATGAAAACCCTTGTGACACTATCCACTATTCACTATCCCTATTTATGGGCCACCAGACACCAGTGCCGATACCAGCCCAGGTATAATGATATTCGCGGTTCGTGTATAATTAAAATCTTTAATTTGATTGACTTCTGGCTACACACAAACTGTAACTCAAGCTGACAAGCTGCCAAAATCACTAGTGCCACTCAAACAATATGAAATCATTACAAATATTATTTCATTAAAGCTATGAGTTGTCCAAGAAATTGCTTCGGATGTTCATATCACATATGTCGCCGCCATTGCCATCACTAGCAGTATGACAACCAAACTCTCTTCAAAAAGATTGAGAATTTCAATTAAATGAAATGTACAACATCGAGGCATTGAAAAGATAGAATGAGTGATGAGCAATGAGCCTTGATCTCGCCACATGGCTGCATCTAACGGTTCTAGTGTTATTCTAAAGGTTTCAATTCGCAAGTCTAGTGCGTCAAAGATTCACTTCCGGAATGCAACTACAGTCGTCCATCAAAAAATCATCGAATGGTCATAGATTATATTAATTTGCACTAACATATGGCTTCAAAAATAATAAATATGTTGATAGTTGTTCGCATTCCGGACTCTTTATGAAGGAATTTGAATGTACGAAAAATATGTCCCATAATTTGATATTTTCGCCAACCACACTGATTTTTATTGGCATATCTGTTTATTTCGCCATTGAAATTTTTTATTAGTTTGAGATTATGTTTAATTCGCCAATGAAAATATTATTTTTGCTTTGAAAAAAGGTTTTATTCGCCAACATTTTTTTTGTTTTGTTATGAAAATAGGGTTAATTCGCCAGCAGAAAACAAAAATTTGGTTTGAAAAAAGGTTTTAATTGCTAATGAAAAATATTTGATTCATTTTTAAAAAATTGCATTTTGCCACGATTTTCCATAGACTTCTAGCGATTGTAAAAGATTCACCAATTGGGATTTTTTTTTCCCCGAAAAACGAAAAAAATCACCAATAAAATTAATATTTTTATCAGGAATAATACAAGATTCACTAGGATTTTACACCTTAGCCAAGGGGGGGTTTCTTAAAGTTTCCCCTGCTAAGGACTCAACCACCGACTATATACAAGCATGGGGGAGTTTATTCCAAGTAACAATTAATTGTAATCATTAACTTCCACTCCTAGATATCAGAGCATATAGTTAAGATTGAGTTGTTCAAACTGTAACTGAAAAGAAAGAAGAATCCTAATAGAATTGAAACTCTGTTAAAACATAATTGCATGTAAAAGACACAAACAATTATTCAGAATCCTATCAACAAACATGTTCTTCTTCTCCAACGCTTTATTCCTTATCATAATGATGCATGGAAAACTCCATCAGGTGTCTTCATATAGTAGTTATTACATTCAACTTAATCTAGCACTTCCCCTGTTTCGCTGTCCCAATCTTCCTTTTGCTGCAGGTTACAGTTTCCAGTTGCTATGTGCTACAGTTCTTTGTGAGCTGCAAGAGGTTAGTCAACAAAACATATATAGAAAGCTAACTACCATAATTAAACACATATTTCCATCCACATTTCATGCATACTCACATATAAACTATGCAATGCTACTATATTATAACCATATTTCCATTACTATGATTTAGGTCCAAGGTTGTATAAGAAACATGAAAAGATAGCATAGCATAGGAGTATTGTTTGAAAGGTATATCTAAAAGTGTTTGAAAGTATGCATAAAAGTAATAGAAAATAGGCTAATAACTGAACCCATCACACGTCTACTTCTCTTATGTTTTGGGCGTTGATACCCATGATGAAATTCCTTATGTGAAACCGCTCATCCTTTTGGTACATGGGTATGTACTTTAGGAGATGATTGAATTTATCCCAATATTCATTAAATGAGGAATCACCTTGCCTTAAGTTCTGAAAGTAAATAAGCTTATGATCATAGTAAAGTTGGGGTAGCACCATTTTTTGAAAACTTCCATGAATTCACTCCAAGTAAGACTTAAGGAACTTAACCCAAACTCCATTTTTTTATTCATCCACCATGTGGATGCTTCCCTGACTAGCTAAAAGGCTCCCCAAGCGGCCTTGGTTATCTCAAAGTAATTCCTTATTTCAAAATACTTCTCCATTTTGGTGAGCCATGCTTCCTCTGCATCCCCACTAGTGGTTCCCTCAAACTTATGAGGGGTAACCTTCCTCATATCTCAAGATAACTCATTTGCAAGTTGTTTCCTCTTGCTTCCTTCGGACCTAAATTGGGATTCATCATCATCATAATCACTTGTCTGTGATTGATCATGGGAATTTCCCCTTCCTCTCCATTAGGAACTTCTTGTTCTTTCCTTTATGTTCCTCTTACCTCTTGCTCAAGGTTTCCAATTCTTTCTCTAGTCTTATTCATCATGGCCAAAATACAATCCAATTTAGCCTCAGAGTTTTCTGCACCTTGGCCTATCTCTCGACTATCCCCAATGTTGGTTCTTGTTCTAACCATTTTCACAAGTAATGTTCCACCTGGAGGTTACCATTTTAATTAGATCCAAGGAAGGTTTACTTAGCATTCTAAAAACATTTCCAAAAACATTCATACATAAAGAAGTTGATAAAAGAGTTCTTTGCACAAGTTTTGTCAAACATAATTTTTATTAAGATCAAAGGATTTCAAGTATCCTTGCATTTGTATAGAGTGACTATTCAGATAATCTAGGGGAGAATATACCTCAGATTCACTCTTTGATACATAGCTAAGTAGGACATATCCCTCAGATTTTTGTTTAGATACATTATTGAAGGGTGTGCAACGTTCAAATTCACTCTTAGATATATAACATCAACAAACATATCCCTCTGATTCACTACTTGAGGCAATTATAATAACTTCCAATAATGGAAGAACACGAGGGTCTCTAAAGATCATGGTAGGACTAACACTCCATTATGAGGGCATATCCCTAGAAAGTGGTATTGAATCCGATTTGGTAGGAGAGACATGATGTACAAAGTTAGCAGCCTCAAGCATCCTCTTTCTTTCTTGAATGATACGAGATAGGGCATGACTAAAGGTATTAGTGTCACTCAATGATATTGCGTTGGTGTAATTGGTCCCCTCTATAGTTATAACAATGGCTTCCCTTTCCTTCTTGGCCTTGAGGTAGCGCTCATTACCAATTACTGGCTTCCTTGCAATCATCTTGAGATGCACCATCCTGGCACAAGAATTCCAAACATTAGATTTACATAATATTGGATGAAAGCATAGCGAGCACATGGCTTCAAGAGCTGAACTTGGTAGCTCTAATACCATGTGTAACAAGCCCAATGTTTAACCCAATGAATTTATCTATGTTTTAACCCACATGTGAATAATACGCTTGCAATTTATAGTAATAAAATTTTCTTTTCTATTTCAGTAACAAGATGCACATTTGAAATGATCCCATTTCAAACTTCCATTGCATTTACAAAAGAAATATTACAAAACCCCAAGTAACGATTTCATATTACAAAATACCATGTATTGATAACATTTTCCAATTTACAATTTCTCAATAAAGATAGAGATACATGAATACATACATAGATTCCAAGAGCTTTAATGAAACACATATACAAATGGTTCAGATGTTCTTACTGGCACACATCCTCAAATTTTAGCCGCCAACTGTATGAGGGAGAGCATCACTCAAGCGCTTTTCTGCCAACCACGGACTTACTGTGGTCCCCCATACATCTACCTAAATGGTAAGATGGCTCTACCCTTCGATGAAGATATTGTTTTGGTAACCTCATACCACTAGCCTTCCTTAGCATGGTGTTGTGTCCTACATAACTAGATCTACCATACATTGGCTACAACCTATATGATGACGTTCCCTACCTAGTATGCAAACCTGGCTCATAGTGAACTGACAGTGTAAACAGTGGCTACTTACACTACTTTGGCCAAAGAATTCAACACTTAGTACTTCAAGTGTAGGTCATATGTTCACCCACCCCTTAGCTCAATTTGGTATTTTACCATTCATACTCTTTTCAATCTTAACATACATTCAACCAAAAAGGTAATGACATAACTAAGTGACCAACTAGGTTACTCCCATCCATGGATTATCCTAATCTTAGGAACAACCAAGTTAACTACACATGTTCACATAACTAAGTGACCAACTAGGTTACTCCCATCCACGAATTATCCTAACCCCAGGAACAACCAAGTTAACCGCCCATGTTCAAAACTGATATTTCATTTAAGTACTCTAATACAATATCATTTCTCATATTTCACAATCCATGCAAGCATACATATGGACTTTGACATCCTAGGTATTGTTTCAATAGAAATCATAACCACACAATTCCATCATAGATATATATACATATATATATATATATATCAATTAATAGGGTTTCATCAAATAAGACTTCACCAAAGTTCAAACAAGCTCATCAAAAATAAGAAATAACCTAAGTTCGTTCAAGCAAGCTCAACATGCATATAAATAGTCGTTTCTCCAACACTTGTATCCATAAACAACTACGATTTCAACATAAAAATGATAGAGTAGTAAAATCGACATGCTTGGAATTATAGCTCCAAAGAATATGCTACTTCCCAAGCTTAATTCCAATAGTCACGCTTGTTGCTCCTTCTAAATTTAGCCTATCACCAACCTAGCCTCTCACAAACTCTCAATAAAATACAAATTCTCAAAGCAATCTCTCTTTTGTCACTAATGCACTCAACAACTTACTTGCACAAAAAATTACAACAAAAAGCTTCAAAGAACAAATGAAAAAAATATGCATGAATAAGAATGAATGAGTGAACAAAAGGTAGAGAAGCCACCTCTATTTATACTAAAAACTAAGGAACTCAATGCTACAAACAAGCTCTTCAACCCGCTACCTTTTCTCTTCCAACTTCCACCACTCAATAGAAAAAATTAACTTACTAATCCAAATGAAATTGAGTGCGGATGTTAAAACAATTAATACGTAAACACATATACAATCCCTATAATTTTAGTTTCTCTGATGTGGTTGAGTCGCCCCTTTTAATTGCCAGTAACTATTATTTTACTAAGTCAAACAAAGCAATGTTTACCTATAGGTTTCTTATTTGCATACCAAGTTGACTTCTTGCATGCTTCAACCATCTTATGGCTTTGACAAATTCTTTTATCCTTATTAATTGTGTGTGGTTTTTCTCAGCACAACACATAGAATTTTATTTGCATTCTAACTCTTATTATGGCACTGCATAATATATGCCTATATGTTGTGCGTTGGGTTTTAAATATAAACAACAACTTTAATGAATAAATTTACTTATTTTTGCTTAGCACAATTTAAGCACTTCATATTCCATTCACTTTGCATTCAAAACAATACATTATAAACTATGCTCTTTGCATTAAACTTCCTCTCATATGTGTTATATATGTGCAACATACAATTACTATGTTGTTGGCTTTTATATAAGCCATCCATCAATATATGGTCCGCATTACATGTGCCAAAGTTTACTTTATAATATTTTCAATGTATATAAACATTATATATATATTATAATGCCATTATTATAATATATATTAACATATATATACATTTAAAATCATTGATTTCTATTTAAATATATTAACAATTATATATATATATTAATATGTATGTATATGTATATACATGAATGTACACATATACATATATATTAGTATATTATTATATACATATATACCATTATTTTAGTATCTGAAATATACACATATATTTATATATTCATCGATCGATACACACACACACACACATATATTTCATATATGTAGGAGTTGAGAAAATACAACTTCACAAACCCCGAAGATCACTTGCATGCAAATAACCTGTCACAAAAGAAGAGATGGAGACAAACAAGCAAGGGTTCTCTGAAAACTGAAAATGTATATATCAGAGAGAATGAGAGAATGAATTGACGTGAAATACAATGGGATCAATCCTTATAAAAAGGAGATCATGCAAACCCTAATAAAACCCTAATAGAAGCCCTAATAGGAAAGCATATGTCACTATATGCAAACTAATGTGAAATCTTAAGAAGGGAATAAAGGTAACTTAATCAACATAATTAGGTTAAGACCTTTACTCTAACACCCCCCCTTAAGATGAGCAATAGTGTAGCTACAAACAAATGCAAGAAAGCAAAGGTAACTACAATGCAAGAAGGCAAAAATGGGTCCCGACAACTAGGCCAGATCAAGTACCCAAATACAACCAAATCTTTGTAAAATGGAGAAATAGAGAAAACCTCATGGGAAAAAACTCTACTTCAAAAAGAGATGCAGAAAGCCAAGAAGAAGAACATCACTGAAGCAGAAGAAGCTACAAACAATTGTCGAAAGATGACTGCTATGGTGCTGAAGAACCTCCGCTGAAGATGGAAGATCCCTTCCAAGGCGAAACCAAGGAAGAATTAGCACGAACAATATAATAACCCCCCCATAATGCTGAACTGGGAGAGCCTAACAGATCCACTAAAATTATGTGAAACACCCTGTAGTGCATGAAGGAGAAGAAACATTTGAAAGTACGCAAGATAGCACCTGCAACTGAAAAAGTGGTGTGCAAAACAAAGCACACATGCATGAGGCTGGAATCATATGGATCCATGGTCGTCGTGGAGGGATACTCACCGGACAAAGGTGTGATGGCAAACAAAGGCAAACTACACAACCCCCCATGGTATGGATTCAATGTCGTCGTGGAGGGATACTCACCGGACAAAGATGTGATGGCAAAACAAAGGCAAACTACACAACCCCTCATGGCACTTTATAATATCAGTGCAAGTACAAAATATGGCATAATCTTATGTGCAAAAATCCCCAAAAGATGCATGTACAATAGTGTGGCACTTTATCTCAGTGCGTTTACATAAAAGATAACTTACAAATGATGCTCAAAATGCCCTCAAAGGACAAAATGTTGGAAATGCATGAAGAACAGCCAAGAACAAAGCATCCCATGCGAACAAAAAGTTTCCAAGAGCAAATATGTCCAGGTAATCCACCAGAGTGTGAAAACACAAATAACTGAATAAAATATACTTGGAGTAAAATTTGGAAAAATAGCATGGATGAAACTGAAGAGCTCTGAAATACGGTTCCAACACTGCTGAGATTGCAAAAAACGGAGAAACTGATCAAAAGTTATGAGCTTGAGACTGAAAATATCCCCTTTGTCTTCAACTAGCTATAGAATGCACCAACAGAAAAATTAAGTGATGAGACCCACACCAGTGGAAAGATGAGAAAACCAGCTTTCTGACAATATCTCGTTTGCCAAAAAATGATATCGTATGCCCAAGTTACGGCCTCCGGAATAAATTAGCTCCAAAGAGGGAAAACTCAGTGCTAGGTTAAATTTGACGGTCATACGGCCGTCGCAGCAAAATCACTAGGTTAAAATTGATGGCCAAACGGCCGTCACCGTAAAAGTGCAATTGGGCTAGTACAGAAAAAAATTGTTTTTTATATAAAAAAAACAATAAAAAAAAGATTTGATTTTTTGAAAAAAAATCATAAAAAAAAGTTCATTGAAAAATTATTTTTTTGAAAAAAAGTTGAGGGGAGGCCAAGGGCCCATCCCCATGGTGGACTGTGTACCGCCGGTCAGCGGTACTGTCTACCGCCAGTCGGCAGTAAGCCGTCGGCGGTCGAAAGTACATCGACCGTCGTACCACAGTGCCTGCAGGCCTGCGGAAGCAGGTACCTACGGGTACTAGGTCCGCAAGCCGAAAGGCTTTAAAACAAAATTTTTCCTTTCCCCTTTTTTAATTTTTGATTTTTGAAAGATCAAAAATAAAATTTTTACAATAATCTTTTTTGCAGAAATAAATTTATGACGAAAATTTTTCGAAAATTAGATAGGCGGAAAAATAATTTCGAAAATAAAATTTACCAGGCAGGGATGGCCGTACAACCGTATTTGCAAAAAAATTTGCCTCAAATTTTGACTTTGTCTAAAATGGATGAATGAACAGTCGATTTAGGGGTTTTGGACCGTTGCAGATTCAATGGAAATGTTCGTTTGAGCATAAAATGCTTCAAAATTGCAGGTATGCCCTAGATCAAGAAAACAAGCCCCAAACCCTTGAAGCTCCAAAAATCTTCAAAACAAGAACAGGAAGTAGCAGGTGTGGAGCTCTGATACCATGTAGAAGTAAAGCTCTGATACCATGTAGGAGTTGAAAAAATACAACTTCACAAACCCCAAAGATCACTTGCATGCAAATAACTTGTCACAAAAAAAGAGATGGAAACAAACAAGCAAGGGTTCTCTGAAAACTGAAAATGTATATATCAGAGAGAATGAATTGATGTGAAATACAATGGGATCAATCCTTATAAAAAGGAGATCATGGAAACCCTAATAAAACCCTAATAGGAGAAACTCTAATAGAAGCCCTAATAGGAAAACATAAAATAATTATTAAATGTCACTATATGCAAACTAACATGAAATCTTAAGAAGGGAATAAAGGTAACTTAATCAACATAATTAAGTTAAGACCTTTACTCTAACAATATATGTCCTATCAATATTCTCATGCATATGGTATATTTTTACATGGGTATGTGTAAGTACATCTACCTACATATACACATGCACGTATATACTCATATGTATGAGTTATCACAATCACATACATATATACATATAAAAATGAACTATGTATATACTCATTGATTAATATATAAATATAATCACATGAAATAGAATTTGCACTTAACACTGAGATTTAGTCACACAATACAAACTAAGAAACAATTAAGAAATCAAAGACTAAAACCAAAACCATTCAAATCATCCCCAAACTATGATGAAAGGTTTACTTACCAATTCCTGAACTAACTTGAATCAACTTGACCAAACTAGGACGTGAGTGTGTGATAGCTCAAATAGGCACATTAAGGGTTACCAAACCAAGCTCTTCTCCTGAGTGATACTCCCCCTCTCTTTCAAAGGCTTGATTCTTTTCCTGCATCCAGCTTAGTGCATCACAACAGTAGTTAGCCGATAACATTACATTCATATGCATTATATATCATTTGCAATATCAAAGCATTGAAAGCATTCACATTGCACATTCATTCATCACATTTTCCATCAAAATATACAAAACATAATCATGTATTAAAACATTTTAACTCATCCAAGTAATGGTAAATAAGTAATAACACAATGGGGTGTAACATTTTTAGACTCTAATTTCTTCAATTATGCTTTCATTTGATCACTCATACTTCCCTTATGACAATGTGAAAGGATACAATCTTTAGGATCCTGTAACACAAAAAGTAATATATAGTAAAAGTGTTATTTATAGAGAAATTAAGCCTTCTTCTATTACATTGTAGCCAAAACAAAGTGAATATAAATATGTGATTCAAATTTATTTTACACTTGAGAAAGTTGAATTGATGCTCCTAGATAGATAAGAAGTTGAGGAGAGCTCATCCAGAGCTCTACATCTTCAAAAGAGGAGGAAGAACCTCCAACGTAGCTTGTTTTAAGGTCTAGAAAGAATAAACAACCACCTAAAAGGCATTCACTTGATGACTAGAAATGTATTTTTGCTTTGAATACTAACATGGATGAACCTAGATTTGTAGAAGAGGCATTAGATATGAGTGATGCAAAATCCTGGAAGATTGCTATGGATGAAGAAATGATGAGTTTGAAAAAGAATGATACATGAGATCTTGTACCATTTCTCGAAGGATGAAAACTTGTTGTTTGTAAATGGGTATTCAAGAAAAATATTGGTTCAATTAAGGTATTGAGAAGTACTTGAAGCATGGTTGGTTTCAAAAGGTTATTCTTAGGTTGAGGGTGTTGATTATGGTGAGATATTTTCACCTGTTGCAAAAATGACATCCATTAGATTTTTACTCTCTATTGCAGTTGCTTATAAATTAAAGGTTGAGAAAATGGATGTGAAAATGACTTTCCTTCATGGTAATTTGGAGGAGGATATTTATATAACACAACGAAATCACTACATGGTGAAAGGTAAAAGTAATTTGGTTTTATAAATTGAAGAAATCTTTGTATGGCCTCAAAAAAAGTCCTAGGATGTGGTACCAAAATTTTGATTCATATGTGTTGAGTTTTAGATTTGAGTGTTCTAAGTCAGATCATTATGTTTATTATAAGACTGATGGTGATTATTTCCTATTTATTACATTATATGTTGATGATATATTATTTATTGGTAAAGGGAAGATTATGATTTCAAAACTAAAGTCTCAACTTGCAGCTAAATTTGAAATGCAAGATCTTGGTGAAGCTAAACACATTCTTGGGATATAAATTAGAAGAGATAGAGTGAAAAAAAAGTTATGGCTTGGCCAAATTAAGTAATGCAATTTGGTTTTACAAATATTTAACATGCAAGATTATAGTCCATTGTGTGTTCCTTTTACAACTGGAACAAAGTTATCTTTTTGAGATTGTGCAAAATCACTATTGGAGATGAAAGATATGAAAAGGTGCCTTATTGGACTAGACATTGCCCAAGAAGTGAGAGTTCTTTCTAGATATATGTCTAATATTGGTAGAGCTCATTGAGATGCAGTTAAAAGATTCTTCAGATATATTTGGGCTACTTTAGAGCATTCCTCGTGTTATCATAGTAATTTGATAGGAGACAAACTTTTTCTTGATATTCACAGTCATCTAGATTCAAACTGGTAAGTGATGTTGATAGAAAATGATCCACAAACCTTATGTGCTTACTTTATTTGGTGTTGCAATTAGTTGGATGAGTAAGTGATAGGTTGTGGTTGCTTTGTCCACTATTGAAGTTGAGTGTATGGAATCTACTCATTCTTTTAAAGAAGAAATTTATCTTAAGAGAATATGTTCAAATGTTGGAATAAAACAAGTTGCAACGATAATTTATTGTGATAGTTAGAGTGTGATATCCCTAGCTAAGAACCCAACATTTCATGCTAGGACCAAGCACATTGATGTTTAGTATCATTTTATCAGAGATATGGTCGAGAATGGGAGGGTGAAGCTAGTTAAGGTAGAGACTTTGATGAATGTTGCAGATTATGTAACTAAGGTTGCGAGCATAGAGAAGTTCATATGGTGTTCGAATTAGAGGGTTGTTTAGTGTTGAATGGATATTGATGATTGTTGGCTATACATGTAATGGTTGCTAGATCTATTTTTTCTTAGAGTGAATAAAAGAGGTTAGAACATCTTCATATGCCAAACTTATTATATTCTTTTTCACAAACCTCATACATTGTACAACATATTTCTTCATAGTATGTATAACACATTTCTTCATAGATTTTTGCCATTATTATCTCTTTTGTACTTTAAAAACCAAACATCACATGACAAGAGATTGACACAACATTAGATGTTTTTTTTTAAATATTGTGTTGAATAGGTGACAATAATAGGTACCATTATGCTTTGATATTATTCATTCTTTTTGAAATCATGTGTCTATGTTTCCTCTACAAAAATAATAGGAGCTACATTTAAAAAATATTATAGGTTTTGTTTTAAATAAGAAATTGATTGATAGTGCAGTGTAAAAAAATGGCGGGAGTAGGAGCAGAGTGCAAAAATGTGCACAAGGAGGTTGTTTGCAAGGAGAATGGTGGAGATTGCAGAGGATGGGTGAAAGATGTCGAGCATGAAGTTTCTTTGGACCGCATTAGAGCTCGAACTACAAATGAAGCATGACGGTGTCAGCCTGAAGGTAGCAAATCAAAAACAAAAGTTAGCGACCAAGGAAACAATCTGTGGAATAGGAGGCCAAGGTATGATTTCTTTAGGCCCAACCATTATAGGTGGAATAACCAAAAGTATTTGAACCGAGGGAAATCAAATTGGGATGGAAGAGTTGACAATAGAAAAGGGACGAATAACCCTAGACAGGATGCAAACATTTTTGTGAGGGATTCACCAAATCATCAAAGAAGTGGATCCAAAGTCTTCACTGGTGCATGGCACCAATTCAATAACAACCGACATAGTAAAGATCATGTGGATTGGAGGAAAGATAAAGGTGGTACCAAAAATAGAAAAATGATGATGTTGGGGTCAAATAAGTTGAAGCCTTCAATTTTGCATCTGGAACGACAGGGCTTGATTGTTAGATGGTTCAGAAGGGGTCTCAATTGGGATAACTTAATTCAATGGTGAAAAGGTTGTTGGGGGAAGGAAATACAATTCAAGGATTTAGTTAATTGTTACTTTACAATGATCTACCCATCATAGGAAGTTAGGGAAGAAGTTGTGAATGGGATCTGGCTTATGGACGGTTGTGGATTTTATATACACCGATGGGAAGTAGGGTTTGATCCTTTTCGCCACAATATGGAAAGGATACAAGAATGGTATCAGCTCCCCAATCTCTCCTTGGAGTTTTGGGATCTGGATATTTTGGAGGAATCAGGAAACCAATTAGGCAATTACCTTTGTACAGAGGAGAGATTGTGCCAAGATGGTATTAGCACCTGTCAGGATCAACATAATGACTAAACCTCATAGCCCATATTGGAGATAATAGGAAATAATAACAGACTAGGGAAATTGGCACCAAAAGTTATTGTTGGACCTGTACCCAAAGAACGCTCTTCTAAATACTTTAGGTTGGCGTTCTTTGCATAACAAGCCTGCTTCGAATGCCAATGAAGAATCCAAGCATCATATGGAAAAGAATGAGGAGGTTGTGTCACCAGTGGGGGGTAAAAGTCCATAAATGCAGGGGCCACAGTAGCCACCTTTAGATTCAGAAGGTAGAATGGTGAATTTGGATGAGTAGGGGGAGAAAGTACTAAATCAAAAAAGTGAATTGGACATAAAGTTATCCCAGGTCTTGGATTTGATCGGTAACAACATGAAGATGGATGACCTAAATTCTCTAATTAAGGTAGGTCAAGAATTGGTGGAGTTGGCTAAAGAAGCCAAGGATGAGGTTCTAGTGGAAAATACAGAGGCAACAAACCTAGATGAAGATTGGGAATTAGGTCCGAAAATGGTGGAAGAAGATGCAATGCCAAAAGAAGGGGAGGTAATTCCCATGGAAAACATAATTCAAAATGTCATGTCTTCTTGCCAAATTAGAATTGATAAACTTGGGATTCACAAAAAAGAAACAAAAAAGACATCCCAGATTGTGGAGAAAGCAAAAGGAGGGGTAGAATCCCCAATCAAGAAAAAAACTCAAAATTGATGGGGAAGCTAGTGGGCAAAACAAGATCAGCGAAATGTTGAAAGTAGGGAAGGGTGAAACCATTCTTGAAACAAGATGAAAATCCTAACGTGGAATGTTAGGGGCCTAAAAACCCCTAACAAAAAATGCTTGATTATACATCATTTGGAGATGTCTCGGGCTGATATACGTCTCATTTAGGAAACAAAACTCAGTCAATCAGAAGCAGACAGATTTGAAGAAAGAATGAAGTTTTGGAAGATGGAAATAGTATATTCTGATGGTCCGGCTGGTGGGCTCATAACATCGTGGAGACCTCGAGGAGTGCTTTTAGAAAAGGTTGAGGTGAATAAAAGATGGCTTGCTTGTAAGGTAAGAAGTCTAACTAGTAACCTATGTTTTCTTTTAATTAATGTGTACGAGCCAAATACTTGTATTCAGGAAAGGGAATTATGGGCATAATTAGATCATGTTTGCAATAATCCTGCTTATGATTTTATTTTAATTGGAGGATACTTTAATGTGATTCTAAAAATGGAGGATAAGTTGGGTGGAGTGGGAAGGAGGTTACAATCACAAGTGGATTTTGAACACTTTGTTGAAAGAAACACGTTGGTAGAAATCCCAACGAGTTCTAATCAATTCACCTGGGCAAATAGGTGGAAAGGTTTCTGCTACATTACATAAGAGCTAGACAAATTATTTTTTAAAGGGGACCTAAGTAACTTCCCATTCACCTTGGAAAGCAGGATTTTGTCCATATCCCATTCAAATCATTTTCCAATCAATCTGAAAATTCTTGGAGAAAACAAACCACAAAGATTCCCATTTAAATTTGAATGTATCTGGTTCAGAGACCCCTACTTCAAATATCTCATAAGTTAATGGTGGGAGGAGGGTGATTTGAATGCATCCAAGATGTTTAACCTTGTGACAAAATTGAAATAAGTCAAACAGTGTTTGAAGACTTGGAACAAAGCTAGCTTCAAAAACATATTTGTAGAGAAAAGGAGGATTGAGGAAGAGTTGAGGGCTTTGAACGAAGAGGTACTTAGTAAGGGGATGGATAACTTTAGATATATGAAAGAGAAAGATCTATTAATGCA
Source organism: Sequoiadendron giganteum (assembly GCA_007115665.2). Taxonomy (NCBI): domain Eukaryota; kingdom Viridiplantae; phylum Streptophyta; class Pinopsida; order Cupressales; family Cupressaceae; genus Sequoiadendron; species Sequoiadendron giganteum. Next base: position 84,184,666 of record CM021102.1, on the reverse strand, counting down.
GATGGGAGACATTCTTACAAAAGAAGAATCTTTTGGAGAAAATTCAAGAGAGCTATGGCTCGATGCAGGGGATAAAAACACAAAAAATTTAAAAAATTCACAACTCCACTAAATCAAGAAGAGAAATGAACATGCTAGTCAACATCGAGGCATTAGATGGAAGCACACTTGACAAGGCTGAAGATGTAATTGCGGCCTCTGTCAATTTCTTTCAAGACTTTTTGAATGATTGGAAACGTTCCAATTTGCGGGAACACCACATCATCCTTGGTTGCATACCAAAGTTAGTTATTGAAGCCCAAAATACTATGTTAATGAGAAAATTCACAAAAGAAGAAATCAAAGCAGCCCTCTTTCAACTACATCTGAAAAAGGCCCCATGCCTTGATGGTTTTCTGGCTGCCTTCATCCAACACTGCTAGGACATCGTGGGGAGAGATGTGGTGGAAGCAATTAAGGATTCTAGGAGCACAGGCAAGGTGCTGAAAGAAATGAATAATACTTTCATTGCATTAATTCTAAAGAAAGAAAAACCTGAGAAATTAGAAGAGTTTAGGCCAATAGCACTCTGCAACACCATCTACAAGATTCTTGCAAAAGCAGTGGCAAATCATCTAAAGATACTCCCAAGCATAAGTTTTGATGAACAAATAGGGTTTGTTCTTGACAGATCAATTTTTGACGAGTTGATCATTGCCCAAGAAGCAATTTATTCGGTTTCCAAAACAAGAAAGAAATCAATGTTGATAAAGTTGGACATCAAGAAAGCATACGATAAAGTAAATTGGAGATTTTTGTTCAAGGTTCTAGAAGCATTTGGATTTCAAATTGAATGGTTAAATTGGATCTTCAACTGGATTGCTTGCCTCAGATACTCAATACTGATTAACAACACCCCTAAGGGATTTTTTGGTGTCTCCAAGGGTCTTAGACAAGGAGATCCCTTGTCACCTTTTTTATTCATCATCGCTGAGGCTTTGGGAAGGTTGATACACAAAGCTGCTATCGATGGCAGGCTTAAAGGGATTCAGATTACAAGCAACATGCATGTTGTCACCCATCAACAATTTGCTAATGAAACCATGTTATTTGGGGAAGCCAGGGAAAGAGAAGCCAAAAATTTTAAGAATATTTTGGACACCTACTTCGCGGCTTCAAGATAGGACGTAACAGTGAAAAGTCATAAATTTTCTTCTTCTTTACAAATCCGGCAAGAGGAAATCAGATCATGAGAATTCTAAGATTCAACAAAGGTAATCTTCCAAGCAAATACATATGTCCGCCTTTAGCTACGGGTGTAAAAACAGGTAAAATTTGGGATTCGTTAATGGCAAAAACTGAAAAAGAAAAGCTTGCCTTCTGGAAAGGCAAATGGTTCTCTTGGGCGGGGAGGCTGACAATGATTAAGGTAGTAATTGTTGCCCTTCCTATCTACATGCTTTCTTGTCTACCATTATCGGTTGGAGCCAGCAGAAGCATCAATCAGAAAATGACAAACTTCTTTTGGCAGGGTAATTTGGAGTAGAGGAAATTTACCCTAATAAGTTGGGATAAGATCTACAAATCAAGAGAAATAGATGGTGCAGGTCTTAAAAGTTTGGTTTTTCAGAACAAAGCATTAGGGGGAAAACTGGTCTGGAAGATGTATACAAGCCAAGAACTAAAGTGGGTGAAGATAATGTAATCCAAGTACCTAGAGGAGGGAGAAACAAGTATTTTCACTTTAAATACACTTCCAAAAGGCTCAAGAATATGAAACTTTTTAAGCAACTGCAGAGATGTAATCACAAATTACCTAACTGGGGATGTTAGAGATGGGAGATCCGCCCTCTTTTGGGAAGATGCTTGGGGTGGTTACCAAAGGTTGGCGAATAGAGGCGACTTAGAGCAAGCAAGATTAGCTACAAAACTAGCTTGGGGTAATTATGTGAGAGATTATATGTGCATCTCCATTACAAATGGGTGTTATGATTGCAAGTGGAAGAGCGTAAGGTCCTTGGGCCTTAGTGATGGGGTTGCAACCGCCTATGAAGAGGTTGTGTGTAATCAAACTATATACATAAGAGATGGCAAGGATAGGTTGAGATGGCATGGCTCCCCTTCGGGTGATTACTCTGCTCGCGAGGGCTAGAAGTTGTTGGCAAAAGATCAAGAAACAGAGTAAAGATTAGCTAGTGTTTTGTGCTAGAATAAAAACTGTCTTCCAAAGGCAGGGATTTTCACTTGGACAACAATACAAGGAAGAGTTCTAACTGTAGATAGATTCAGGAAATGGGTTATGGACCATCAAGGTGTGTATTATGCAAGCAAGAGGAAGAAACTAGTGATCACCTATTTCTAAATTGCCCCTTCACTTCTTGTTGTTGGCAATGGCTCTGTGCCAAACTACATTGGCTCTCTGCGTTCCCTAAGGACCTTTTAAGAATGTTTTGAGGGTGGCCTATTCTCGATAAGAATTCAATGTTTTCAAGTCTTTGGTTGGCTATCCCATTGCTATTTCTTTAAGAAGTTTGGAAGGAGAGAAACAGGTGCATTTTTCGAGAGAAGGAAATGAACATTCTCTCCTTCCTCAACAAGTTGGAAGCAAGCTCGTTGAAGCTATCAACTCAAGAGTTGGGAGAGTTGATCAGAAGAAGATTAACTTTTCTGGTTGGGATGCCATTATGCGAAAGAATTTGAATGGTCTTTTTGTCCCAACTTTTATTGGTGTTGGAGGTAAGGAGACGTAGAAAGAGGAAAAATGTAAAATGAATTCCTCTTGAAAAGGGTTGGTACAAGGTCAATTTTGAAGGGGCTTCTAGAGGTAACTCTAGAATCTTTGGGGCTGGCTGCATCATTAGGGATTGGGAGGGGAACACGATTGGAAGATTGGCAATGCCACTTTCACAGGAACTAACAATGTTGCACAAATGCAGGCAACAATACTGGGCATCAAACTTTGTTCGAAATTGAAACTCTCAAACATTATGGTTGAAGGGGACTCTCCACTAATCATAAATGCTCTACGTTTTGGGAAAATGGTAAATTGGAAACTCGGGGCTATGTTAGAAAATGCACTTAACCTTCTAAAAGGTTTCAATCACTACATGCTGAATCATACATTACGTGAAGGCAATCTGGAAGCAGATGAATTATCTAACAGAGGGGCGGATGGGTTATTCATCAAAGAAATCGCCTAGAACTGCATGTAGTTGCAATTGGTAGTATAAATTGTTTTAAAGGTATTCCTCGATATACCACAATATGTGCGCTCACATAAAAATTACATTGTGGAACTGCTGTGGGAGTTGTCTTCTATCTGCATTTTAATCAAAGGTCATGATCCGCATGCTTAGGGTGTCGGGTGGTGTGGTGCATTGTGTGGTTTGGATTTTCTGCTCCAGCACATGTGGATAGTAGTATTTTGGTGCAATTCTTGTTTCGCCTTCTACAGAGCGAAGTCACTCGTGTGGACAACAAGCATTCGATTTAAGTCTTTTCAACAATTGGACAATCCACGACACATGTGGTTTTCGTCTGACGGGATGTGCTAGTTAAGAATGGCGGCATTTCTCATTTACTTCCTTGTACGTCAAGCATATGGGGTTTGTTAAATATCGAGCTAGCCTAGATACTATTAGTATGTATCAGATGTGCTTGAAAATGGTGATCGCTGATACGCCTATCTACCTCTCGGCTTCGTGTGGCCAATCTGCTTTTAGGGGCAAAATTTATGTTAGAAGATTAAGAGGGTTGCTAAATGTGCATGATCCTGGTGTGCTAAAGTGGTGAAGTTGGTGCTAGGAGGAAAATATGTGGAGTATGATGAATGCTACCAGGTTAATTCTGATATAACATCACGTTTTATGGCTGGGCTACTTGACATACATCTATCAAAAGGAATGGTATAAGATATGGCAATTAGGGTTTTTAATGCTAACTTGTTACGGGGTATAGAGGATGTGGTGGCTATGGTGCAATTAGGCGTGGGCATCCTGTGCCCCAGTGAAATTCATTTGCTCTTGGTATCGCGTCAAAATCCCAAGCGATACTCCTTTCTTCTGGACTTACATGGTATGGAGCTATGGCGACATCATGCTCGGGTGGTCTAGGGCGCAAACTTCCTAAAGCATGCGTTGGGGTATGAACCCCCGAGAGTCTTTGAATATGTACAGGATTTCACGAATTATCTGCGTCGTGAATTCTTGCCTCCCCCCAAATGATCGACTCTGCAAAAGCAAGCCCCTTTTTGGCGAACTGGTATGATTTGGGCACTTATCTTCTTACGCGAATGTGGTATCATTTTGGCTCATGGTTGGTATTTGAGCAAACCCTCTGCTTGGTGGTGAAAATTTGGCTCTAGCATGGATGTGGACAAGGGTTGCTTTTGGTATTTGCGTCAACATCGTCCTCTTCGAATTTTGGCCCTTTTGGTGGTGGTCACTGGCACAATCTTCACCGGTTCAGCTATTCTGTGGCGACAATTTTGGCTTATGGCTTTGGCTCTGGCTTTGAGTTTTTTGGTTTGTACTTGTAGCATTAGGGCATCAGGTACTTTAGGTTTAGCACATAGTTAAAATGCAGCTAGAACAACTGTGAGGCTTTCAAAGCCATGTTTGCTAGGTGGGAGGAGGAACTGGGCTACAACTGAAAAGAATGTACTTATCATTGTTGATTTAATAAAATTTATACTATGTATCAAAAAAAATAAAATTGATTGATAGTTGTTGGTGTCATAATAATACTTTATCTTTGAATTAATCTTGTGTAAAATATTTTAAAAGGTTATTGGTCAATCACAAAAGTTATTGTCATATATATCCATATGACACTTAGAACCTCTCATTATTCTTTAGTTAAAGTTGATTTTGTGTAGATTTGAGTTAAAGTATACGAGTTTAAAATTGTATGATAGTAAACATGTTAATTTGAGAAATATTCTTGTTGTTACTTTGTTTGTTTAGTATTTTAAAAAAATAAAATCAATTACATCTTAAGGAATATCTTAAATTCCTTTCTCAATTTTATTCCTCTCTAACTTTTAAAATTTTGTTGAGAAAAAAATTAGTTATGGTAGTTTTATAACTGTCTTGTAATTAAGGACCTATTACTCTAAATTAATAGAAAAAAATAGTTTTAATTATAATATTCTTATTATGAAACATGAGTTGTATAAAGAAGAATAAAGTGTAAAATTATAATATAATAATAAGTAAAGATCAATTGTCACCACATTTGATGACTTGCTATTGCATAAATTTTACAAATGTGCTTTTGGACAATAGTAGGTAATAAATTTACCTACTGACTATATGCTAGTGATAATAACTTTAACTTTAAATCCTTAATCATGTGGAAATGTGGAAATTATTGTTTTCTAGATAATGTATGCATTGAGAATGAATAGTGACATATATATTCAATTAGGCTACATTGAGGTAATATAATATTACAACCACATGTGCATTAATAATTTATTCTACTTTTATGATTGTGTGTGTGTTGGAAGTAGGTAGAGAGGGTGTCTAGAGTCTACATGATTGAGTACATGCAATAGATGATGTATTAAATTCACATGGTTTTATGATGGCTTTGGTATGGTTCTAATATTCCTAATCAACTTATATCCACCTTTCTCATTGAAGGGTAGGGACACTCCTAGTTTGGGGGAGGTATAGAGGACCACTAAGTCCATGGTTGAAGAAAAAATGTCCTATACGATGGTCTCTCTCTTCTTACAATTGATCACTTCTTATAGATTAATCAACTATCATATATACACTAAAATGAATTATGATTATCTATTACGAGTTGATTAATGAGTTGAAATGACTCGAAGTGATTTGTATTGAATTGTCTATTCCTATGTGTTGCAAATAAATAAGAAATTTATTCTCAAACTAGTTTTAATATTTTTGTGGTGTATGAAATGAAAATGGAATATGGTTAATTATTCATATGTGAATATATCATCATTGAAAATATGCTTAATCTTAATATTGTGAAAAACAATTAGAACTATTGATTAAGCTCTTGAAGAATATTAACTCATATAACTTTAATATAAAACATAAATGAGAATAATGATATATAATTGAGATGGATTATTAATTATTAATTTGATTTATTTACAAATTATCAATAAAATTCTAGGAGGGATCTTACAATTACCATAATCTTGGGAGGATCTCTCAAACTCATTATCAAAATCTCTCTTTTTCTTTTTCTTCTCCTTCTTTTGGTCTCTTTGTAATGGTTGATATTGGTGTAGTTCCAATATTTTGCCTTGGACTTAACATAAGATTTAGATTTCCCATAAGATTTATATCTAGACTTGTATTACTTCTTGTCTTTCTTCTTACCTTTTTTTCTTTCTATCTACTATGAACATATAGGGCCTCCTTAGCAAGTCTTTTATAATTCTTTTTTCACATCTCTTTAGAAATAAATGATGTCACCACCCCATCCATTTTCAACTTGGGGTAGTGCCTCCAATAGTCATACTAAGGTGTTCCCATGAATTTGGCAAATAACAGAAAGTCATGCAACAATCCTATTCTTCCATTTTTACTCCAATAGAGTACAACTGGGTAACAACTGTGTTAAATACATTCAAGTGTTCAACCACATAACCAATATATTCCATCCTAAGTGTCTACAAATTCTTTCTCAAAAATATTTAATTAACAAGATTTTTAGCCTGATAAAAATATCCCAATTTCTTCCAAATTATTGTTGTAGTGGTCTCTTCATGTATATTCAACAATACTAAATTGGTTAAACAAAGTCTAATGAGTCCCTTAGCTTTTTAGTCTATTTTATCCTAGTCTTCTTGTGACATAGAAATATGCTTGGATCTAGATACTACAACTAGTACATCTCTATCCATGATAATATACTCTATGATGAGCTTCTAAAGCTTAAAATTTATGCCCTAACTCCATTTCTATTTTCTCTTCCTACAATAAGATCAAACCATTATACTCAAACTCCCATTCAAACAAAAATTAGTACAAAAAACCCTCTACCCAACACCTATAATTTAAGGTGGTCAAGCTCTAATACCAAATAAAAGGAAGCAAGGTACATCAAAATGTTGCACACACAGTTGCTATCACACCAAAAGATTGACCTGTTAATGACCGATACTACTGCAAGAGTTAATGAATCCACGAGAGGTAGTTAAGCCATGTCACAAACTCAAGCACTGCATTGCACAACACAAGGAGACCAAGGGTGCACACCTTGCAACAATCCCCCTAGCACAAGCGAGGGGTTCAAACCTATGACCCAGGCTCTGATACCAATTGTTGTTGCACCAAAAGATCGACTTGTTAATGCCAGATACAATTGTGAGAGTTAATGAATCCAAGGGAGGTGGTTAAGCCATGTCACGAACCCAAGCATTGCGTTGCACAACACAAGGAGACCAAGGGTGCACACCTTGCAACAAAAAACACTTCCTAAACTAATATTAAGGAGAATATTGTGTTATTTTTTTAGGTTTTCATAATTATAAAAAGAAGAAACACATTTACAATAGATAAAAAATTACAACACAACACAAGTGTATGTGGACTAATTTCTTTGAGAGAAAAAATTCACATTTCAAAGCAACCTGATGTATTATTTAGTAATCTAAACAAAATTACAATATACTCTCAGAGTAAGCCTTTAATGAGTATCACTAACCAATATTTAGAGCAATTCTAATAACATTGTTAGAGTAATCATGCATTAGCTAATAATTAATTAATTATTAGTCTAATTTATTCTCATGCACTTAAGCTAAACTTAGGAGTGTTTTTTTATGTTAACTGAAGTGATCTATTATTAGATCATTATGTCTCATTGTGTGAGATGTTGACACTTGTCATGATCTAATCCCTTTCTCATTTAAGGTTGCTCCTATATAGCACCCAACCCTCGTTGTATTATCATACCTTTGATAACCTTTGAGGACTCTTGATTTTCTTGAAGACTGTTGAGGTTCATTCTGTAGCTTTTTCTTGTTGAGGATCTTAAATATTATTATTTGTAGCTCTCTTGTGTGGAAGGTGTCTCTATTCATTGTTTGATCTTGCGGCTCATGTTTTTCACAATTCTAACATGGTATCAGAGTGAGGATTCAGTGAACCCATTCTCTATTTATGAGGGTTTTTCTTCAAGGGTTATATGCTTCATATCTAGAATCTCCATTATTTTTTTGTAATTTTTGGAGTTGGAAAAATTTTAGGTGCATTTTGGTGTGAAAAGGACCTCAACGTTACATTTAGGAGGCCGATTCACGAATTTTGACTATAAATTTATCAATATTCCTTGTTAGAAGATTTTGAGGCAATTTTTTGTATAGGGGTCATACAACCCTTGTATGACTAGGTACGGGAATTTAAAAAATAAATTAAAAAAATAGTTTTTAATTTTTTAAATAAAAAATAAAAAATATACCAGTAGGTTTATTACCCTTAACAACCAACCGTCCACTGCTTTGAGTCACTAGCAACCCCCTTTGTAGTCACCTGACGATGAAATTTTTTAATCAGTGACGTTTCAAGCATTTTTTCGATGCCAGTACAAATTTTTCTAACTGATGCAATCTGCTAGCATATTTCGGTATGGTATTGAAATATTTTGACAAATCTTCTTTTATTGGCAACCAATTTTTTTTGACAAAGGGAAATATTCCCCGAATATTTCGTTGACGTCAGCATGACGTCAATAGTATGACCGCAAGGTAGGGCCTCTTAAGCCCCTTTTAGTCCTAAAGGAGCTATTTTTTTTCTTTTGGTCATAACTTGGGCATACAATATTGAAATTGGGTGAACAAGATATTGTCTGAAAGTTGGTTTCATCAACTTTCCAGTGGTGTGGGTCTCATCACCATTTTTTGCTATTGGTGCATTCTACAACTTGTTGAAGTTAGAGGTGTTGTTTTCACTCTTGAGCTCATAACTTTTGACTTGTTCCTCTATTTTTTGTGATGGAAGTGGTGTTGAGATGGTCTCTCAGAGCTCTTCACAATCATCCATGTCATTTTTCTAGAATTTTATCTAGGAATGCATTTTATTTAGTTTTTTATGTTTACATACTTTAGTAAATTACTTGGACGTTTTAGCTCTTGAAAACTTTTCATTTACGTGGGATGACTCATTTTTGGCTATTCTATATGTATTTCTAGCTTTTTGTCCTATTTGGGCTATGCTATAGAAATCTTTTACATGTAATTTCTATTTTGTAGACGCACTAAGATAGAGTGCCATTCTAGTGTATCTTTTGGTGATTTCGCACATCCTATTGTGCCTTTTGTACTCTCACTATGATATAAAGTGTCATGGGGAGTTGTGTAGGCCTTTTTTTTTCATCACACCTTTGTCAAGTGAGTGTCCCTTTCACAAAATCCTAGTGATTCTTGCCTCATGCGTGTGTGCTTTAGTTTGCACACCCTTTTATTTGTAGGTACTCTTTTGTGCAGTTCAGATGTTATTTTTTCTCCTACATGCACTTATGGGTTTCACATAGTTTTAGTGGATCTATCTTGGCTCTCCCTTGTCAACATTATGTGGGTTTCTATTGTTGGTGTTAATGCTTCCTTGGTTTCATTTTTTTGAGTGATCTATGTATCTAGTTCTTGTTCTTATGTACTAGGTAGATGCAATGGCTGGTTACCCATGCAATTTGGTGAGATAGATCATTTACCATATGGAAACTCTTGCATTCTTGTTTCCGGAGGTTATTCATTTCAACACTATATCAGTCATCTTTTGATAGTTGTCTACAACTTATTCATGCTTCAATGATGTTCTACATGTTCCTCTTATTTTTGGGACATTATTTTGGAGGCTTCTTAGTCCTTCATTCATTTTTCTCTCTTTTGGAGAGGATTTTTTTCCATATGGCTTTCTCCTTTTCTCCAATTGTGAGAGATTAGATTTTTTGTATATGGGTACCTCATTGGACCTTGTTTGCTGGGACCCATCATGCATTCTCTTTTTAGAGTTTTTAGCTACTCCTTAAGTTCATCTTAAGGGGGGTGTTAGAGTAATCATGCATTAGCTAATAATTAATTAATCTTTAATTAAATATTAGTCTAATTTATTCTCATGCACTTAAGCTAAACTCGAGAGTGATTTTTTATGTTAACTGAAGTGAGCTATTATTAGATCATTTTGTCTCACTGCATGAGATGTTGACGCTTGTCATGATCTAATCCCTTTCCCATTTGGGGTTTCTCCTATATAATAGTCAACCCTCATTGTATTATCATACCTTTGATAACCTTTGAGGACTCTTGATTTCTTTGAAGACTCTTGAGGTTCCTTTTGTAGCTTTTTCTTGTTGAGGATATTGCATATTATTGTTTGCAACTCTCTTGAGTGTAAGGTGTCTTTGTTCGTTGTTTGATCTTGTGGCTTGTGTTTTTCACAATTCTAACAAGCATAACAATACCTACAAACTCACTCTTTATAACTCCATCTTAAGCATCCCATAAGTAGGAGAAGTAGTACCTGAAACCATCAAATGGTAAACCATGAGATGAATCCACCTAAAATGTGGTGTCCAAATACCTAGTTATAAATCCAACACCTAAATCCTAATATGAGTTCATAGGATAAAAAAACATATTCCTTCCACCTTCCATAAGTGCATCATAATCCACTCACTAACTTAAGCATCTTACTTTGGATTCATTATCTCTATTCAAAAATTAATTACTACATGTCATAATACACATCATATGTTTTTCAACAAGTGTAACCCCCTCTAATAATTATTTTCTATGTTTGATATGTTTTTACATTTCCAATGTAGGAGGCACAAATTTTGAAAGTCATAACTTTTGATTTGAGAGACTTTAGGGCCCATTTTTAATTAATTGTGGAGCTTGAAAGTATCTATGAAACATGCATCTTTGGACACAATTCCAAACAATATTTTTTATTTTTCCCAGAAACAAAGTTTATAGCTTAAAAATTGAGTTTTTATGTTTTGTAGTCTAAAAATTGTATTCTTTATATACCCAAAATTAGGAGCAAGGTTGAGAAACCTTTCCTAATATTGTTTACCACTTCATTTTTATATTTTGCATTGAAACATAGAGGTTTTAATTTTGTAAGAGGGGTTAATAAACCCTTGAATCCATCATTAAATTTAACTCTTAAGTTAGACAAGTCAAGTTTAGTATGTGGTGTTTGAGTTAAAAATCCAAATTGTAGAGCACTTATGTTTCTACCCCCTAGTTGAGCATTACTACTCCCAAGCCCTCCTAGCGACTCTCTAAACACAATGTATCCCCCATTCTATTTTGTCAATATTGTTAATTTTTTTCTTTTTTAAGATGGATATTTAGTTGCTTAGGTGTATCTTTTTTATTAAGTGATGCAATTATTATTTATCTATTTGATTGCAAAATATCAATGTCTTCTATGGAATTCTCATGTTTAGCCACAACCCCTATGGTGTAGTCATTTATAATCAATTCCTTTGATGATGGTGAGTTCTTATGATTCTCCTTGTACTTAATGTTTTCAACAGTAGCTCCACTGATACATTCTATATCCTTCTTGTTTTTTAACTCATCTTCATCAATGACCCCTTTGGCATATTATAAAATGACTTATATCTAGCATTTTCTATCCTTATGTGGTACCTCTCTTATCACTCTCGAATATGTTTTAATCTCTTTTCTTTTATTTTCAATTCCATAGCTAATTCAATTTCTTCTTGAATCCCTCTTACCTTCTTATTATCTCCTTTTGTCACGAGTGTTTTTGATTTGGTATTTCATTAATCCTTTTATTCATCCCTTATGGCTTATTCTCATCCTACTTTTATTAGTAGAACCTCTTTAGATTTTGCTTCAAGGTCCCCCTTTTTTCATTTGCCATCCTTTAGGTGGCTAACCCCCTCTCATAAGGCTAGAACCTAGAGTATCCCACAACAAACCATGAAAAATTTCCCTACTTATCTGTACTCCTTTCTTATTAACTCCTTTACTATTGAAAGTGATAGATTTATTGACTTGATCCTTTCCTCTATCAATTAAGCAAGGTTTGTATAATGAAACCAAAATGCTAGCACTGATAACACACATATCAAGGATTTGAGCTTGAGTTCTTGAGGATTATATTTATACCCTAGTATTAATGATAAGAGGAAGGTTAAGGGTTTATTTGGTAAGTGACAAAAAGTTGTGGTAGGATAAAATAGTTAAAATTGAATAATTCTACACATACACACATACATCATATAGCATAACTCATTAGACATCCATTATACCAACTTGTGGTATATCATCTTCTTACATCTCATTATGTATATACATACATACATATACATACATGTATGCCTACATGTATATATACACATGTATGTATATCTCATATTCTCATATCTCATTATGTACATATACATACATGTGTATGTCACGTATATATATGTATATACATATATACATGTACGGATGCATATATAAATATCTATTTATCTATATGTATGTGTATATATATAATGTTCACTTATACATCAACCTTCTTTCATATATTTCACATTCATCTATATCATATATTACTCTAACTTACACATCATTGTTGTATCTCATAGTATTATTTATATCTAAGTACGATTATACAAGGGATTGAGCCTCTTGTAGTTGATATGTATTTTGGATGATCTAGTACTCGACAAGTTATGGTACATTCCCTTTGTGATAAATTTATCTTGTTGCACAATTGGCTTTGTCTTGCTAACAAAGCTCATAGGGGTGAAGCTTTGAGACTTCTTGGAAGGTAATCCATTTCAGTACTACTCTAACTCAAGCATACTTAACCATAAAGCTTCCTTTAAGATCAAGTGGAATTAAATTGCTATCCCATTGCAAAATATTTGACAAGTATTTTTCCTTATACCATTCATTACATAGTTTTTTAGCTCATTCATTGTCAAGTAGGTGGTATTTTTAATAGCATGTCAAATTATGTGACGTTTTATTAGGATTCAACTATGTAGTTATTGAGTTAAAATCATTGACCCATATTTGATGAGTAGTGGTTCACAAGAATCTATCTCTCATGAGCATGAACAGTCCACTTGGGATTGATTGCATCTAGGTAATACTCATAGGAGTGAAGCATTGATACTTCTTGGGAGGATGCCCATCTTGGTATTGCTTTGATTAATCTTGCTTAACCATGCAATTTCCCTCAAGTCCAACCCCACTTAGCTTGCTTCCTCTTTTGTAAAACCTTTAGCAACTATTGTGCTTTATGAACCATTCATTATGGATCTCCTTAGCAACGATGCTTCACCCTTATGATCATTCATGCTCATAAGAGATGAGTTCTTGTGAATGACTACTTATGAAATATGGGTCCATGAGTTTGACTCAAGAACTATGTAGCTGATTCTTGATAAAACATCACATAATTTGACACATTACAAAGAACATCACCTACTTAATAATGAAGCTAAGGAGATCTATAATGAATGATTCACAAGGCATAACATTTGCTGAAGGTTTTGTAAATAGAATAGCAAGTTAAGTGGGCTTGGTTTTAGGGGAAGCTCTATAGTTAAATGCACTTGAGTTGGTAATATTGGGATGAGTGACCTCCTAGAAAATCTCAATGCTTCACCCCTATGAACATCATCTTGATGCAATGAGTGATAAGTGAACCATTTAATGAATTGATACTCATGAAATATGAGTCAATGAATATCTTCAAATATAAATCATGTGAACATCATCTAAATATAATAAATATTAAGAATCTATTTTTATTTATAAAAAATAATTCTTCTAAACCAATATTCATAAAATATGGATCAATAAATTTTAAAAAAACTTTAAAATTAAACCTTATCAAACATCACAATAAAACTAAGGAGTTGAATCCCATTAATCAGGACTTAGTGTGATTGCAATGTTCTTCGCGTATTGCCGAATAAAAGAATCTTCTCAATAATATCACGATCACTGTAGTAAGAAATACGATACGACAGTTCTATATCATGTCGCGTGTTCCTTGGATTTCTCGATAAATCCATTCAAGTTCTGAGGAAGAACTGGAGACTTTTTTGGCATTTTAAAGGCGCATTGATACAAGAAATCAACAAGTCTGTGAGACAGCGGGGAGGAGGAGGATCTTGCTATGGAGGCGATAACGGCGATAGTATTTTTGGGTAGTTTCATTGGTCAATTGAGCATTGTTGTAATACGTATGCGAGCCATTATAATCTTCACTCAGCGTTTGTTTGCCTGCATTAATCTCAACTTTCCCTAATTTGAAAACCTCGGTCATAGTGCTATTTAGCGCCCAGATCCTGCTTCGAATAAGTGATTCAGAGTACGTTGTGCTGAGGATTATGTGTATGCGACAGTTTTCAGCTATTTTATGATCCAATTGTACATAAAATTATCCTCTCCATGAAACGTTTTTTTGTAATGCAGGATATGGAATTAAAAAACTATCTGGGGTTTTAAAATCTTTCATGTTTTATATTCTATATAGATTTTTGATGTGCAGTGTGTACCTAAGCAGTTGATTTTTCGGTTGATTTTCTTTGGGAATTCGTGTCAGTGTTGAGGGTTTGTTTGTTTGGATAGAAGAGTTAATTGTATTTATCAGAGCTTATTATACAGAGATAGTCTTCATAATTGTATTAGTCCAAGCAATGGGTGATCTCAGAAATATTGAAATTTAATTACAACTTTAGAGTACAGTTCGGAGCTAAAGATATTCTAAAGAAATAAGACTTTGTTGAATCGTTTGAGGAAATAGGTTTAAAGGCTAGAATGGCGTAAATTTTTAGTTAAAGTAACAATTGTCTGGCACTTTAGCTGTTGAGGAAGACTTTCAAAATCCAGGCAAAATACCAAAAATATAGTAGGTCACTTACAAGTCTTGTAACCGTGTTCGGGAAAGTTCCACGTCCATAAATCTCTCTGAAACCCCAAAATCACAAAATACAAAACTTTTAAGTTCTGATGAAGTTCATTTCACCAAAGATTCAATGATGCTTTTCGTTTGGGAGTGAACACAAACGGATAACATAAGCAGCCCACAAATCAGTATGTTGTAGATTAGCATATTTTCTTAGAGACTGCTATATGGAAACATACAGCGCTGATCACGGAAATCCCAGATTCTCTGGATGATCTCATCGCAGATAGAAAGAGTCTTCTTCTTTAGAAACTCTGTTTTAGCTGTTTCTATTTTCTGTAGATCATTCTGTTTCCACTCTCTCTAACAGTTATTATTTAAAACCCCTTTACCCAACGTTCTGGGTATGGAAGAATACATAGAGCATTTTCAGTATTCACTTGGTATCAGAGCAACGATCCTCTGCGTTGCTTTTTGCCCATCTCCCCTTCCCTCTGCGTTGCAGCCTGCACACTCTGTTCTTCCCGCACCTCGCCCGTCATGGCCAACTGTACCACCAGTGCCGCCCACACACCCACCTCCCCACGCTCCCCACTCTCCCCACTCTCCCCACCTCCACCACCCTCTACTCTCCAACCGGTTCCCCTTCACCACGCGATCTCTGTCAAACTGGTTCGTGAAAACTACCTTCTCTGGCGCACGCAGTTCCTCCCGCTTCTCCAAAGCTATGACCTGGAAGGCTACGTTGATGGAACCATTGCTTGTCCCCCTCGTACTCTCTCTCCGACAGGCCCTCCTTCAGCAGCACCTGGTGGCCAATGTCGCCACCCGTAATTGTGCTCCCAATCCTTCTTCTTAGCACAATAATCGCGGAAGGAACCACAATCATCGAGGCCATGGGAACAACAATCATGGTCAACGCCCTCCGTCCATGCCTATTCAGGTGACACGACTGTGCCATCTTTGCGGACGTAAGAACCACACGGCCAACACTTGTTGGTTCAGATTTGATAAAACCTATCAGGAGATGCCCCAATCGGCTGCCCCCCCCTCTACATACGTGGAAGCACCCTGTCCCTATCATCACTATGGCGTCCCTCATCAACAGTCTTCTTCCTATGCGTCGTCTCAGATTTCGGTCGATCCTAACTGGTATCCTGATAGCGGAGCTACTAATCATGTCACCCTGGACTTGAGTAACCTACAGATTCACCATGAGTATGATGGCCCTGACAAGCTTCGCGTTGGTAATGGCTCTAAACTCTCTATTTCTCACATTGGTAGATCACAAATTTATCATTCCTCGTGTTTATTTCATCTCAATGATATTTTGCATGTCCCTAATGTCACGGCTAACCTTCTCTCTGTTTCAAAATTTGCCTCTGACAATGACGTCTTTTTTGAATTTCATCCACACTTTTTCCTTGTAAAGGATCGGTGCACGGGGCTGGTAGTTCTTCGCGGGCAGCATAAGGATGGTCTCTATCGCCCATCTTCGAGTGTTTCTCCACCCTCTCAGACCCCTTCTACAGCCTTTGTTGGTGAACGGACTTCTCTTGAGAGATGGCACCAGCGTTTAGGTCACCCTATGCCACAGACTGTTAGGCATATTGTCGGAGTCGAGTCGCTCCCTATTAGTCGGAATAAATTGGGTCTTTGTAGTCCGTGTCAAGTTAGTAAGAGTCACCAATTGTCGTTTAATTTTAGTTCTACTACTTGCACACATCCTTTGGAATTAATTGTTTCTGATATTTGGGGTCCTTCTCCCTATGTCTCTTATGATGGATTTCGTTTTTATTTTATTTTTGTGGATATTTATAGTAGATATACGTGGCTCTTTCCATTATCTCATAAGTCAGATGCTCTACCTACATTCATTAATTTCAAGACTAAAATTGAGAATCTACTTGGCCATAAAATCAAAGCCTTCCAATCCGACAATGGGGGGGAATTTATTAAATTTAAACACTTTTTGGCCTCCCAGGGAATCACCCAACGCTTTTCCTGTCCCTACACCCCACAACAAAATGGTTTAGCCGAGCGCCGACACAAACACATTGTGGACACTGGTCTTACCCTCCTTCATACGGCTTTAGTTCCCTTCACCTATTGGACCGATGCATTCCTCACAGCCTATTACTTGGTGAACCGGTTGCCCACCCCCATCCTCAACAATTGGTGCCCCCTACAGTGTCTGTTTAACACGGGTCCTGACTATCGAGCGATGCGTGTCTTTGGGTGCCTCTGTTTTCCCTACCTTTGTCCCTACAACTCTAATAAGCTAGAGTCACGTTCTCTCCCTTGTGTCTTCTTGGGTTACAGCTTGGTTCACAAAGGCTATAAATGCCTCCATCTTCCCACCAACAGGATGTATATCTCTCGGCATATTGTGTTTGATGAAGGGACCTATCCATTTGCTGCTCGCCAAAACGCACCATCACCAGGCTCGATCTCTGCACCCTCTCAGGTATCCACTCTCCCACTTTATCACTCACCTGCATCTAGTGTGTCTTCACTTCCCTTGCAAGAACCTCACCATGGTCTCTCTATCCCCCTAGATGCCTCCTCTTCTCCTAGTCATGACCCCCCTACCCGTGTTGAGTTTGCTGCCCCCACCCCAGTGATTTCGGCCCCACCGTCTCCTAGCTGTGACCCCCCTTCCTCCCCTTTGCTGTTACCTTCGCCAAGCTCGATGGTTCCTCCTACGAATGTGCATCCCATGGTCACAAGGTCCAAAGATGGCATTTTTCGGCCCAAGACATACAGTGCTACTAAGCACCCCTTATCTCCTGATGATATTGATGAGGCCACATGTTTTTCCCAAGCCAAAGTGGACCCACAGTGGCGCTTGGCTAGCTTGGCTATGGATAATGAAATTAATGCACTTCTCCAAAATGGGACGTGGAGCCTAGCCCCACCCAAGCCCCACTTAAATGTTGTTGGGTGCAAATGGGTTTTTAAATTGAAAAAGAAAGTAGATGGCTCAATTGATCGCTACAAAGCACGACTAGTTGCCAAGGGGTTCAATCAGTAGGAAGGAATTGACTATGGGGAGACCTTTAGTCCTGTGGTCAAACACTACACCATTCGTACAATTCTCACTATTGCACTCTCTATGGGTTGGCCCCTTCACCAACTCGATGTGCAAAATGCTTTCCTCCATGGTGTCCTTGAGGAAGAGGTTTACATGAAGCAACCATCGGGCTACATTGATCCCCAGTTTCCTACTCATGTGTGTAGACTCCACAAGTCTCTCTACGGTCTCAAACAAGCTCCACGGGCTTGGTACCACCGCCTGAGCACCTTTCTCCAACAGGTTGGGTTTGTGGGTTCCAAAGCTGGCACTTCGCTATTCATTAAGCGAACTGCCCACTCCACTGTTTTTATGCTTGTTTATGTCGATGATATTATCATTACTGGGTCTACTATGGACTATGTTCAGGATCTGATATCTCAACTTCAGTCAGCTTTTGTCATCAAGGACTTGGGTTCTCTCCATTATTTTTTGGGCATCGAAGCACTTTCAACTCCTACAGGGCTTCTCCTATCTCAAAGGAAGTATACACTTGATCTTCGCAAGAAGACAAAGATGGACGGTGCAAAACCGGTCCGCGCTCCTATTTGCAGCCAAGAAAAGTTGTCTAAATTCACCGGCTCTGCCTTCAGTGATCCAACTCTATACAGGAGTGTTGTTGGTGCTCTTCAGTATCTCACCCTTACGAGACCTGATATTGCTTTCGCCGTCAATAAGGTATGTCAGTTTATGCAGCAACCCACTGATGATCATTGGAACGCTGTCAAGCGTATCTTGCGGTACCTAAAGGAAACTCCCTCTTATGGACTGCAACTTAGCAAGTCTAGACGTCTCACTCTTAATGCTTTTTCTAACTCAGATTGGGTTGGCTGCCCTGATGACCGCCGTTCTACTAGCGGTTACTGCATCTTCCTTGGCCCAAATCTGATTTCATGGAGTGCTTGAAAACAAAAGACCGTCTCAAGGTCTAGTACTGAAGCTGAATATAGAGGAGTTGCCATAGCCATTGCTGAGCTAATTTGGATTCAATCCCTCCTCTCTGAACTTGGATATTCTCCCATTGCTCCCCCTGTTCTATGGTGTGACAATCTTGGTGCTACGTATCTCACGGCTAATCTAGTCTTTCATGCATGGACTAAGCACATTGAGATTGATTATCACTTCGTTCATGAGAAAGTTGCTAACAAAGGTCTTGCTGTTCGATTCATCTCTACAAAAGATCAGGTTGCAGATGTCTTCACTAAGGGGTTGAGCTCTGCTCGATTTGCATTACTTCGGGACAAGTTGACCGTACAAACACCCACGCTCAACTTGCGGGGGCATATGGAAACATACAGCGCTGATCACGGAAATCCCAGATTCTCTAGATGATCTCATCGCAGATAGAAAGAGTCTTCTTTAGAAACTCTGTTTTAGCTGTTTCTATTTTCAGTAGATCATTCTGTTTCCACTCTCTCTAACAGTTATTATTTAAAACCCCTTTACCCAACGTTCTGGGTATGGAAGAATACATAGAGCATTTTCAGTAATCACATGCTATTTGCTTGCAATCTTTACGCGTTTGCAATAAACTATTCATTTGCATTTCAGTATAACTTGTGTTTCTTGGGTCAGAATTGGTGCTTAGGGTATTGCTTTCATAGCATATTGTGCAATTTAGTATGTTGTCTATTGGATTGCTATCAAATTTTGTTCCTCGTAAAAGCTATGAATCCCTTTGGGAGGTTGGAAACCTGTTTCCTGATTTCCAAAATGTTTCCCCAGCCGAAAAGCTTCTGAAAATTTCTATAGAGGATCCAAAAATCCATATTCATTTTTTGGTAGTTTTCAACCAAAATTTAGGAATTTCTAGTAAAGTTAACTGTGTTGGGATAAGGCTTTTATGAACTATCTGTAGTTTGCAATACAGTTTCCATTCTAGGAGTTTACACATGTTTCCAATACTATCGTCAATAATTTCTACCATTCCCAATACTGGTTTTTATTTCTTTGAAAACTATACCCGAAACTTCTCTCTGTTTTTGAATGTATCTATTCCATATGACTTAAGATAACTAATGTTTCAGGAGTTTTTAAGTACACATTACCTATTCTTGGCGCTATAAAACTTGCAAATAGCCTCAGTTATTTTATGAAATTGTGCTTGAAAAGCTTGGAAATTCCTAGCTACCTTTTTCTTTTTAGTTACAAAATCGGGGATCTATTAATGGGACCCCAACCCAAGTATTGCATAGACCATACTTTCTGAACATAGTAACAGAAATCTGGAAAAAAACCTGATTAATCCTGATTTTTATAAAATCTGCCGGATGGACGATTTTTTCCTATTTCAAACTGCAAAATTGCCAAAAAAATGCAAATAAAATCATGCTTATTTTCGCGCGAAAAATAAACACCATGAGACCATAGCTTGTTGTTTACTATTATGCTTTAATAGATTTTTTCCAAGCATCCATAGCTTGTTCGAAAGCACTTGTTTTAGGCTTTTAGCCATAGCAGCAAGGCAGTGAACTGTTTGATAAAATGCTTTGGTAGACATGTATGAAAAATGTGGTAGCATAGACAAGGCAGTGAACTGGTTGAAAAATTGCCTCAAAGAAATGTGGTTGCTATTGATTGTCATGGCATTCCATCACCATGAGACCACATTTCTTTGAGGCAATTTTTGATCCAGACAATGAGTGGATTGCTGGTGATGAATTTCTTGAGGCTGAGGATTTTGAGATCCTAGCGGAGTCCAACTTTGATACTCATTTGATTGAACGACTTAGGAGAGGCAAAGCCCCAGGAGCTTCATCATCAGGACCTGCATCCCTCTAGCATAGCTCTATTTATAGTAGCAACTAGCAAGAGTCATTGGCTACTTTTGATTTTTTAAAACTTTGTACTCAGTTTATAGGTTGACTTTGTACAAACTATATTGTAATTGAAATTTTGTCATCTATCAGTTATGCATCGTGAACTGATGCTTTGAAAGATGTGGAATGCAATGTAATCAGCGATATGAATATAAACAACAAAATCAATTTTCAATGATTCATTAGTTAAACTCTCTATTTTATTTGTTCTCTATAACTCTATTGTTTTGGAAATGCCTTTCAATTAAAAAAAACACAGTTTTTGTCTATTATTCTACAATTTTTTACATTTTTTTAAAATCCGATTTTTTCAAACAATCTTGAACTTTTGGTTTGCCCATTTTTTGCCCAAAAGATTTTTGTTGCTATTTCACCATTAAAATAAAGACACCATTACACTAGAACAGAGACATAAAACATATACCCATCACCAGCACTGCAGTGTACGTTTACAGGAGAGCCAACCTAAAAACAAAATACAAATACTGCAACCCAAAACAGAGCATTCTCAGCTGATACAGCCCAAACACAATCCCTCTTACAGAAGAGATACAGAAGCCTAATGACCTACAGCACCAGAAAACATCATTAATATGAAACTAAAAAGGAACCTAAGCACTACCATTGCCTTCAAGGAGCCATCTTCCATCACTCTGATACTCATCCATACAACGCATTCACTGAATGCAAGAATGACACCACCCAACATAATTATCAATTGCTTCTTGATACTACTATCAGTCAAGCTTTCAAACACTTAAAATCATCATGTTTCCATGCCACACCTTAACAAGTCATGATGATTATGAAGCTCATTAAAACCATACAACGACCGATTGCCCTCTATAAGAGAGGCAGAATCGACCCCATCATCTATATCCTTTCTATTAAAGTGAAGTCTTCAAGCATGGACCCTTGGTTAGCTAAGAGATCTCCCATTTTATTTTCGGTTCTATAGCAATGAAAGATATTAGGAGAGATAAACTTTGAGTGCTATCCTTTAATCTCTTCTAGAAGTGCATTCAATTTCCAATTTGGACATTTGCCCTTTAATCACCACACTAACAACTCCTTGTGAATTCCCTTCAACCTTCATTTCACGATATTTAGCATCATAGGTAGCTTTGAGACCAACGAGCAAAGCTACCCATTCTGCAAAATTATTTGTTTGCTCTCCCAAAATGATAGAACCACTTAACATAAAGCCACCTTTATGATCACACAACACAAATATAGCCCTAACCTGTCTAGGGGATCCTTTGGAAGCCCCATCAAAATTCAACTTCACATCCCTACTTGGGCCCTTCTATCTCGATTCTTCCCTACACTCTATTTTTCCTATCCATCCATGAATGGGAAAAATCCTAGCCACCTTACTTATAATTATAGTTTTTTGTTTGTTAAATGAAATGATTATACTTCTACTTGCTTTTTAGGTAGTCCATGGTATGTATAGGCTCTAACAGCCAGAAAAAAGCCGTGGCTAGTCTCTTTGGGTAAATTAGACCTTCTTGTTATAGCTTACAAGTTACAACATGAACATGATAATCAACTCTAAATGCTAGTCATGTTGTGTGAGTTCTAGGCTGTTTATTGTATCCATTTGTATATTTACTTTCCATGCTTTGTTATGATGGTACTTATTTTCAGCCTATTGGTTTTCTCGACATGCCGTGATACTAGCCCATATATTTCTAGGTCCATCCATCTATTGCTTTCTGTATTTGTGCAATATTTTCTATGCGTTGAAATTGGTCTCCTCCTCCAATTTTCTGTTTCTAAGATGGTGGGATGATAGGGGACATTCCTTGGTTGTCCCCATTTTTTTCTAGAAAGGAAAAATGTTCCTGAAATGGCAAGCATTTGGATGTCCTAGGGACGGTTGGGGACTTTGAGATGTTCCTTGGGCTTGATTGTACAACCCCAATTTTTTTCTAGAAAGGCAAAATTTTGGATGTCCTAGGGATGACTGGGGATGCTTGAGATGTCCCTTGACCATCCCAAGGATGTCTAGGCATCCTCGATGGAAAAGGGATTTTTTGTGTGTGTGTTTTAAATACTTTGATTTATGAAAAACCTAGTTTAAAAGGGGTTGGGGGATCCCACAACCCCCTACACCCCTTATCCAACCCTAAATGCCTCAAATATAAAACTTAAACCTTTTAGTTTTTATTCTTTTCACTTTTGTGTTTCCCATCGACGAGGTTTGGATTTTTCATTCTCAGTTATTAGCTCAACAGCTTGAAGGCAGTCACTGTTACTTCACACTTTCTAATTTCAGTAGTAGTTGCATAGTGTTTTAGAAGAGGAATTAAGGGGACTACGAATTTTCTAGCCATTAAGGTTGGATCTACACTTAGTAGTCAATTTTACATTTTTACTTTCTTTTTCTTTTGTTTTTCCATTAAACTTAGGGAGTTTGTTTATGTGTTTTTCATTTTGTTCTAACACTTAACCACAGTTCTGCAACATTAACAGCTCGTGAAACAATTCTTTGATCTTTCAGAAGCCAATGAAGATCACTAACAAGCCCATATTGCAATTAAGTTTCAGTTGGTGAGAATTGATTGAAAGGGAACTCAAATTCTCCCAACCCATTGCTTTCAATAAATCCCTTGCATAAAGCCTGTTGAGGTGGATCCTAGCCGACTTTGAAATGAATGCATTCTGACAAATTCCTAAGAACAAAATCAAGCGCCATGCCTAATTAAGAACTTTCTGATAGTCGAAAACTGATAAGAAGATATGGAAACTATGGCGGTCGCTTTAAATACTCGGGCAGGCGAATCTTTGAATAATAATGGTGCCTGCAGCTTTCTGCTTTCTAACATGGTGCCCCTTGTCACACTTCCGCCTTCAATAGTGCTTGCTCAATTCCTTCCCGAGCTCAAGACAAGTGGCGTTCTTCGCCGACAAGTGGCGTTCTCCGTTGCTCCTTCGATGCTATATGCTTTTCTCCTTAAGAAAATTCCTGCCTGGGACACGTGGCACGTGGGCGGGAATCATTGGGGCTTTCCTTCGAGCTGCCCTTAAGAAACTCCACAGTGCCGACACGTGGCACGCTCCACTTCAAAGACTTCAAAAGAAAAAGATGCTTTAAACAAAGACTGTGCGGCCACCACGTGGTGCCATCTCACGCCTTTGCAAGAGGAGAAGGCTGCGGTCTTGCTTGAATTTGCGCCAAGCTTCCACGTGGCGAGTCTCGAGGGTGCGATATACAAAAATACATGGAAATCGTGGGTTTATAAAGGAATAAATCGGAACAAAAGGGAAAAAACCGTGGAGCATATAAAACATGGAAACAATGCAAGGCATGGAAAATAATAATGAGCTCTAGGGAAAAAGCTCTATAATATGCATTTCATGACTTAGTGTAATAACTAGGGAAACATCCTTAGCAATCCATAACTATTTTTACCTTTGGAGATTCATGTAGTGCATACCCACATCTTGTTCTTATGCAGTGATGTCCTTATCAACTTAATAGAGGTTATAGCAATAGGTTAGTTCTTGGTCTAGTGATTGCTTTTGAGGTTAGGAAAACATTGGGTACTATCGCAACAGTTTAACCATTTATCTATCTTTAGTTGTGTTTAATCCTATTTAGGATATCTCTAGGGAAACCCCTTGGGTTTAGCTGAGCTCAAAGTTTCTTGGAAGAATGCTTGTGATGCGGTGAAATGGGACATTGACCATTTGAATATGCACATGTAGTAGAGTAGCATAGGATGAAAGATTGAGGCAAGTAATTGTGTTGAGGAGGGGAGTTCAAAAAGTAGTGCATTAGTTAACAATGCAAAAAATCCAAAAGGATGAGAAGTGCTTGTTATGTGATGATTCCTATTGAAATAGCCAAAGGAACCAAGTTGCGGCTTAGCTTAGCATAACACCCTCAAATTGATGAGCAGACTGAGATGGTCACTGGGAGTCTAGGAGACATGTTGAGGTATTTGGTAGGAGACTGGTGTAGATTTAGATTTAGTCTTGGCCAAAGCAAAGTTTGCATACAACAATTTTAAAAATTGGAGCATCAAAAAGAGTCCATTCTAGGTTGTTTATGGGAGAAATTTGAAGGGAGTCATTGAATTGCGTGAAATCCCATTAGAAATTAGGATGAGCACAAAAGGGAAGGATTTCATAGTATATATGTGTGACATGACATCCACTCAAAAAAGTAGGAGGAAGGATAGAGAGGAGCAATGTGCAATACAAGGAGTGTGCGCCAGAGGAAGGTGAGAAGTCAAGATTCAAGTTGAAGACCAAGTATTGGCACACTTGCATGGAGAGATATTTCTCAAGGACACATACAATAAGTTGACGTAAAAAAGATAGGACCCTACAAGATTTTGTGCAAGTTCACAAAGAATGCCTATGAGATCAAACTACTTGAAGGAATAGATATATCGTCCATGTTCAATGTTGCCAACTTGTATCCTTATGTGGAAGGACAAAATGAAGGGGAGAGAGATGATGGTGCAGAAATGAGTGCAATTGAAATAGAGATATGAGATGCTAGAGAGAAGGTGTGAAGAGATAGAATAGGTGTTAGATACTAGTCAAGAAGACGCGCAAAAAGGAGTACAAGGAATATTTGGTAAAATTGAAGGGGCTTGAAGTGGAAGATGTAACCTAGCTTAGTGCATCATAGTTTGCTTGCTACCATTAGAGAATTGGATTTTAGATAGAATATGTGCATGAGTAGGGGCAGCAAAGCAAGGTAAGTGGCATTCAAAGGAGCCATGAATGACAAGTAGAGAGAGGGTGGCATGGAAAGGAGAGCCAAGGCCAATGGTAGTTGTTAAGAAACAATGACAAAATTTGAATTAAGGCATTTAATGCTAGACTTTGAGTAGGTAAATTTTAAAAAGATGCAATCTTGGCACCTAGGAAAAATTCTGTATGAGAGAGGAGAGAGATAGGATTAGGATCATTCAGGTTGGATCCAAAGTCTATTGTATATATTCAAACTAAGCTTGAGTCACTATAAAGGAATGCAAGCTATCCATTTCCGAGTTAGCGAGAATATAAGAATTTTAAGGGTAAATTGTTTTTCTAGGTGTTTTATTTCTGCTGTATACCTTGTGCAGTGTGTCCTTGGCTTCCTTTTAGTAGAAACTTCAATTGCCACTGCATCACAAAACAAATGGATTTCATTTTTATTGTATAAAGTGCACAATCCAATTTACCATTGAACATATTTACAATCCAATCAATAAAAAAAAGATAATAGAAGCTTAGATAAAAAAAGCAATGGAAAGGAATCACATTCCAAAACAAAATTTTCATTAGGCACAAATCCCAAGAAACATCTCTATCAAGGGCCAAAGGCCAGAGTCTCAAAATTACAAACTTGTATATATTCAAGAACAATGTGCTACCAAGGTACATCAATCACAAAAGTATATTCAAGCACACAACAATGTTCAACCATTGGTGCCACAAGGGCCTTTGGAGGCAAAGGATCCTTGGGCTTATTGCTCCACTTCTTGGCATCAAGTTCCTTTGTAGAGTTAGGTAAAGGCTCCCATTTCCTTTGCTCCACTTCTTCATTATACCTATCCTCTATAGGATATTGCTTTTGGGAGTGCAAAGAAATAGCGAGGCCTAAAGATGGGAATTTATCCTTCTTTTCCTTTTTCCATGACCATTGGCATTGCCATGTAGTGAAGGCCAACCACCATTACTCAGTAGATGATGCCAATGAGGTGAAGGAGAAAAGGTTGAGCACCTATGTGAATGACACCAAGTACTACCATGATCTCCATGTTCTCTTGTTGAAGGGAGTTGCATTGCAGTGAATTTGGGAGAACCCAAGTGACTGCTTAAAGGGAAAATCCTTGTGGCAAATACAATTGTAGAGTTCCTCCACCTCCAATGCCACTTTATTTTCCTGTAATTGTATTTGTAGCCTAACCTTAGATTTAATGGAAACCCTATTAGCCATTAAAAAGAAACATTCCAACTTTTCATGATTGAATACAACAAGATTTTTATCTTTCTGAAGTAGAAAGATAAGTTCAATATGAAAAGCATGCTATATGTGCTTACATTTTGTAGGAAGCAAGGCTTATCCACTAGTAAAACAATAAACTGACTGAAAGGTTTGGGCGTAAAGAGCTTGAAGAGACATGTTCGGCACAAACAAATAATCAAATATCAAATGCTTAAAAGGCTCGGGTTGGCCACAAGAGAAACTGTTGGGGTTTTACATACACGTGTACCTTGGTTGATTGCCTAGGGTCAGGCCTTGAGGAAAAATACACCAAGCAAATTGACCTTGATTAAGCTTAACAGTAGCTTCTATATGGTATTGATTCTCCTTGACCAAGTGGAGGCAAAGGAATTAAGATTATAACATTTATTAAGGGTCTCTTAAGGAACAAGTTTGAAGGATGGTCACTAATAACAATGTTGGTATTCATACCAATGATAAGGTGAGTCGACATGCCACCTCTAGTTTTGCCACCAAAAAGGTGGAGCTTTCCAACCACTTTTGTGGAGTAACTCATACTGAACTACCATTTGAACTTTGCTGTTATATTCAACGTCCCTGCTATTATAATTAAACTTAAGCCTTTGATTAAAGTAAAAGATAGCAATTTCCACTGTGATTGTTGAAGAGGTTAGCAATGGTGGGGTTTTTTTTCATAAGGAAGGGCAGGGCTTTAACCCAAGGCACCTCTACAAAGGGAATGCTCATGAAAATTGAAGATTTGGGTTCACCATAAGGAGTAGGGGTTGACAGAAATCCCAGTTCAAAATTTGTCTCTTCCAAACAACCCATGCTTTGATGGCTTCCCAAGGTTTCCAAATGTTCTCAACCATAAAAGTGGCAGTGATTTGAATGAACACAATGGCAATCAGACAGTGAAAACCTAACCTCTTCAAGTTGTGCAGCTAGATATGCTACATGAAAGGATGCAATGTCTAAGCTTAAGCTTCTATGCTTCTTTCCCTTCAATGGCCATGGCCCCTAATAATCCACTTAGTACAAACATACAAAGTGTTGAGCGTTGTTTTTTGATATCAACGAGTCTCATTCTACCTATTTCTGTAGGACAACATGGTTCCCAAGTCACTTTCTGCAAGCTTTACTCCCTTTAGAGTTAGCATACTAAAATCCTTGAAAGTTTGTTCAACCTTGTTGTAAATAGCCTTGGAAAGAGTCCAACAAGAAGTGTAATAAACATGCTTTTGAACAAATTTGAAACTAACCAGTAAGGAATAATCATAATGGCTTAGGGATCCAGTTAGATATTTTCTTCTGCACACTTTGGTATACATAGATCCACAACTTTGAATACGAAGCTTGAAAGGCAAAGGTGATACCCAAAAACTTGAACATTTTTGCATGGGAGAGCCATGTCCAAGCAAATGTGTCTAACCAGGAAGGTTTGATTGCTTATAGCATTGTGTTGTGGGCCATTGAATTCTCAAGCTTGAAGTGACACAAAAGATCTTGATGCACTTTATAGCATTATCCTCAACATCTTCTTCCAAAGGGTGAGAAATGAATCATCTGCAAAATTCCCCTTGAAAAGTTGAGCTTTGGAAGGCCCAGGAAGGGTGTTGTCTTTGAGTAGACCATGGGAAGCATAATCAAATTAAAAAGGTGTCCTATTCAACAAACAGAAAAGTGTCAATGATTGGCAAAAACTGTAGTAATTTTAACAAGGTATAACAAGCTTATATGACCAAGTAATTATACCTTTAAGTCAGGCGCATGCAGGTTGAGATGATGCCTTTGATCAATCCATGGAAGCATAACCAAATTAAAAAGGAGGCCTATTCAAGAAATGGAAACATGTCAAGGATTGACAAAAAGTGCAGTAATTTTAACAGGTATAACAAGCTTCTATGACCAAGTAATTATACCTTAAAAGTTTGGAGCATGCAACCTGGACAGTCCCTTTATAAGTTGAGAGCTTTGGAAGGCCTAAGAAGGATGTTGCCTTTTATTAGTCCATGGGAAGCATAATCAAACTGAAAAGGACTCTATTCAAGAAACAGAAAAGTGTCGAGGATTGGCAAAAAGTGTAGTAATTTTAACAAGGTATATAACAAGCTTCTATGACCAAGTAATTATACCTTAAAGTCAAGAGCATGCAAGTTGAGGTGACTACTTTGATTAGCCCATGGGAAGCAAAATCAAATTAAAAATGAAGCCTATTCAAGAAATGGAAAAGTGTCAAGGATTGTCAAAAAGTGTCATAATATTAACAGGCACAATGAGCTTCATTGACGAAATAATTATGCCTTACGAGTCAGGAGCATGCAAGTTGGACAGTTTGTAATTTTGGAAGACCAATCACCTCACATAGCCCTCAGAGTGATTGTTTAATTAAATAACTAGAAACAATACTTCAGATCCATGTAACTGTAAGAAGTTGTTTTTCTGTGATACAAAAACATAAGTTCGATAACTGAAAACATGGGACTTAGCATATATCATATATCAAGGTATCTGCTCCTTGTACCAGTTCCATTCATACTTAAGTTCAAGCTGTTGTTCCAGAATATGCTTTATTGTATTTCAGAATTCAAGTTACCCTATTAGAATATATCTATTTCTATCAGATACCTTGATATATGATATATATCTGTGAAAGAAGCAAATTTCTAAGAATCAAGGTTTTTTTCTGGGTTGGTGAAGCCTCAACAGACAGATATCTCAATAGCAACAATAGAATTTAGCACAAGATAGGGGATTATCCAATTTGGTGGAATGAGTAGTTACATATACTGCAATTGTTTTTAGCGATTCATACCATGAGCTTATTGAGAAGCTTTGGAGTTATTTTTAAGCATGCATAGTTGGGTCAGATTGTATCAGATTGGGTGCTTAAGAGTAGGGCATAGAGATCCACTAATGATATTAGAAACTGCTGATTTTTGTATGATGTTGCGACTATCCTGTACATGGATTTCTAAGAAAAAATTCCAGAGTAAAGAGAGACTTATCTGACAAGTCTAGCACTCATAAACCTTACTTCTAACAATCTTGGAGCCTTAAAATACAGCTGGAAGCAGACTCATAAACCTTTACGTCTGTCAATTTTGGAGGGAACACAGTTCGAAGACTCATCAATTAAAAGTTCTTTCATAAGCCTTCTATCGTATTGGAGCTTCGGAGCCTTGGAATTCAATTGGAGATTCATCAATTGTAGAAAGACAACGTTGTGAAGTGGTGTTGTCTATAACCATAGTCATTGTATACAATAAGCACAAATTGCACTAGAAATGTATAAAGCCAATTTTTTTGCTAGCATCCAACAACTATATTGACAGTCCTAAAGCTTTGGAACATGGCTTTTATGTGAGCTATGCTAATCTTGAAGCTTTGGAACAGGGTTTTTATGTGAGCTATGCCAATCTTGAAGCTTCGGAATGTCATTTGTCTACCCTGGAAGGATTGTTTGAAGGGGTTTGTCTGCCATGGAATACATGCTTACAAAATGTGGTAATATGTAGTAAGCACGTGATTTTTTTGACAGACCTTACCAAATTATGGTTCCTTGGTTTGGAACTTTATCTTTGCTAGTTATGATTAAAGCAAGCTTTCTAATTATGCATCTCCTTGAATTACAGAATGAGGGTTCTGCATTCCTACAGGAAGATGGTTTTTTTAATGTTTATAGCACAAGGACGTAGGCATAGAGTTTGAGAAATACATCAAGCAAATGAATGTTATGAAGAAATTTCAATTTCCTTTAATTTCTCCCACAAAATTTGGTTTGCAAAACTTAACATTGGGTTAGAATTAAAAACCTATAATAATCTACAAGCTAGGTCACATATAAATGATCCAGGAGGATCAAGAAAACCCTAAAAAAAAAATGAAAGTCTTCAAATCTTGATGGAGATGGCCCCAATGCGTAGAGCTCGTCGATACGATCTTGACACAACTTGATTCGCGTCAAAAGGAGACCGTATGTGAAAATTATGCTCGGCTAAAGTACGGCGGGGCCAAGGATTCAAGATGCAGACCCTAAGCCAAAAAAATTGATTCTCCAAATCAGACAGAAATGCCACCAAGCTAAAGAGCTCGTCAAGACGATTCCAACGCCGCTTGAATCGTGTCAAACAGAGTCCGTATGAGCAAGATATGGCTAGTCAAAGTTTCCAAAAAGATGGGTTGACTAGGTATAGGTGATGACGTCAGCATGCTGATGTGGCATCACTAGCCTGACATGTGGCAATAGCTAGCAGACTTGGCAATGTTGTGGACCAACGCTACTGTGACATGTGGCATCACCAAGCAAGACACGGTGGCGTTGATGTGGCCGATTTGGAGCAATCGAAGATTGACATGTGGCACTGGCAGGTGATGAAATGGACCAATCATAAGACGACACGTGTCCTTTTGGAAGCAAATCATATGGTGCCACGTGGCCCAATTGCTGGGTGCCATGTGGCACCCATGTGGCACCCATGTGGCAGACTCCGGTGGCGGCAGGTTAGTTTTATTTGTTCAAAATGTGGCTTGGGGATTCAAATTCCCATCCACTCACCTCCAACATTCTCTCCTCACCAATGCGTCACGAGATTCTCTCTAGTATAAAAGGGATGGCGGTTTTATTTAAAGATTGTTTACTCCAATATTGAGGGGTCAGGCGGTTTGAACCCCCGACACCCACCTTCCCACATTCTCCTCTCTACTAGCGCAATAGCGACGACTTCAGGATCAGAAGTGGTGGTTTTGCTTTTTATTGAAGATTTTATTGGGGTTTTAAAATGATTGTAAAAGGGGCTTGATGAATATGAGCCATATTTTAAAAGATTTGTGATTTTAAGTTTAGAGATATAAGAGATATGGGGAAATAATATTTGTTACCCCCATAATAGCATTTGTAAATGTATTTAAAGGGGGTATTTTTGCTCTTGAGAGGTATTCAGAGGAATGCTCAGGAGAGGAGAATTGAGCTATGGGGAGATAATTTTCTCTTAGAGAGGATTGAGTGTTAAACAACATAGGCCCCTTATAAAAGGGCGAAAACTCTTATTGTAAAGAGAGCTCGAAGGGGGAAGCACTCAGCGATCCAGCAGACGAGGTATTGCTCACGGAGGTCAAATTGTCCGTTCTTCGAGATTGAAGAGAAACAGAGAGGCAAGCTGAAGGCGTCTCAAACCTGTGCACAGAATGAAGGTTTTTGAGTGGATTGTTTTATTCTCCATATATTCTTATGCTTGGGTTATGTATATGTGAATTAGAGATTCTTTGTAAAAACCTAGGTTGGAAAGAGCATCAAATATGCTACATTCTTTCCATAAAGTAGCGAAGGAATAATTTGCAAGTTGAAGACCAAGCTGTGATGTAACAAAGCCTTATTGAGCTTCACATCAAGTTAATGGAGCGGCGTTGCAGTTGAGCTCGCTCGGAGATGTAACCCGAACATTGGGTGAACTTCGTTAACAATTCGGTTTCTGTCTTTTTCTGCTCACTCTTATTAATTTCTTCATGAGTTGTTAATTAGTATGTCATTAAGTTGATAATTGATTAAATAAACCTAATTTTGTAATTTCAACAGTAAAAAAACATAGCCATGTAATTCTGTTGATCGGGAATTTCTATTAAGTGCAATATAAGTTGTTAAGCTTTAATTACAGATCAATAAAACATGCATTAACAATCAGCCAGAACCATCTTTTGGCCCTAATATTGGATTAAGAGAACTGATCATTCAGTTATTGAATTTACCACCAAAGCCTATTAACCTAACTTATGGATGAAACGTGTATCGACAATTGCCTAGTCCCATCTTTGTCATTGACATTAGACTAGAAGACATGATCATTAAGATACTGAGTTTTTTTTAATACCAATACCCTTCCAGTTGGTTTGAAACATGAATTAGCAATAGATTGTATAGAGAATAATTTGTGTTTTGGTCCTTGCACTCATCGAACTTAATACGGACATGACATTGTATGCAAAAATCACTTTAAGTGTAGAGGTTTTTATCTACCTAAAGTGAGGCTTTTAATGTCTGAATCAATGGATCCAGGAGCCTTAGATGTTACAACTTAAATCTTGTCTTTTAAGAGAAACCTTAATTAGCAAATCAAATAAGGATATATAATTAAAAAATGCTTTAAACAAAAATCATTTCTGCTAACACATCATACTTAAAAGTTAAAATACTCCTATACATTGTACCGATTAGGAATCCTACTTCATTTTACAGAAGAGCAAATGCCAAACATATCCAGTTGCATATAAAGAAGAGGTAGGAACAAAAACAAAATCATTTATATCTAGTCTACATTGTACAGAAGGCGTTTCATGCTTTGGAAGTATGATCTATCTATGAATGAAAATATGACATGCACATCAAATCAATCTCTACTTTACATTCCAGTAAAGATGGAATATATCTTTTATGTAAATCTCAAAACAGCTAACTTTTTGTAAATGGACCTTGACATATACTGTAATTGATTTTGGAAGTTTTATCTATTGCATATAATGCATAGCATGTTGTGTGTCAGCATGATGCCAGTTAAATATTTTCCAATACCTTGCTCTGCACTGTCCCTGCCTAAAGTATATGCAAAATATTTGCTCATTACTGAGTTAGCACATGAAAAATGATCTCAATAACATGCATTTATTCCAGTTCCAGGTAGCCACTGATTGATGGCTGGGTACTGGAACTATGTAGTCTGCTATATAATTTTCTGAGATTTGATTCCATGATTACTTCAAGTTTTTAATAGTTGAAAAGGATTGTTTTCAACAGGAAGGTTGTAGAGTGTTCATATAGAAACAATAAACTATTAATGAAACTGCTAGGAATCGAGGATAGACTCATGTTTGTAACTAGAATTCAGGTTTCCTTAGTATAATTATTAATAACTTGGATGGAATAAGAGATTGCATGATTCTTTATATTTCATACAGGCATAGATGATTTCCTTGAGCACCCTGAGCCTATGATACATTGTAGATAACTGGATTTTTTGATCTCCATACAAGAGGTTCGTTAAAAAGATTCTGGCGAGGGGCTACAATTTAGGATTCAATGCCTTACATACTATGCAGAATTCTAAAAGTGTTAAACAATGTTAGATATTGTGAATATAGGTTGTACTGCATAGTAACAGAAATCTGGAAAAAAACTTGATTAATCCCGATTTTTACCCATTTCAAACTGCAAAATTGCCAAAAAAAATGCGTTTAAAACCTGCAAAAAAATGTGAATAAAATCACTCTGATTTTCGTGCAAAAAAAAACCATGAGACCAGAGCTTGTTGTTTACTATTATGCTTTGATAGATTTTTTTTCCAAGCACCCATAGCTTGTTCGAAAGCACTTGTTTTAGGCTTTTAGCCATAGCAGCAAGGCGGTGAACTGTTTGATAAAATGCTTTGGTAGACATGTAAGAAAAATGTGGTAGCATAGACAAGGCAGTGAACTGGTTGAAAAATTGCTTTGCTATTGATTGTCATGGCATTCCATCACCATGAGACCACATTTCTTTGAGGCAATTTTTTATCCAAACAATGAGTGGATTGCTGGTGACGAATTTCTTAAAGCTGAGGATTTTGAGATCCTAGCGGAGTCCAACTTTGATACTCATTTGACTGGATGACTTAGGAGAGGCAAAGCCCTAGGAGCTTCATCATCAGGACCTGCATCCCTCTAACATAGCTCTATTTATAGTAGCAACTAGCAAGAGTCATTGGCTACTTTTGATTTTTTGAAACTTTGTACTCAGTTTATAGGTTGACTTTGTATAAACTATATTGTAATTGAAATTTTGTTATCTATCAGTTATGCATTGTGAACTAATGCTTTGAAAGAAGTGGAATGCAATGCAATCAGTGATATGAATATAAACAACAAAATCTATTTTCTATGATTCATTAGTTAAACTCTATTTTATTTGCTCTCTATAACTCTATTGCTATAGAAATGCCTTTAAATTAAAAAAAAACAGTTTTTGTCTTTTAGTCTACAATTTTTTACATTTTTTTAAAATCCGATTTTTTCAAAAAATCTTGAACTTTTGATTTGCCGATTTTTTCCCCGAATTTTTTTTGTTGCTATGGGTTGTAGTTTTAACTTTTGTGTATTTCAGAACTGTGTAATTTAAGGGTAATCTAGTACTCGTTAAAATTTATGGGTAGAAATGCAGATTCCTATTGTCATAAGGAAGCTGGAGGTATTTAGGAGCTCGGAAATTTTTGAAGAAATTGGTGTTATTCTTATAAGTCGGTATCTTCTTTTATCAACATGGTTGAAGACAAACCTTCTAGAATAAAGCTTTTATACACAATATGAGTTATTTTGTTGTGCAAGCTCCTTACTATGTAGCGAGGAAGTCAAATCATCAGTACATATGCTAATAAATCATGGTAAGCTACTTTCTTCAGTCAAGGTCCTTAAGAGTTAGAAAACTGACTATATAAGATTGTAGCTAGCTAATGTGTTCTAAGACCAACTGGATAAGTATTCGGCGTGTGAAATCTTCTTCCATCTTAGTAATGTGCTGTCTAATATCTGTAATTGCATTCTTAAGCAAATGAAAGTCGCGACCAGAATTTCCCAGAATGAGCTTGTTGAGAAACCTGGTAAATTCTACTGAGAGTCCAACATTTGACTGCCAAGATTGAGCCTAGATGCAATGTTGGAAGTTAGCCCTTATGGTGAAATGTGCTTTGAGCGTTAAGTTTTCAGAATTTGTTGTAAAATGAACGGCTCTAGGAAAATTCATCGCCAGCAATTCACCGTCATGGAAAATTCACCGACGGAAAATTCACTGTCAGAAATTCACCACGGCAGAAAATTAACCGCATTAATATTTTATAATATATATTTCAAAAATTTTGATTTTATTAAAAAATATTAATGCGGTTAGTTAATTTTCCGCCGCGGTGAATTTTATTTGGCAGTGAATTTTCCATTGATGAATTTTCCATGACGGTAAATTGCTGGCGATGAATTTTCTTCGGTGAATTGCTGACGATGAATTTGCCGTATGCCAAAATGAACAGCATGTAATATGAGTTGGTTTGTTTAAAGATGGATGATTCATAGGCGGAGATAATTCTTGAACTGTATCTGGATTGTGGGCATGGCCATATTATTATTTTAACTGATTACCATTATGATTGCTACGATTGTGGATTAATTTTTTAAAGTGTGCTATTAACTACAGTATGCATGCTTTGAAACTAGGAACACGTTGGAACGAGTACGATGAAAAAAACTTTAGTCATTGAAAGCAGGACTGAAGTATACTGTATTACTTAATGAACTGTATTTGTCATGCCATTTTTTTGTCTTGTCAGAAATATCTAGCTTTAATTGTGAAGTTTTATGGAACAAGGATGTATGACTTTTGTGGTCCATATAATAAATTATCCTCTTGGGTGTTGATATCTGTAGTGGCCCTTTGAATTAGAAAATAGTTGAGCAAGATCATAATAAGTTATATTCTTTGGTGTATCAAATGAGTAAACGGCTTTATACATCCTATCATTTGATCAGCTATTTAGGTTGGGACGGAGACAAAAAACTTGTAGGAAGATATTGTCTTTATGTTTTGTGCACACTGATGTACCTGCAACTTAGTGCTTCAGATAACTCAGGCTCATAGTTGAAGTTTTTAAATAGAACCCAAATACATTGATATTTCTTTGAGAGAAGAGAACAATTTAGTGAAGTTAACAATGGTTTAGCAGCATGATGAAAATGGCAGGTAGCTCCATTATAACAGCTTCAAAAAGACAATTCCAATTCTAATTGAAAATGTTGATGAGTAGTCCGTTGAATGCTGTTTAAAAGAGTTTAAAGGAGGAAATACAGGCCAAATAAATAAAAGCTTTTCTACTAAATTTTACTGTACTTAAAAGCGATTATGATTTAATTATCTGTTGTATTTCACCAGAAATAAATTATGGTGTTGCATGGTTGGAAACAATTTTACTGTTGGTGCGATTTGGTGTTGGAAAATCTGATGTCAACAAGGCACAGCCTAAACAGCCTCGACATAACGGCACAGTATAATATCACTTTTGAAGGTAAAATTATAAAAGTAGAATTTAACTTAGTAGAATGCAAGAAACAGCAAAACATTTAAAAAAAGATGCCAAATGCAATAGGAAAATAATTATTAAAATAGAAATAAGAGAATTGGCAAAAAGAAGAGGATAAAAATAGGATTTAGTTTGTTTAATTTCTGGATTTGACTAATTGTTTTTCCTCGTCAACATTTCGGATCATGTTCTATGATTCATCCATCATCATGATGAGATAGTAAGAGGAAAAAAAATTACATAGTCAAAACTTGACATATCATGGAATGTGATCTGAAATGTTGACAAAGAATCTAAAAATATACTGAAATAAATTATCATGAACTGTGAAAGTTTCATGTCTTTAAAAATATGATTGATTTTGTTTATTTTATAGCAATGCTACGTCTAGAATATTAATTCATTCTTATAAGAAGGATGATTAGATCATTATTATTGTATAGAGAAAACTTTTCATGAGAGAGTAAGATGAACTATTTAGTTTTGTATAAGCTTAGTAACATGCTGAAGTAAAATAAACAATTATTTCTAATTGACACAAAAAAAAAAAAACTTGTTTCAAAAATGTTAGAGAGCCTTTTAGATCTTGTGAATGAAAATTATTGTGTTATGTTTATGATTTCTTAAGATTTTAGTATTGTCCTTGTTCCATATAATTTTTTTCAAAAATAATATGAGTTGTGTTTAAATTTCTCAAAAATGGTATGAGTCATGTTTATTAGTGCAAGTGAGAAATTCAAATATGAATTTATCAAAATTTAAGAACTTATTTAAGATAAAATCGTAGCTTTCTTTGGTTTGCTATAATAACAATTAGAAATGGTACAATGTTATTCCACAATTTAAAGGTGATAATTTCGATTATTGGAGAGACTAGTTAAGAAAAGTATTAATTTGGAAAGGAGCATGCAATATAGTAGTGTTTCCCATTTTTTTTTTTGACCTTGACAAATTTTAAACTTTTTCATCTTTGTTTCATCTTTGTTTCAACATGTGTTGTTAAGTTGATTTCTTGTATGTTGTGTTAATACTTTGAGTAACATGTGAGCTCTTTTTATTAGCTTTGCTTGGTCAAATTAAACATGTTGATGTCTACATCACCTAACCTTGATTACAAATGTTCTTGGAAGTTTTAAAATGTTGAGTTGCTTATAAAATCATAGCCATCAATTGTGGTTGTAATTGCAAGTGTTAAAATTTAAGTCATAAAATCTTGTCACCATGATTAAAAGGATTCTAGTGTTAGAAGTGCAAAAATTGTATGGAGATTTTGTGCATTGAATTTCAAAGAAATTTGAAGATTATTTAAAAATTTTGTGCCATTATAATCTTCATTGGTTGCATGTCCTTTGTAGGTTCGACTTGTAATCATTTCGTTGTATAATTTCTCTTGCACATTCGGTAGAGGAAATGGAACATAGACTAATTAGAAGAATGCTTCTAAACTTTGTATCATTATGTTCTTCATTTATCGCAAATTGTTCATATGTTTGATAAGTAATTGATTCCTTGCAATTTCCTTGTATGTTAAAAGGGTAAATCATTAAACTTTCTTTCTCTCTTGATGTTGTATGCATGTAGCAAAGGACTTTGTTTCTCCATTAGTTGTACATTATTTCTTCATTTCCCTTTGTTCTTTTCATATCTTGCTCGAGGAATTTTACTTAATGACTTGCACAATCTTATTTAGGGTTTCTCTATATTCATTTTCTTCCCCTTTTTCATGTTCCTTTTGTACTTTCTAGATAAAAGTATACAAAAACCCCCAAAACCTTAATCATATGAGGGGGTTGCCTCTCTCAAACATAGATGAAAATGGTTTATCTATTAATGATTTCTCCAACAATTGTGATTGTCACTATCCATTGGGTGAGTCACACTAAATTTAGTGAAATATCACAACAATAAATTTGTTAGCCAACAAGTAGCAAGTGTATATGTTGAACCTAAGATTGAAATGTATTGAATGCAAAAGATAAGACAAAGATGAAAGAAGATGAGAAAAATAATGCTCAAGTACATTTCTATATTCAAAGTGCAATAGATCAAAGAATTCCAAGTTATAAGACATCAAAGGAAGCATGTACAACTTGAACAAGTTGATATCAAGGTACAAATCAAGTAACAATTGCAAAGCTGCAAACCCTAATAATAAATTTTAAGAATTTAAGATTGAAAGATAATGAAAAGTTGAAGATTATTGTGTTGAGTAATAGATATAGTGAATAAGATGAAAACACATGGTGAAATAGTGAAAGATGATGTGGTTCTTGGATCTACTAGGTTTGATGCAAGAAATTGGGTCCATAAAAAGCTCAAAAAGTGGAAGTGTTTTTCCTGTTTTTCAAAATTTGTCACTTGGATTGAAAATTTGAAGCACTTACACATTGAATCTTAAAAAAGTTAGTAATATGAAATTTAGTATTTTGAATCTAATTTCTAAATATGTAATTTATTCCGATACCCAGATGATAAAATTAATTTTTAGTAGGCATGTATAAAAACCATTTTTTAAAAGTCACTTTTTTTACCATACCACGTACGTGTACGAACACCATAATTTGACCTATATAAAAATATTTTTCTAATTTATTTTGGAGAAAAATGTGTAACAAATTGAAGATTGATGAGGATATTTTTTTGTAATTTTTTTAAAATATTTTTTTTATTGGCCCTAATTGTAAGTTTTGAAAATCAACGTGTACGAATACCATAATTTGACCTAAACTAATTATTATTATTTTCATTGTGTAGAGAATTGTCTGAAGATTGATGTAATATTATTTTTTATAATTATTATTTTCATTGTGTAGAGAATTATTTGAAGATTGATGTCATATTTCTTTTTATAAAAAAATTAACAGATTAAACGTTATTAAAAAACAAAAAAAGTTTGATATTTCAAGTTTATGGACTAGTTTGCTTAGAAATTAATTAAAAAATAGAAAACATAATCCAATCATAATTTTTTTTATATATTTGAAAACTAGACATCGTGATCTATAATGGGTTTTAATTTTGAAAAAAGTTGATTAGCTATATTAGTGCTCAAAATTTCTGGATCAAATGTGTGCAAATTTTTATATCAACATTTTGGATCATACTCCATGATCCATCATCAGGATGAAAAGCAGTTAGAGAGAAATGCTTTTGCACACAGTTGATCCATAAATTTTGAGCACTAATCATCATGGACTGTGGAAACAAAATGTTACTGATTAGCTATATTGCCAAAGTTAGACATTTCTCTTAACATTGCCTTAGTTTTTTAGTTGCAGGTCAAAGGCTAAGGGTTGGGTTGTCAAACCTTTCTTGAGCCTGAAAACCAAACAAAAAGTGGATTGGAATCGGGTTTGTGCAAGAAGTTAGGTCCACAAAAAGTTCAAAAAGTGGTGTTTTCTTTTTAATAATTTTTTTGAATAATTTTTTATTGGCCCTAATTGCAAATTTTAAAAACTGACAATTGATTCAAGACAAGGTTGTTGATCAAAAAATGCTCTGCAATTAGGGTTCCCGTAAAGGGTGAGTGACCAAGGTTTTGTGTGTAGGCAGAGGAGGCCCGGTCTTCCTCTGCACTAGGTGTTGGTGGCGACGTCCTTGTCGTGTGCGAAAGGGCATTTTCTTTGGCCTCATTCATGTGAAGCCTGAATGAATTTTGAAGGTGTGATAGATGGGGTGCCAGACCCCCCTAATGGCAGGGACTGTAATTCAAACAAGGCTTCGACCGGACAATCGAAAACTTTTAGACATTGTGGCCGGTGAAAGGGTGGCTTTTCCTATGGGAGCTAGATTCATGGTGGAATCAAGTGACGGGCCTGGAGATGGCGAGGGTGGAAGAGGTAAGTGTTCCTTTGCGCCTCCTAAGGTTGCCATCATTTCTCCAGATTCCATTTTATGCTAAGCATTGGGTGAGCAAGATTTAAAACTTTAAAATGTGGGGTTTTTTTTGCTACCGTGGACACTAGTAGGGTTCTGGCAAGAAAATATATGGACACCTGGTTGAATGATGTTGTCGGGGAAAAAACTAGGATTACACTTCACATACTACAAAATGATTCAAAGAGGGCTATTTGTCATCTTCTTCAAAAATCACGAAATGCAATCTTGGGTGCTTAGTAAGCAATTCTGGAGTGCGGGTAAAAATATTTTCAAGGCTTTAGCCTAGTCACCAGAAGCCATAAACGATGAAATCTTGGCTCTTTCGAGCCCTAGATGGCTAACCATTAAAAACTTATCTCCTAGAATCTGGAACTTTCTCCCCTTGTTGCTCGAACCCTATGGGAATGTACTCAGGATTGATGATACCAAATTGGCCCTTCCCCACACAAATGCGAGGGCCTTAGTCTCTATCCTCTTGGGTGTGGATTTACCTAACTTATTGCTGCTCAAACTTGATACTGGGGACTCAGAGTGTGCCCTGGAGGTGCTTGGCGGTTTGAACACTTGCTACCTTTTCCAAAGGGAAGGGCATGTGAGGAGAAATTGCCCATTAATTTCTAAGAGTTGCTCTGGAGTGAAGTCAAACACAAAAAAATTAAAATATGAACCCTAGTGCATTGGGTGGCTATAGGGATGGCCCCGTTGCCTCCATGGGTGTAAACCATTCATCACTTGACAACCAGGGTATCCCCGTTGAAACCCAGGATGGTGGAGATAAGGGTGTTGAAATCCTTAAAGAAGATGTGTGTGGTGGGGTCGGGACTGTGTGCATCACTGATCATGTTTGTGGGCCTAACAATGTGAGGGAAGAACATCTAGAGTCAAATTTAGAAGATAATTGTGAAACCCCCGACTCCTTTCTGGAAGAGGTAATATTTGATTTCTCAGGAAGAAGCTTGGAATGTCGTGAGGATAGTGAGATTGATAGTGTGGAAATAGATTCGGCTAGTGAATCCAGTGAAGAGGAAGAAACTGGACATAGGAAGAATGAGTGGGAGGAGGAGGAACTTCCACCACTCGAAACCCCAAAATCGAAATAGCAGAGGACCCCACCAACAAGCATTCAAGAAACCAATAATACTAAGGGGGTGAAGAAAAATGCCCAACAGTTGGTGCTGGACAGGCTCAAAATAACTGTAATTCTAAGGAGATGCAAAGAAAAGAGGCTCCAAAGGAGCAGACCTACTATCTCAAAAACTTTAGATTGCATAAAGTGGAAGATAATAAAGGAATAGACCTTAGTAGCAAGGAGAAAACAACCAAGGTAAAGGAAATGATAATTGCATTTGAATCCAACATTCAACCCTCCTATACCTCACCTGGTACCAACGATGGACTGGGCGCATGCCGGTCTTTTGTGGTGGAAAGAAAATAAACTAAAATCCCCCCATTGTCCCCTGTACTCAGTGCACCAATGATGCTCCGGTGAGTATTGAAGTGTTGGATGGTGGAAAAAGCCAAGGTGGCATTGATGTTGACCCTGTTGCCTCATAATCAATAGTAAAAGTTGTGAATGAAAACACAAGTTGTATAAAGGATTTGGTTCCTAAGGGTGTTGCTGAGGGGGAGACTAACTCCAAACTTGAATAGTCTCACAGGCCAAGAGGAAGCTCCCCTGTACAACATTGAGTCCCTTGTACTCAGTGCACTGATGATGCTTCGGTGAGTATTGGAGTGTTGGATGGTGGCAAAAGCCAAGGTGGCATTGATGTTGACCCTGTTGCCTTTGACTCAATAGTAGAAGTTGTGAATGAAAACACAAGCTGTGTAAAGGATTTGGTTCTTAAGGGTGTTGCTGAGGGGGAGACTAACTCCAAACTTGAACAGTCTCACAAGCCAAGAGGGAGGCCGAGGAAAGACAAAGACATAGTGATCCTAGCAGGTAAAGGAACTCCCACATACAAAGAGGAAGAAAAGAAGCATAGTCATACAAAGTCCATTAGCTAAGAAGATGGAAATTGAATCTAAAGTGCCAAAATATTTTGAAACATTCAGGGAAGATAAAGAAACCACCAACAACCTAAATAACAATGAACCTTAATTGCATTTCATGGAATATTAGGGGATTAGAGACCCCTGATAGAAAACACATTGTCAGGAGATTCTTGAACCAGTGTAAAGACAAAGACGTTGTATCACTACAGGAACATAAGTTTGTGGGTTTCGTCCTCGAGACCAACCTCAACTTTGTTTGGAGGGGGTCCACACACTTCACTACCAAGGATGAAAAGGGCAGAGGGGGGGCTGCCATCATTATCTCCAACGAATGGAGTCATTTTGTCTCAGGGTTCGGGACTTCTCCGTGTAATAGGGCGGTATGGATAACCCTGCAAAAAGATGACCATTCACTCAGGATTTGTTCAATCTATGCCCCAAATGAACATAGGGAAAGAATCAATTTGTGGAAATGGCTTTGTGATCTCAGCGATGTGCCATGGATATTGGGAGGAGATTTCAATATGATTGAAAATCAAGAAGATAAAAATGGGGGTGTGGAAATGGGTTGGAAGGGTAATGAATTTTTTTTTAGCTCAAAATGAAATCCAAATTGAATCTAGTAGACCCCATTGAAGGGGAGAAGAAAGACTGCCCCAACATCTGGTATACTTGGTGCAATGCCCAAAAGGGGTGCAAGAGAATCTATTGCCGGTTGGACCAGTTCTACTTCAATAAAGGCCACTTCATCCCTGACCGGTTGAGGGATGGTTGCAAGGTGGAAGTCCACCCATACACACTGTCAGATCATCACCCAATAAAAATAAGGTTGCTCCTGAAAAGGGGGTAGCAGTGTGGAAGGAAAAAATGGGGTTTCATCCTCAACACTAGGTTGCTCCATGACAATGATTGTGTGGCTGCAATTAAATCACTCAGAAACATTAACCTATGGATGGACAAGGGGTTGAGTGCCATCGAGAGATGGGAAATGAGCACAAAAGGCTAGAAATCCTTGTTCTAGTTGAAAGACAAGAAAAAAGCTTTAGATGGGAGGAGAAAGGAGGAGATGCTTCAAGAGAAGCTACTATAGGTGGAAAAAAACCTTTAGAATGAGCTAGAAAATGAAGACCTTGGGGATCAATACATGGTTGTTAAAGATTCCTTGAGAAGGCTGCAAAATGAAAAAATCCAAGGGCTCAAAATAAGAGCCAAAGTAAATTGGTTAGAAAATGGAGATCTAGAGGTTCAAAATTTTGTTTAGGCTATTGAAGGAGAAAAATGTCAAGGAACATAGAACAAATGATATCAAATGCCTCTTCTTCAATTTCTATAAGAGTCTGTTTACTTCAAAGAGTAATGGGGAGGGCTTCTCCACTGCAAGAGAAGCAATTAAAGCCATCATACCAAAGAAAATAGAGGGGAAAGAAGCAACTGAACTAAGCCAGGGTATCTCCAAAAGTGAGATCAGAAATGCAATCCAGTCTTTGCAAAATGATAAAACACCTGGAGCTGATGACCTTTCAGCCAAATTCTATAAAGCTTTTAGTGATTGGATACTAGGCGACTTGTTCTTGGTGTACAAGGAGGCACTAGAAAAAGGATCTCTAGGGAGAAATATAAACAAAGGTATCATAAAACTACTGTCCAAAGAAGGTGACAAAACATAGATAAAAAATTGGAGACCGATAACCTTGTTGAATGTCTCATATAAGATTCTTGCGAAAGTCTTAGCAAAAAGACTAGTGAATATTTGGCCAAGATTCATAAACAACACCAAAACTGGGTTCA
The DNA here is from genome assembly GCA_007115665.2 of Sequoiadendron giganteum. Classification (NCBI taxonomy): domain Eukaryota; kingdom Viridiplantae; phylum Streptophyta; class Pinopsida; order Cupressales; family Cupressaceae; genus Sequoiadendron; species Sequoiadendron giganteum. The sequence continues at coordinate 84,140,213 of CM021102.1, read as the reverse complement.
TTAAGGGAAGATATATCTTAAAAAATTTAATTACAAGTTGGGAAGTGATGGAATGGGCCAAGGTATCAAATCAAGAAGCATCAATGGTTTTGCTTGACTTCGAGAAGGCCTATGATAGGGTTTAATGGGACTTTATCAAAATGATGCTAGAAGCCTTTGGGTTCCCGCCTGCCTTTTGTAATATGGTAAAAACCCTCTTCAAAGAAGTTGTAGCTCGGGTGGATGTCAATGGTTCCCTCATAGAGGAATTTGTGCTTGAAAGGTCAATCAGGCAGGGATGCCCCCTCACCCTTGCCCTATTTGTGATTGCCTCAGATGCTCTACACTACATCCTAAGGGCCAATTACATTTCACCAAAAGTAAGAGGTATAAAACTCCCTAACCAAAGTGAACTAATGAACATCTAGTTTGCAGATGATACTACTCTTTTTACCTTGCTAAATGAAAATAATATCTCCAACTTGATGGCAAAGATGGACCTATTATGTGTTGCCTCTGGCGCCAAAGTATCTATCTCCAAATCCATCATGCTAGGGTGGAAAGAAAATCCTCCAGACTGGCTAGCCAGGTTTGGTATTCAATGAGGTGGACCCCTAAAACAAGTCAAGTACCTTGGCATTCCCTTTGCAGTCTGCCCAAACTTGAGGGAGATGTGGTGCTAGATACAAAGGAAAATTGATGTAAAATTGGGGAAATGGAATAGGCACTACCTTTCCTTGGTAGGGACAATCCAAATTTGTCAAAAATATTTGTCTTCATAGAACATTTACTTTGCATCTGTCTGGCTGTTCAACAACTACTAGGTGAATGAAATTCAAAAGAAAATAAGAGGTTTCCTCTAGTCAGACGGGGGGAACAAGGAAAAAGCATGCGGTAAAATGGCAATGGTGCTGTTTGAGTAAAGTGGAGGGAGGACTAGGTCTAAAGGACCTGAAACTGCAAGGGATTGCATTAGCCACCAAGTGGATATTCAAGGCCCTCGATGGTTATGAGCTGTGGAAAATACTGATTAGAAACAACATTTAGAGGGTAGTACCAAAGCATGAGAAGGCCTGGAAGGACCTCCCCCTTAGTGACCTCCTTAGTAGTCATCACCCTATGGTTCTTGAGGGTTCAACGGTGTTTAAGAGTATATGGAAGGCTTGGGAACATGCCAAGGTGCATATCACCAACTCAAGCTTTCTCATGAATGGCACACTGTTCTCACACAGATCAATCTGGTGGAACCTTGTGCACAATGGAAAACCCTTGGCTCTCTTGCAGGGGTGTTCAACTAAAATTTGGGCTGGCAAAGGAATAAAGACATTCTCCCACATCCTTGAAAATGGATAGTTAAGAGAATGGTCTCAATTGAGTGTTGAATTCAAACTCTTGGAAACACATAGGAGAACGTACTCTATCATTAAGGGTGCTTGCAGAAAATTCACTGTGCCAATACATTGTGTCCATAATGAGGATCAATATAAGGATTTCTGTTGGGACAGGGGTACCAAACTCATCGATCTCAATGAAAAGACAGTATACAACATACTTACCTGCCAACAAGAGACTTGCAATCACTTGAATAAGATATGGAACCGTAACCTAAATAAAAGCGATTGGTCAAAATTGCTGAGAAGTGCCTAGACCAGCGCAATCAAGCCAAAAAAGGCGTGTTTCAGATGGCTCTTAACTTTGCTGAAATTACCTTGCAAGATAAGTTCAAATGAAATTGAAATCTGCAACCTTTGTAGTGTGCCAGAAACTATATTTCATTTATTCTTTGAGTGTATATATGCTAAGCAAATATGGAATTTGTTTTGTCATAATCAAGATATTTGGGATAATAATAATAAGCCTAGTGCAAACATGATTCTTTTTTCTAAAAGTAATAAAATCGGGAAAGAGCTAATAGTTTTTTGGATGTCTTGCAACTGAAATTCTTTGGATAATCTAGAAATCAAGAAATGATGAGAAATTTAAAGGGATAAGGAGGACACTTATTGAGTCAAGCAAAAGGCTCATATTGTACAATGTGGTTGTTTAGGTAACAATGATGATAAAGGTCACTAGGTTCAAGTTCCTGATATTCCTTGAAGAAGGCACGATACTTGTATCTCTTTGTGAGGCCAACTTTGGAGATAGTTGGTAGCACACCACTGAGATTTTTCCGAGAGCTTTGGAAGCCTTTCAGACATAATTCAATGATAATATTAAACAGGACAGTCAGAATGATGAAGCTCCACCGTTGCTCAGTATGGAAGATTTCAACAGGGACGAGATTGAAGCAACATGGGTTTTATTGAGGATGAAGAATCAGGCGCATAAGAAGGATGCAACAAATTGAGATGGTGGCTCTGATCTTTTTTGATACTAGTGGCAACTTATTACTCTTCCCAACAACTCGACTTATTCCTTGGCAACAATATATATTATGTAAACAACTACAACAGTCCATTTGCAGATTTTGATGTAATCTAAACTGCTTTTTGATGCATATTTTGTATAGGGACGGGCAATTATTATATGTAAACAGCTCAGTGCTAATTTTGATGTAATATGTTGTATATGGGAGGATAACTTATGATGTAATCTGGTGAATATTCCACATGCATCCTGCTATTCCTACGATATCTAATATAATTTTTTTTGGAAAACTAATGTGTATGAATACAATAATTTGATCTAAACTAATCATTTAAAAAAAAAAAATCATTGTGTAGAGAATTGCTTGAATATTGATGTCATAATTTTTTTAACAAAAAAATTGCAAATAAAAAGTTATTAAAAAACTAAAAAATCTTGAGATTTCAAGTTTATGGACCAGTTTGCTTAGAAATTAATTAAAAAATAGAAAAATAATCCAATCAATTTTTTTTACATATTTAAAAACTAGACATCGTGATTTATAATGGGTTTTAATTTCATGAATCAATTCTAAAAAGAACCCATCAACTATATTGCCAAAGTTAGATGTTTCTCTTGAAATCGCCTTAGTGTTTTAGTTGCAGGTCAAAGGCTAAGGTTTGGGCTATTAATCCTTTCCCGAGTCTAAAACCAAAGCAAAAAGTAAATTAGGATTTCAATTTTTTTGGAATGGTTACTCGTTTTAAAATAGAATGGATACCCATTGTATTTTTAGAATGGCTACCTATTTCAAAGCAGGTTCTTCAATTAAGGTTTGGGATCCCGTTGCTAAATGGGTACTCACTTTTTTTACCGAAACTTCCCCTCTTCGTGGAACCAACTTCTTGCACTTACCTAATTTCAAATGAATGGGTACCCATTCTAAAATAGGTACTTGTTCTATTTTTAGAATGAGTATTCATTTACGAACAAGATCCCGATCTAAGGCTCAAGATCCTATTCCTAAATGGGTACTCATTTTTAAAAAATGGGTACCCATTCCTTTCAACTTTTTTTTTGGTTATAACTTCCTCTCTTTGTGGACCCAACTTCTTGCACTTACCCTCTACACCCAAGTAAATCTACATTGTTGTTACTTTAAAAGAGTGTAGAGATTTAGATAATTTAAAGATTGAAGAACTAGTTAGATCATTACTTATTCATGAAGAGAAGGTAAAATTTATGGATGTTCTAGATCAAATATTTATGTCAAAGACAAAGATTAATAAAATTGAGGAGCAAGCACTAGTTTCTCTCAAGGCAATAGGGGGAGAACTCATATCAAGAGTTTGGTTCTCATTCATGAGGAATATGACAAAGTAGAGGTCATGGTGTCGCAAGAGGTGGAGGCACATTTAATATAGGAAAGCTGTTAGGATAGTGTTATTATTGTAAAAGATTTGGTCATATAGAGAGACCGCATACAATAATTCAAATCAAGGAAAAAAATTAAACTATGCATAATGAAAAACAAAGAATGAAAATGAAGGTCTAACGAAAGGAAAAGATGAAGATCCATTGCACTACTCTCTTTCATTCAATGAAGTTGAAAACACAAGTAATAATGCATGTTTTCAAATTCAGGTCACTCTAATCATATGATAGGTTGTAGAGAAACATTTTCAAATATTGATGAAAATTTTAAAAGTGAAGTAAGATTGGGTGATAATAAAAAACTTAAAGTTTATGGAAAGGAAAATTGGATTAGACAACAAAAAGAAAAAATATTGATGTCTGAAAGGAAAGAAGGTACATGGAAACACTCCCTACACTAAAATTCTAAGGAGAGTGTTGTGCAAATTTTAAATTTTTAACAATTACAAAAAGAAGAAACAAATATAATTATAAAATAAACAATATACCATAACATAGGTGTATGCAAGGAAAACTCTTTTAAGAGAAACATATTACAATAAAAAATAATCCAAGGTATTATTTAGTAAACAACATAGTTGCAACAAATTTGCAGAGTAAACCTTCATAGGAGTATCACCAACTAAAGATCTAGATAAATTTTGAAAATTTTAAAATATCTACAAAATTCTCACACAAACTCTATTTCAAGCACCTAATATATAGGAGATACAATACATGAAACCATCAAATGGTAATTAAAAAACCATGAGCTAAAGCCACCAAAAAAGTGGCACCCAAATTATTAGCTTAGAAATCCAACACCTAAATCTCAAGATGATTCCAAAGTCTAAAATTAGCATATTCCCTCCACTTGTCATAACCTCCTTATATTCCACTCACCATATTGGACTTTCCATTTTTTGTTCCATTATTCCTAACCAAATATTCCTTATGATATGTCATAACAAACATTATAAGTTGGTCAACAAGTGTAACGCCCCCTTACAACTCCTTTATGTGTCTAAAATGTCTTTACATTTTCTATCCAAAAGGACCAAATTCTAGAGACCATAACTTATAATTTAGTTTGAGATTGATTGGACCCATCTTTTTAAAATTGTAGAGCTTGAAGGAACATAAACAATAGGCATGCCAAATGTGGTGCCGAACAACCTGAAATATCTATTTTGGCCAAAAACCAACTCTATAGTATATAAATTAGTTTATTTTTATTTTTTATCTTGAAAATTTACACTTTATAATTTTGACATTAGGAGCAAAGTTGAGATGACCTTTTTTAATATTCTCCCACTTGTCGAACACCTTGCAAGAGCAAAGGAAACATCAATACAATGATTTGATTGCTAGGGGCCAAGAAATCTATAGACTCGTAGCACCACTTGACTTTTTTTGTGCTCACCAACTTTGTTAGTTCTATAAAATTCTATAAAGTGTCATATTTTTCTAGCATCACCCTTCCACACTATCGTATTTTGAAAAGATGGTATTAGACATCAATAAGCTTCATCTTCACAATAATGAGAATAACAAAGTCAAAAATCCCAAACTGAACACAACAAATCAAAATTTTGGTACATCTTAGGAGATTGCTTAAGACCATACAAATATTTCTTCAGCTTACAAACCCCAAAGGTTCTTTACCTTCTCAATGTAATTCTCTAGTCGTGTCATATAAATCTCTTCCTCCAAATCATTATGAAAGAATTTTGTCTTCACATCCATTTGATCAACCTCAAGATCATACGTTGTAGCAAGAGGCAATATAAACCAGATGGATGTTAGATTTTCTATTGAGGATAAAATCTCACAATAATCCATTCCCTCAACCTAGGAATAACCATTTGCAACCAATCTTGCCTACTACTTCTCAACATTTCCATTAGACCTTATTTTTATTTTGAATACCAATTTTCATTCAATGGGATTTCATCCATCAATAAAAGGTACTAAGTCACATGTGTTATATTTATTCAAAGCAACCACCTCCTCATCCATGGCCACCTTATAGGATTTTACATCATTCATATCTATAGTCTCCTTTTACATCATTCATATCTATAGTCTTAGTAATCAAAGAAAAAATTCATCTCCAATCAAAGGGATTATACTTGTCTAATTATTGTCTTTGTCAAGTGGACCTTCTCAATGACTGAGGTGGAATTTGTATCTCTTCTTCAGAATTATCAAAACTATCTAAGATATCATCCTCTTTAGGTCCTTTGTGGACTTCTAGTTCAATCTTCTTGGTCTTTGGGGTTAGTTAAATCACATCTTTATTTTTGTTCTCTAGTTGTAATACTATGGAAAAAGACTTGAATTCTCTAAAGATAACACTTCTTCTATACAAAACTCTTTCAACCATGGGGTTCCAAAGATTTTATTCTTTCACATCAACACTATAACCAATGAAGATATATTTTATAGCCTTATTCTCCAACTTTGACTACTTCTCCCTAGGTGCATGTACATATTCCTCATGACCAAAGACTTGAAGATGTCTCAATCGGGGATTTTTCCTGACCATAACACTATAGGTGTCTTATCAACAAGAGTTGATGTAGGAGACATATTAACTAGATAACAAGCTATGGAAATTGCTTTTTCCCAAAAAAATTATTCCAATCCAACTCCACTCAACATACTCCTAGCTCTCTCCATAACATCATATTCATTCTTTTTGCAACAATATTATGTTAAATTATGTACAAACTTGTCTTATGTCTTTCTATCCCATGATCCTTACAACATATACTAATTTTTTTTGAACAAAAATCATAGCCATTATCAATCCTCAAAATTTTAATCTTCCTACCAGTCTAATTTTTGATAAGAGCCTTAAACTCTTTAAAATGGTTGAAGAGTTTATATTTATTTCTAAGTAAATATATCAACGCCCTTCCACCATAATCATAAATGAAAGAAACATAATATATAGATTTAGAATCAAAGGGACATTAACATGAATAAATAGATTAGAATGGATTAAATTCAATACCCTAGAAGATTTATAAGAACTAGAGAGACTAAACACAGGTTTGTTTTTCATATACACAATATTCACATAAATCAACTTTAAGATTACAATCATTTGATCCCTCAATTTTTTTTTTAGTTTTCAGGGTTCTTAAACCCTTCTCACCTATGTGACCCATCCTTTGGTGCCATAACATTGTTTTCACTATCGATAGCTTAATCTCCAAAGAATGAGCACCCTTAGGTGCCAAGAAAGCATGACCATCAAAAGTAGACACAAAAATTCTCTTTCTTATTGGTTCTAATGGTGAAAGTAAAGATTATATAAATCTATTCATTCTAGGAATTGAATAACTATTGCACTAAATCATGCTTGAATTTAGTTGAAATAGAGTTTCAATATAAATATTCTTAGCAAGAACCATAGTTCCTTTAACCATTTTGCACCCTCCATTCAAGAAAATAACCTACACATCCACATCATTTAGTTTATTTATAGAAAGTAGGTTTTATGCCATACTAGGGATATGTAGTATACCATGGATCTCATTACTCATCCATTAGGAAATTGAATCAATACTCTAGAATTCCGAATAATATTTAGATGTGAATCATGTCCAAGGTATATCTTCCCACCGTCATATTCTTCATATTTTTAAACCAACCTGGATTTAAGGTAATGTGAAAATGATAATAGATTCTATCAACTACACACCTTACAATGCATTATTAGCCAAGGTAATGATGAAAATATCTCTTAGAATTATCATTTGAATCTACCCTTATGTTCTTCTTCTTCTCTTCCTTACAATCTTTTCTTAGATGTCTAGATTTGTTGTAGTTTTAATATTTTTCCTTTTAACTTACTAAGATATTTCAATCTACCATTGGATTTGGATACCCATAATATTTGGATCTAGACTTGTCTTTATTCTTCCTTTTTTCTTTGGATCTTCCAAAAAATGCTAAGGCCTCCTTAGTTGACTCGGAAGTTATCCTTCTCATTAAAAAAAACAAAGATGCAATCACTTCATCCATCTTGAACTTGGTGGTAGTCCTCTCAATGGCCATATCTAGAAGGTCCCTTAAATTTTGTAAAGAATAAAAAAGTCATACATCGATGCTCCTCTATTTTCACTCCCATGGAGTGTAACTAGATAATTACCATATTGAAGGAATTTATATGTTTGGCCACAAACTCACCATCCTCAACCTTGAGGGTATATAGCTTCTTTCTTAGGAAAAACTTATGTATCAAGAATTTAGCCTAGTTAACTTCTCTAAGCTTATTCCAAATATTTTCTACTAGAGTCTCTTCATGCACATTCAACAATTTTGAATTAGATAAACTAAGTCTAATAAGGCCCTTTTTATTTTCTATCCATCTTAGTCCAGTATTCTTGTGATGTAGTTCTGGGTTTGGATCCATATACTATAGCCCATATATCTTGAATCTATGAGCACATCCTCCATATTGATCTTTCACAACTCAAAGTTTGTGCTTGAAAACTTCTCCATCTCTATCTTTTATGTGCTTGCCATCTCTTCCAATAATAAAATCAACTCAAATAAAAATTAGTATAAAAAACCGTCTACCCAACACTTAGAATCCAAGACGATCAAGCTCTGATACCAAATGAAAGGAAACAAAGTACACAAAAATGATTTCTACACTAACATTATGAGGAGAGTGTTGTGTAAATTTCAATCTTTAAACAATTATAGAAAGTAGAAACATATGTAAACATAAAAAAAACAATATACTATAATAAAAGTGTATGTGGGGAAACTCTTTCAAAAGAAAAACCCCACACTCCAAAACATCTCAATGTATTATTTAATAAATCATAATTAAATACACTTGTAGAAAAATTCTTCACAAGAGTATCACCAACCAAATATTTGGAGATATTCTTATAGCTTAACAATATATACAAAAATCTACACGCAACATCCATCTCAAGCACCTAATATATAGGAGATCGAAAACCCAAAACCATCAAATGGTAATTAGAAACCCATGAAGTAAAACCACCCAAAAAGTGGTGCCCAAGTTATTCCCCAATCAAAGATGCCTTATCATGTGTTATAATGTGCATCATAAGTTGGTCAATAAGTGTAACTCCCTTTACAACTCTTATGTATCTAACAAATTTTTTATGTTTCTTATGAAAAAATTTGGAGGTCATAAATTTTGATGTGGTGGACTAATTGGACCCACTTTTTTTAAAATTGAAGTGCTCAAAGATCTATGTAATAGGCAATACCAAAAAAATAAGAATATTTATTTTGGCCAAAACAACTTTGTTAAATCTTAAAATTAGGATCAAGGTTGAGAAACCTTTCCAAAAATGTTATCCCGTGTATTTTATTTGTCAAAAAGTGTCATAATCTATAAATTATGCCATCATTTTGCATTAGGAAGCGTGCTTTACATGGAAAATGACTAGTTATCATTCTAGTTGTTGGAGGGCTTGTACCTCTTAGTAATTTTTTTTGAAGGTTTGTCCCATATGTTGGGTGTCATTTATTTTTCCATGGAGTGGATTGGAGGTAGTTTTCACCCTCATCCTACTCCATATTTAGGAAATCTTTAGTCATTATGACTAGTTGAGGTATGGTATCTCCTAATTATCAAACCTCCTACTTAGGTTTCCCTTGATGTACCCTAAACATCAAATATGTTTAGGGTGTGAGTTTATGATAGAGGGTTTCCTCATCCTACACCTTATTTTTGTTCATAAGAGTGTGTGATCACAAGATATGACCCAATCATTGTTGTGGTGTAGCTCTACTCTCTCATAGGTTCATTATGGTAACTTCACCCCATAATTTATGTCTTTTTCTTGTGCTATATATCTTAGAGAAATGATGATGATTTATTATGTGTCATTGTTCTTGGAACTGTAGACATGGAAAATATACCGTCACACTTGATTTTGATTACTAACGTCATTTCTTCCTGAATCGTATTCTTAACTTGTCATCACTTTTCATCCCTTAATTGAATAAATCATTATTTATCTGATTAAGTCATTCTCTCCTGTTAATTAAATTAATCAATTTGATTTAATTAGTCCTATGTCTCTATTTGATTAAATAATTCATTTTTATTTAATTAAATCCCTAAAGTCATCCCCTTAAATTAAATAAATTAATCTTTATTTGATTTAATCTAACATCATGCTCCTTAGTTAAATAAATCAATTCTCATTTAATTAAGTCTAAATTATTATTCCTCTCAACTTTGATTTAAATAAATCATAAAATATGAATCAAATTTGTCACATCATCTAATTTCCTATTAAATTGATCAAACCTTGATTAATTTAATCCAAATCACTCCAATCCTCTAGATTTTGCAACTTGCACAATAAATCAATTTATTTGATTTATTAATTCATCAATTTCCATTCAAAAGGGAATCTTTTGTGGAATATTCTTCCAATTCAAAAATCCCTCCAAAAGGGGATGGGTACTTCCAACAAGGCATTTAATGCCTCTTACATGTCCTTAGCCTTGAGCCAAGTGACATTAACTCCATTCTTCTCTCCCTCCAACTTGCCAACATTCAAATTTCAAATTTGAATCTCATAGCATTTATGGACACATTCATCAAAATATGTTCATTCCTCCTCCAATCACATGTGGAAAAGTGGCCTTCTCTCATTGGTTGGTCTTTTATCCCACATTCATCTAAATCCTTCAATCTTCCATTCTTCAAATCTATAAATAGAGGCCTCCTCTATTGAATTGATCATCCACAATCCAAGCAAGTCTACTATATTTCATTTCATCCACAATTTGAGAGAAAAGTTATTATCTTCAATTTAGAGCAATTTCATAGCATTTGTTGAGCATTTGTCATCACCATAGCTAGGTTATTTGCAGGTTTTCTCAAGGAATCACATTGTTCTTCACCATCAAGTGGATCAAATCATCAAAGTTTACAAAGGAGTTGGGAAAGGGCCAATTTCTACACACAATTAGCACCAACTCCCCCATGGGATTGAGTGTTTGCATTGTTTAATTAGGATTTCATTTATCTTTTATGTTTTGTTCTTCATTTTTCCTATTATTGAGCATTATAGATGAATTTCATCAGGAATCCTTGTTCTTACTTGCATATGAACCTAATTATGTTTTTGTTTGCCATGTTTGTGCAGGTATAGGATTGGGGTTCACATTTTGGCGCTAGAGGGAGGGCTGATTTGGAGAAATTCATCATGTTTTTCCAAAAATCCATGGTTTTTTGACATTTTTTGTGCCTATAGAAAATTGCACCGCTCCAAACTCCAAGCTCCGCCGCTGGAGTCTTACCACCCACAAAATTCAAATTTCCAAATTCAACCGCGGGTTCTTCAATTCCAAACTATGCCACTGGGCCAAATAGCGCCGCCATTGCACTCTTTGTCTTGTTCCAGAGTGCCACTCTCAGTAATTAGCGACGCTATATTGCACCACTGGAGTTTCTAAACTCTGCCATATTTGCTAACTGCGCCACTAGGTGACAATAAAAAGTTCATTTTTTTTTTTTGACATGTGCCTTTTTGTTTTCAGCTTTTTGAGCTATTAACCTGTTTGTTGTCTCTGTATCTTCTGGATTTGATCATTTTGCAGGTTAGGGCAAGGAGGAAAACAAAGTGGAAGGTTGCATTATGACATCATTCTCATCTTATACCAAGTGTTTTTAAACACTTGGTGTTTTTTAACACTCTTAGAGAATTCTCTATCTCTCTTAAAGAATTTGTTATCTTTCATGCTTTAGGGAACACTAAATTTCCTTTTGGGCTTTAAAAATAACAATACAAATTTTCTTTCAAATTTTGCAAACAAAGGGCTTAAAAAGAAGTTTAGAACAACTTACTAGATTTGGTTTGAGGATTAACAATTGAACAAGGCAAATCCTACATTTGATTTGGTGCTATAAAAATAATTCACTTTTGCTTTGTGGACTTAAAATGAACAAGTGTTATTTTTATTTTGTAATTGCTTATTCAAAGTAATACCATCAAAAGGACATGTGCGCTTCTCTCGCATCTCACGACGATCTTGAGAATCAAAATCCCTTTTGGTGATCTTAAGTTGAGTAAAGTAATTGCCTCCACATTTCATTTTGGGATTAAAATTGAACAAAACATCTTGCGAGTGTGAGTGGAACATGTTGCGTGTGTTCTCCCTTTGTTTCTAAATGAAGGTTGATCGAACTACGAATATGTTTGCTCACTTTTGTTTATCTTAGAGGGCCTACCTTGTGGGAAAAATTACTCACCCAAGGGAACGACCCAACCGGTAACACACTAAATCCAAGTGTATTTCCAGCTGGGATATATAAGTGGGTACTGGAACAAAGGCCAGTATCATGTAGTTGGCTCCGGCGAGAAGGGCAACAATGGTCTCTCACCACATGGGTCAATCTCCATGAATGGAAAATCCGAATTAAAACCCCTTGTATAGCAAAGGCCAAAATCTTTAACTATTTGTTGGTGCAAAAGGTCATGCCCTTTGAAGCCACCCCAGGTATACATGCGGTTCTATTGTAGAGATGAAAAGTATGCCATGGGAGATTCATGGGTACTGATGCTTGGCTGACCCGAGAAGTGTGTTGTTGAGGGGAGCCAGTTTGGTCAAGCATCTAGTCATCCACACTAAATATGCGTAGCTGGATTTATCCAAGTGGAAATCCAAACAAATATTGTTTTCTCAACCTAGGCTTGTGCGTGTGATTGGAATAAAAAACACTTTGCTTAGGTTTCAAAACAATTGAAAACAAACATTGACAAAATCCTCAAAATTTCAAACCCTTTAGAGGGGAAAATAACTTTGACCAAATCTAAGTGTTGTTGCTTTCCCTAGGGATTCTATCCTTAGAGGTTTCTAAGCATTTGGATTTACATCATAATTTTCTCATACTAAAGTCAACCTAGGAAACTATGCTCTTGAAACCTTGATTTTCACATAATGGATTTTGTGGAATGAAAAGGTGTCAAGACATAGACATTCAATTTGAAACATAATCAAGAAAGTGCTTGTGGTAAAAAGAGTCGAATCTAAGGAAGATAACAAACAATTGAACCACACATGTGCTTGGTCCCTTTTGGGTCATATGGTTTTTATGCAAACATTGGTCTTTTGGTTTGAAATACTCTTAGGGAAAAACATGTTCTTCATTACCTTGGTGTTGTAAACAAGTCCCTCTTAGGTTCATTTAGGATTAAAACAACCAATCATTCTCATCCATCCCTCAACCATCAAAATCAAATATCATCTCATTAACAAACTCTTGGAAACTTTGAAAACATCATTCATGCTAGACTTCCAGGAAAAATAAAAATCACCTTGTTTGACTTAACACACTTAGTCAAACTATCCTCTTGTGTGAGAGTTTACCCTAGGATAACACAACTTCCTAGGGTTTACAAGTTCATCATCCAAAATCATCTTGTTTGAATTAACACACTTAGTCAAACTATCCTCTTGTGTACGAGTTTACTCTAGGATAACACAACTTCCTAGGGTTTTCAAGTTCATTGTCATTTTATTTGGCTTAACACACCTAGAGAAATTATCATCAATCAAAATCAAATCAAATCAAGTCCTAAAGTCTAGCATTGATCCAAAGTTCCTAAAAGTTCAAATACCCATACCCCTCACCCTTTCATCCTTCATCTCATCATTGGTCCTAAACACCTTAGAGGCCAAAACACAACATGGAAAATTCATTCAGCATCACGTTGCAAGCACTCCGACAAATGCATGCTCAATATCAAGCTCAACAAGCGCAAGCGCAAGCACAATACCAGACACAATTGCAAAAATCCCAGCAAGAAGCACATCAACAAGCCTTGCGAGAATATCAAGCATAATAGGAAGCAACTCAACAACAAGATTTGTTGGAACAACAACAAGAACAACACGACCAACAACAAGCGTTGTTGGTCAACAAAAAACATAGGAATTACTCACTCAGTAGAGCTTGCAACAGATTCCCACCACAATCATTGAAAATGATGATCAAGATCCTTCGACCAATGATCATTTTGAAAATGTCTCTACATCACCTAATGAGTTAGAGGACATATCTCAAGAATTTATTCCAAAGCATGATCAACATCTTTCACCAAGGTCTAGCAATGATCCTTTCCAAAACATATGGAAATCCTTTAACCACATGAAATTTGAGAAAATTCCTACGCCTAATGAAGATATCCAAGAACCCTTTATAAGCAATCCATTCTTTAAAATTGACCCATGTCAAGAACTTGATCCAAAACATGTTGAAAGCAATTGCGAAATCAAGATCAAGAATTTGCATCTCCAAGTTACTACAATGATCTATGGACACTCTCCTATTTATACAAGATGTCGCAAATGATGATCATATCCATATAGCACATACTCCTCCATCTACCCATGAGATGCTTTGTTTGGATGGAAATGTAGATGATCTTCATTCAAAACAAGAGTCTCCTACTCTTAACATTTGTACACATGATCAAGCTATGGAAAAATCTATAGATATACCAAAAGTGGATCATGAAGAAGGCTTCTATAGAAGTGGTGAATTAGAAACATCTTGTGAAGACATATCAGAAATAAATCATGAAGAAGGCTCCTACAGAAGTTGTGAAACATCCCGTGAAATGAATCATAAGGAAGAATTTTATGTGGATAGTGAATCATCAACACCTCTTGAAGAAGCATTAAAATTTAATATTTCACAAGATCAAGCCAAAGAGGTCAATCAAGAATTTATTCCACATATGGATGATCCTATCAGTTATAAACTGGGATCACTTACCTTTTTTAGGGCAAGCTATCTTATCAATGAAGAAGTTAACACCTTTAAAGATCTACGACAAAGCAGAGAAGGATTAGCACCTTGTTTCCAAGGTAAATCATATCCTATTGAAAATAAAATGTTTCAACAGATGGATTATCAAGGCAAAGGATTAGGCCTACATGAATAGGGTATCCTGGAACCAATATAGATTAATGGCAATCCTAAGTATCAAGGTCTTGGTTATTCAGTAATTAAGGGATATAAGCATATCAGTGATACCTCTATAAAACTGGGGGCAACTTCGTCTCAAGCAAATGTCAACATAGGGAGCATGAAGAATCCTTATGGTGAAACCAATGCCAATACTACAACCACCCATGTCATGAATCTTCATCCACCCATCACCCCATTCACAAATTGGGACCCATGTCAGAAGAAATATTTGAATCAAAGCACAAAGAATGTTATCAAAGAAAAAGAAGAAGCAAAGCATGAAGGACAAATCAAATACAAGTGGATACCAAAGAATATAAAGAAAGATTATCCCTATCAAACTCCATTAGTCAAAGAAACTATGGGGCAAAATAAAAAAGGGAAAAGTATCCATCAAAGATGTTCGCAAAGGAAAATGAAGGATTCTCAAGAAACATACAATGCATATCAAGCAGTTGGTCCTAATTCCATGCACACTTTCATATCCACCCATCATTTTTCATCTTCCCAAGTTTGGAGAGTCAAAGGTTCCAAGTTGTCAACCAATCCATCTTTTATTACTAAACACACTCCACCATCCATGCCTCCATGCCTCCACGCATGATATCCAATTCTTACATTGACCATGTATTGGCAATAGCCCTTCATCATAAGGATTCAAAAGGCACTCTATCACGATGTGCACACAAGGACAGGGTTAACTCCGGTATCAACAAAGCAAATCAGAATTCTCAAAAGTTGCATTCAAGTGAACGTATCTTAGCAAAGCAACTTGTTCAAGTAGGATAGAATGGCACATTATGAGATAAGAATTTACATCGACACCACTAGTTGGTTCAACATGAGCTTAAAATCTTTCAACAAAAAATACAAAAAAATCAAAAAATACAAAAATACAAAAATACAAAAAATACAAAAAAAAATAAAATAAAAAAATCCAAAAAAAACAAAAAAAGGATTGAAAACAGTAAAGAGAAAAATAATCCTCTAGTGAAAACCACTACGGTGGCGCTTTGGGCAAGTACCATGATGAAAACCTGGTAAACAGGCGTCATCTGTAGAATTGAGCATCTGTGTGTGCCAGTTCGGTTGGAAGCATCTCATCCCATCCATAATAAATCCAACATTCCATCCAATCCATTTTCATCCATCTCCATCCATAGTCCAAATTATCTTGATCTTGACCAATTTTGGTGCACACTTTACACTTGTTTATGGTAAACATCTTGACATGGGTCATTTTCATTGATCCTATCCTACCCAACGTTATCTGAGCCATGAAACATTATCCAAATAAATATCCACTACCCGAACCCCTTATCTTATCACAAGATAATCCTTGGAATCCTTTGCATTCTTACCGTATCTATCCATCCATACACCTATCCCATCATCCACCCATGGCCTTCCATACATTGCTAGACACTGGGGGCAGATATTTGCATCTTGCTCCGGGAATAAATCTTGATATATATCCTCCAACTTATGTGGTGATCTAAATATTTGGCAAACGTAAAATCAAATTGGTGAAGCACTTGTGAGAAAAATTCCAAATCACTAGCACATGGCATATTTTGACAAAACGATGTTCTTTATCAAGCTTTATCTTTCATCGAACATCAATCCAAACAATCAATATCAGTCGCATCTAACTTCCACTTCAATGTCACATCAAATCATCAAAACAATTTTGTTCCAAATCAAGCTTTCAAAATCCTGATCAATCAAATCCAATTAATTCATCATCAACCTTGAAATCCTTGTGTTGCTTAACACTATCCTTGCATTGTTGTGTATCCTCAACAATGTTATCATCATCAATCCATTGATCTGATCAATCAACCTTAGCTTGGTTTCCAACAAAATCCCAAAATAGAACACTGATATTGTCACACATATCCATATCCAAATCATCAAAACCATGTGAAAATCCAAAAACATTCATAAAAACAGAAAATATCAAAAACATGGAATGCCGAACTACATTGTCCCTGAGCTTGAATGTAGGCAAGGTTGATCTTTGATCATCCCCCGAGACATTTTAGGTCAGTCCTTTAGGCGTCCGTCGCAATCTAGCAATCCGTTTGCCCATCTTTCTCGTCATTGAGTCAAGTTTGTTGTCAACTAAGACATTTTAGGTCAGTCCTTTAGGCGTCCGTCACAATTTGGCAATCCATTTGCCCATATTTCTTGTCATCGAGTCAAGTCTATTGTCAACCGAGACATTTTAGGTCAGTCCTTTAGGTGTTCGTCGCAATGGCAATCCGTTTGCCCATCTATCTCATCATTGAGTCAAGTTTGTTGTCAGTCAAACTACGTGGTCTCTGCATATATAAAATAGGCAAGGATAATCTATGGATCAACTCCCGAGACCCCTAGGATAGGTCTTTAAGTTAGTCTCTTGGTAAAAATCTTGAAAATACCAAAAACATTTGTAAAACATCTCAAAATTCCAAAAAACAACCTCAAAAAATAATAATTTTTTTTTCAAAAACATCCAAATATATCTGGAAAAACCCAAAATGGTGCACCGATCTCATCTTGCTTTCACCCGAAATAATCATCACTCATGATAAATCATCATTGTCCTCATCCTTTGGTGAAGCAATCAAAAGCAAGTCTAGTAGGTTCAAAAGTGAACACCTAATCGTCAAAGTCTCAAGTCTAGGTCAGTAAGCAAGCAAGTTGGTCAACTCGGAGTATCAATAGATTATCATCCAATCAATCTCATCAAAACCCTAATCACAACATGTCTTAGGATGCATCCTTCCCACAATGGACATCAACATCAGGTATCACCTTAGTATAGCCTTGGCTAGCGGTACAAAGAACATTAGCTTGTTTGTTTACTTTATCTGGTCTTTTTGACTTATCTTATTTTGCACTCATTCCAAGGACCTCTCGATGATGCCTAAACAAAATAGGTTTAGAGAGAAAGGAATGTGGCAATGATCATTATTTTTTTGTCTTTTGTTCTTGTTGGACGTTCTTGTAATATAACTTGGCGAATACTTGCTTTGTTAGGTCCGTCCTAGCAAGGTTTTCGTATGTCAAGTGTGAACAAGAGCACTCCTATCTGATTATCGAGTCAAAGTCCATCGTACTAGGTACAACGCCATCTTGGTCCTTTATACCTTGATGCATCGTACCTACATGTGTTATCAAACATAAAGTAATTGGCCCTTTGAAAATCCCAACTCCTGGTAAGCAAATCATCATCATCATCATAACGTAGGCTTGTTGGATCCTCCTTCCATCCATCTTATTCTTCTTATTCTTCTATCTTTACTAACATTTCTATCTAAAGTAGGTGCGAGATCTCAAAATATACACGAGGCTACCCATGGCCGATGACTGTCTATACATCATCAAAATTGTCTACATCAAAAAATTGTCTTTCATCCTCTGATCAATAGAACCTCTCCTCTCGCATTTTATCGTGATCTCGATCGGAAAATCAAACATTTTCACTCGAGAGCGAGGAGGCAATATACCAGTGTAATCCTTCTCGCTGGGGCAGCAGTGGGGCATCTAAAAAATCAAAATATTTTGAACTTTGATCACAACAGTTTATTCTTTGAACCAATACAACAAGTGTATTGCTTCAAAGAGGGGCAAAATGTAGACATGAAAAATATACCGACACACTTGATCCTGATTACTAACATCATTTCTTCTTAAATCATATTCTTAACTTGTCATCACTTTTCATCCCTTAATTGAATAAATCATTATTTATCTGATTAAATCATTCTCTCCTGTTAATTAAATTAATCAATTTGATTTAATTAACCCTATGTCTCTATTTGATTAAATAATTTATTTTATTTAATTAAATCCCTAAAGTCATCCCCTTAAATTAAATAAATTAATCTTTATTTGATTTAATCTAACATCATGCTCCTTAGTTAAATAAATCAATTCTTATTTAATTAAGTCTAAATCATTATTCCTCTCAAGTTTGATTTAAATAAATCATAAAATGTGAATTAAATTTGTCACATCATCTAATTTCCTATTAAATTGATCAAACCTTGATTAATTTAATCCAAATCACTCCAATCCTCTAGATTTTGCAACTTGCACAATAAATCAATTTATTTGATTTATTAATTCATCAATTTCCATTCAAAAGGGCATCTTTTGTGGAATATTCTTTCAATTCAAAAATCCCTCCAAAAGGGGATGGGTGCTTCCAACAAGGCATTTAATGCCTTTTACATGTCCTTAGTCTTGAGCCAAGTGACATTAACTCCATTCTTCTCTCCCCCCAACTTGCCAACATTTAAATTTCAAATTTGAATCTCATAGCATTTATGGACACATTCATCAAAATGTGCTCATTCCTCCTCCAATCACATGTGGACAAGTGGCCTTCTCTCATTGGTTGGTCTTTTGTCCCACATTCATCCAAATCCTTCAATCTTCCATTCTTCAAATCTATAAATAGAGGCCTCCTCTATTGAATTTATCATCCACAATCCAATAAAGTCTACTATATTTCATTTCATCCACAATTTGAGAGCAAAGTTATTATCTTTAATTTAGAGAAATTTCATAGCATTTCTTGAGCATTTGTCATCACCATAGCTAGGTTATTTGCAGGTTTTCTCAAGGAATCACATTGTTCTTCACCATCAAGTGGATCAAATCATCAAAGCTTACAAAGGAGTTAGGAAATGACCAATTTTTACACACAATTGACACCAACTCCCCCATGGGATTGAGTGTTTGCATTGCTTAATTAGGATTTCATTTATCTTTTATGTTTTGTTCTTCATTTTTCCTATTATTGAGCATTGTAGATGAATTTCATGGGGAATCCTTGTTCTAACTTGTATTTGAATCTAATTATGTGTTTGTTTGCCATGTTTGTGTAGGTATAGGATCGGGGTTCACAGGAACAATACTTTGTGTATGCATTAGCATGCAATATGACATGTCAATGCCATATTGTGAATGTTGATGTTATTGTTACATTGTTTAAAAAATATTTTCTTGATTAATATCCCAGGTGTGTGAATTTTGGGCATTACAAACAAGCTATGAAAAATACTTATATCCAAATATTTGATTCTAGGTTGGCCCCATGTAGCATACTCTTATCCCTCTCCATCAATGTCATTCATTATTTCTATAGCTCCATTTTGCTGAGGGGTGTACACACTTGTCTTATGTATGTCTATCCCATGATTCATACTTAATATATCAAAATATACTACATAAAAATCACCACCATTATTTATCTTTGAAATATTATTCTTCCTACCTACCTAATTCTCTACAAGACCCACCATCCTCCATCACCCCATTTTCACTCCCATAGAGTGCAACTTGGTAACTGTCATATTGAAGGTATTTAGATTTTTATCTAATGACCCACAATCCTCCATTCTAAGACTCTATGACTCATTTATCAAGAAAATCTTATTCATTAGGAATTTATCTTGATAAATTTCTCCAAAATTATTCCAAAGGGTTTCTATGGTATTTTATTCATGCACATTCAACAACACTAAATTAGCCAAATTGAGTCCAATGAGACCCTTTTATTTTCTATCCATCTTATCCCAATCTTCTTGTGATCTAGCCATGGGTTTGGATCTAGATACTACATCTCATAGATCAAAATCTATGAGAACATACTCCACATTAAGCTTCTACAAATCAAAGTTTGTGTCTGAGAAATTATCTATGCCTATCTTTGATGTGCTTGCCATATCTTCTTGTAATAAGATAAAAAATCCTCTTTGTGCAAGCTCCCATTCAAACATAGATTAATTACAATAAATCCTCTACCCAACACCTTGAATATGAGGTGATAAGGATTTGATATCAAATGAAAGCAAGAAAGGTATGTAGAAACTCTTCTTACACAAATTTTAAGGAGAGTGTTGAGTAAGTTTCAATCTTTTAATAATTATAGAAAGAGGAAACATATATAAACATAAAATAAATAATATACCATAACATGGTTGTATGCGAGGAAAACCCTTTCGAGAGAAAAGTTTCATACTTTAAAGCAACCCAATGATTTAGTAAACAACACTATTACAATACACTTTTAGAGCAAGCATTATAAGAGCACCACCAATCATAGAACTTGAATAATTTTGACAAATTAACAATATCTATAAAACTCTCACACAAAATCCATCTCAATCATCTAATATATAAGATATACAATGCATCTAACCATCAAATGGTAATAAGAAAATCACAAGTTAAAAAAACCCAAAAAGTGTTGGCCAAATATTTAGCTTAGAAATCTAACACCTAAATCTTAAGATGAGTCAACATGCTAAAAATATCATATTCCTTTCACTTTTCATAACCTTGTTATATTTCACTCATTGTATTGGCTATTCCATTTTTGGTTCCATTATCTCTAATTAAAGATGCCTTATTTTGTGTCATAACACATCATAAGTTGGTCAACAAGAGTAACTCCCCCTTATAACACTTTTATGTGTCCAACATGTTTTTACATTTTCTATTCCAATGCCAAGATTTTAGAGGTCATAAATTTTGATATGTGTAGTTCCCCTTAGTTTTCTTTCTGTTATTGACAGTTACTTGGTTGTATTTGGACATTATGATACTTTGCTTGATGATGGATTCATAGTTATGATGATGGTGGATGATACTTTTACCACTGATGTTATGCTTATGCTATGCTTAGTAGATCGATTTAATTGATTGTGTGGATTATTATTGCTATGAGTATTATGTGGTAATCAAATTTATGTTCTTATCATGTTGATTGGCATCTGATTAGTGTGTGTTGATGTATTTTGGTGAAGGGGAAATATTGTCGCATTAATCGCTCCTAAGTGCCCTGCGACACTGTGACTTTCCTCTCACGGTGTGTTTGATTGTATGACTATGTACATGCTTGACTGTGTGGTTTACTATAGGATGTAGGTACCAGACATCGACTCCACCTGAATTGTTAGGTTTGAGCGTGCCTTAAACCCAATGGAAATCGTTGATGGAGATAGAATTTGGTCCCTTGTTGAGCCATCATCCTTGACGAGGATGAGTATCCGTTGTTACCTTGGTAGTGTTGTTTGTTTGTGATTGGTTTGTCTTTGTTGTTGTGGTCTTGCCTTCCGTGTCACTGTGAGGT
The DNA here is from genome assembly GCA_007115665.2 of Sequoiadendron giganteum. Taxonomy (NCBI): domain Eukaryota; kingdom Viridiplantae; phylum Streptophyta; class Pinopsida; order Cupressales; family Cupressaceae; genus Sequoiadendron; species Sequoiadendron giganteum. The sequence goes on along the minus strand of CM021102.1, from coordinate 84,118,353 downwards.
CAAGTACTGCTTGGTATTCTATTCATTCGATTAATTTGATTGATTATTATATTAAAATAAAGATTACTAATGTTAAAAGGCCATTTTGATAATTAAAATAGATTCTTTAATGTAATTGAGGTATTGATTAAATAAAATATTATTAATAATATTTGGTTTAAATAAATTAAAATTATGATTTAATAAAAAAATATAAAAATAAATATGTTAATTAAAGATGTGTTAATAAGGAAATATTGAAATAAATATATGACTTAAAGTGTTGTGCAAAAAAAATTAAAATGAAAGGATTATAATTAATCAATTAAATATTTTAAGAGTTGATCATGGTGTGTAAATAAATAAAAATAAGTTTATTAATTAACATATTGAGGAGTGGTGGAGAACAATAGTGAAAAATTAAATAAATTAATTTAAGAAAGGAGTTGCATGCAACAACAAATGTGTGGAAGTGGTTAATAAATTGATTAATTTGCTAAAGAAATGGGGCTTGTTGCATAATTTCTGGAAAACTAATCTTGCTTCTTCTTCCTGTGAATATTTTCTGGGTCTTGGAGGTTTTCTTTTGGTTTTGGAGGTTTTGGAATTGGGTTGCTGTAGTGTTGTTGAGTTTTTGAAGTGAGTTGAAGCTGCAAGCTGGGAGTGGTGAGCTCAGCATCAAATCTTCACTTTTGCAAGCGGGAGAAACCAGATTCCATTGCTACTCTCTATCTAATCTTGTAGAAAATAAAAATGGAGTATTTGTGTTGTTGAAAACAAAACAACTTCTTGCTAAATTTCCCTGTGTATTTATTCTATAAATATCACACAACTAGTGGAACCCCAATTTCTTTGAGGATATTTTGCTTATTTTGTGCTTGCTTTATGCTTTCCCAAATTTAAATGCAATTAAACAGAGCATCTCATCTGCCATAGTTGATAAACTCTCCATTCCTTAGTTGATGTAATCCTTTGATTATTTTCTTGTTTACCTTGGAGAGTTTAGGTCTGTAGCTACATAGCCTATTGCTCTGCATGTTGGTATTGTCGATTTCGTTGCTATTGTATTTTATTTAGTCTTTAAAACTGTATTCTTTTGAGGATTAACATCCTCCTGTTTTTCTGCCATAGGCACACTTGTACTGAGGTTGGCCTTATTTTTTTTAAAAAGAATATGAAATGGTTTAAATGAGTCTGTGAGCCAACGACTTGGTGGTGGTCGCTGACCTGTGAGCCAGGCCTGGTATCGATCTCACCATGGCCGGTCGGCCACTCTCTTTCCTTTCACCCGTCTTCAGGAATTTGGCGTCGTATCTCTTTGCTAGTCTTTCTGTAGGGTCTTTGTTTTGGCCGAACTCAAGCTCACTCCTAGTACTTTCTTTCTGAAAGCAAATAAGTTGATTCTCATATGTTGATTTGAAATCCTAATTATAAATTTTGGCATCTGATGCCTGTAGAGTAGTGTAAACACTTTGACTGGCAGAAATGTCACTTATAATTTGGTTATTAGTAAATATGGTTGTAGTGGCAATCGAATTATATGCGAACCTCGATGTGTTGATTGGCTTAATCTATTATTTGATGTATATAAGTTTGTTTGGTAAGTCGTTCCTTTGAAGTTCGATAAACTTATGATTTTGGAATGGTGTTTGATGTTTTATGAATCGTTGTGCATGTAGATGGTTGGTATTCGATAGTTAAAAGGATTCGTTGTATATATATATATATATATATATATAGGTATTTTCAATTATATTTGTTACTGTATTATAATCTGTAGTTTGAAAACAACAGTTAGAGATAATATATACATATATAAAAATATATATATATATATATATACCGACGTATGAGTATACGTTTATCTATATGTATAGGTGTATTTGTATATGCATTATAGGGGTGTTAGTAAAATAATATTGCAGCCTTTATTTTTAAGTGATCATGTCAATAAAATAAATGAGACAAAAGAAAATTTAAATAGAGAAAAATTAATATATATTTGTATTTAAGTAAATGAAGGATTAGTTTATATAGAATTAGATTATCTTTTGATTATGATGAATAGTTAGTAAACTGGAGATGGTTGCATTGTAAATCCATTATGTGTCCTATGTTTCTATTATTGGTTGAGTCATTTGTATGAAGTAAAGTGAATGGTTATTGATTTGGGAATGATTGTGGGTTTTTTTGTTCAAATGTTTAAGTCATCTTGTGAGGTGAATACGAGGAGTCCTCTAGAGGCTAGGGGGAATTTTATTTTTGATGGAATTCTTTGATAATCCATTTTGAGATGGTTGTTTATGTGTTTAATGGGTTTACAAGGGTCATTAGCCTTGCATGGTATATTCTCCACTTTGATTGGGACTTGTGTGCGAGATGGTTTATGCCTCGCCTTTTTGTGTATGTTATGTGTTTTTGTGATTTGTGCAAGTTGGATTTGCTTTGTTGATTTTATTGGGTCTCCTAGCTACTAGTAGGGGGAGTGGCTCTCAATGGGGGCCAGTGCAAAAATTTGCACCAAGGTAACCCATGTGGGAGTTTATTAACTCAGTGATAACTTAAAATGAATGAGGGGGTTGGGTAGTTCACACATTAATCAAGATAAGTGAATGCCTCACTCATGCCTGTAGTGCTCGTTTAGGCTAAGGATTGGATAAAAAGGTTTGGTTGGCAAGATCAACTTCCTTGTCCTCATGAAAGGAAGTTTGGTTCTGCATACATGTCACCCTATGGGGCCAACGACTTGTAAGAGATTGTCAGGGTAACTATGGATGGGGGTCGCCGACTAGTGACAGACTGCTAGGGTAACCCATGTCAGGACCATGTGATGAAACTCTTCCCTCTGTAGACTAGTGTTCCCTTATTTGTTCTCTCCCTTTGATATGTGAAATCCTCTGGAAGTAGTGTATGATCTTTTGTGATGTGTTTTGTGGTAATGTCATTTGTTCTCTATTTCGCCTTGTTATGTTAGTGGTTGTCGTCTTGTTGTTGTTGTTGTGGGTCCAGGTGCTATCTCCTAGCGTGGGGGGTGGACCTTAGGGTTCCACATGGTCGGGTGGAATGTGCCTATTACTCCATTGGGTTCCCTTGTTGATGTCTGTGTTCATGGTGACTACTCATGGGGATCTTGACTTCTGCACTTGTCCCAATTTTGGTGGAACATCTTTCATGTATTTGTATTGAATTGAAATCAACCGTATCATGTATTGTAACTCTGATGTATAATCTCCCCAATTGATCTTGGGGAAACATTGATGTGATGTAATGTTGTAATTCATTGTTGAACTCATTCTTGTAATGAGAAATATTAATGATATACCTTGTTTATGTTATTTAATTGTAATGATCATGAATGTTGATATATTGTTAATATGATATAGATGATTCGTATTGGTAGATCATATAATGTGATGGATTTAATGTACTCCTTAATGATGTTACTTATGATGTTATTATTTGGAGATGCATGTCTTGATCCCAATGAGTAATGCAGTCATTAAATCTTAGAGGGCATCAACTTGGATCGAGAGGTACCCAAGATTTGATATCTTGAGGAGTGACTTCCAAGGTTTAGGTATCTTGAGGAACTTCTTAGTGTCAAAGATACCTAAATGCAGATTGAGATGGTGGATTGCAATCTTGTGGAAGTTTCGAATTCTTGGGCATAGCTCCTTGGTGGATGCCCCAATGTTTTGAAATAGTTGGCATAGCTTAACTTTATGTATGTTTAGATACATTTTTCATGTTTGTTATTTTCTCTTGTGATTCAATATTATACTCTCTCTTGTAATGGATAATGTAAATGATGATTATTGCATATGTTAGTTAATTAAATGGTCTTTGATATTGCTATATTGATGACATGATACAAATAATTCATATTGGTTGATCTTTTAAATGAGATAGATTAAATGAAATTCATATTGTTAGATGGATTTGTTTAATGTGATGAAATATATTTCTTGTTAGTTCGATTAATGGGATTCTTGTAGTGTAGTCATGGAACCTTAGAGGACTTAGGTTTAGAATGCAATTTATTGCAAAATCTACAAACTTTAATATGTTGCACTTTAAAAAAAAATGGTTCCATTTTTAAATGTTGTAGCGTGTTGTCCTCTAGGGTTCTATGGCAGGGCATTACAATATGGGAGACCAATTGGCTCTATTTTTTGATTATAGAGCTCAAAGAGGCCTACACAACATGCACCCTAAAGATAATGAAAAATAACTTACAATATTTGTTTTAGCCAAAAATAAACTTTATAGTATAAAAATTGAGTCTTTCTATTTTCTAACTTAAAAATTATACTTTTTTAAAATTTTAAAATCAAGAGCAAGGTTGAGACACCTTTCTTAACATTATCTCACTTTTCAAAAAACTTGAAAGAGTAAAGGGAATATCAAAAAAATGATCTAATTGCTAGGTTCACTAAGGGACTAGGGATAACTTTAGTGGTGAATCTTCGCCAATTGGCGAATTCCAGGAATTGGGAAAATGGAATTTGGCAAATTCTAGGTATCCTGCAAGGTGTTAAAATCGCTCGGATTTCACGAAATATTGGTCCAATGCATGTCCATTTTCCAACGGTTTTTTTTTACGAGGCATGTTTAGGCAATAAATTTGCCATAACAGACTACGCGTTTCCAATGGACCGATCAATATTTTCGCCTGGAATCTTGGGGAGCATGTCATTAAACACCAACATATTCACCAATACTATTAAAACAACATTATATGAGGACCCATTTCACCAATTAAAATCTACAAATAGTTGCTTGTGAAGACCCATTCGCCAATTAAAATTTATAAATAGTTGCTTATGAGGACCTATTTTGCCTTGAAAATTACAAGGTATCTTTGTATAAGCATGCAGAATTTGCCAAATTTTTAACATACCATTTAAAAATCCCACAGAATTCACCAAATATGGATTGATATAAATACAATTGAAACTGTTATTTGTTCTTACACATTTTGTTTGGTTCTGAGGTTCTACTTCTTGATTCAGAAGTAAGCGAAACTCGAAAATGTAGACTCAAAGGTGAGTGATCATTTCTTCATACTGTTATTAGTTATTAGTTATAATAATAAGATTTCTTTATCTATTTTCCATCCTTGCTTTAGTCTTAAACATGATTTCTATATTCTCTGTTGGGCTGTCCTTCTTAAACAAGAAGACATTTTTTTCCAGCTTTTATTCGAAGTGAGATATCAATGTGTCAAGCACAACTGCAAGGGTAAGACTCTTGAGGGTAATGAAGAGATTGAGAGGCCATCAAAATGCCTAAAACGTGGAGGTACCATACAGTCTTACTTTGGAATTGGAAAAGCTTCTAATCCATCAGATCAAGGTGGAGCTACACCATCGACTCTTCCACCAAATATTATTGAAGATGGCAATGATAATACCTCACCACCACAGGAAGGTCAAGGTGAGATTGTCATTGTGTTAAATCAAAATATATCAAATGAGGATGGAAATACCACAAAAGATGTTCCAAGGGATACCTTGGATAGCCAGAATGAGATAATTGACTTGGATGAGGATGATATTGGTAGCAAGAAAAGAAAAGGCAAAGCAAAATTGGGGCGTGAGTGGGAAATGACCAGGAATTTTCAAATTGGTTGGTTGTCGAAGTACCCATTCTTTGAAGCAGTGGGGGTATCAAAAGAAAACAATATTGAAAGGGCAACAGAGGTCAAATGTAAGATTTTTTAGTTGGAAATGTGGAAGAGACAAGACGATGCAGCTAAAGCTTGACACTATAGAAAAGGATATCGGCAAAGTTTACGAAAAAAAAATCATAGACGGAAAGGAACAATCAATCGTACGATGGAAATCAAAGGAAGAATGTCTTCATGTGAATTATGTCGCAGATTATGGAGAGCATAACCATAGAATGTTGAAGATTAAAAAATGTGAAGGTACACTTGAGGCTCATTTTGGAAAAGCCACGGCAGTAGCAAATCTGTCAAAAACTGTTCAGATGAGTGTTGTTTTTCATATTTTGTCCAGGGGGCGTCCTATGATAGACTACCATAATATTTTGATTTATTATCTTATTTGAGTGTTCCCCACTTTCCCTTCTCACATTGTTCAGTAAACGTTGGATGGGAATGGGTGAACTATCTTGCTGCAGTGGAAAAGCAAGATTTAAAGGAGAAATTAAAAGAGTCAAATTTCATTGCATTATCTTTAGATGAAGTTACTGCGGTATACAATACTTCTTGGGTTTGTATGCATTTGTATACTATAGAACAACATGTTCGCCAAGATCATCTTCTTTGTGTTCATAAAATGAGGGACAATGCAACATCGCAAAATATATTTGAACTAGTCAAGAAATATTTGAATGAAATTGCAGGTATGGATGAGTTGACAATTGCCAAAAAGTTGATGTGTGTAGGAGCTGATGGAGCTGCAGTGATGCAAGGTCAAAGGAGAGGTCTTTGCATAAAGTTACAAACTACTTGTGCACCATACATGCTTAGAATTCACTGCATGGCCCACATATTGAATTTAGCATTCAAAATTGTAAGCAAGTTTCCTACAGTATCAAAAGTTGAAAATCTAGTTCACGAGATCCACGCATACTTCTGCCGAAGTCCCAAACATTTCCTTGAATTTCAACATTTTGCTAAGGGAATAACACCTGGAAACAAGCTTCTCAAGGATGTTGATACTAGATGGATCTCCTTGCATGGACCAGCACAACGAGTTCTTTCAGAATATCAATCCTTGATTGGAGTGATGTACGAGCATCGCAACACAGTAGACAAAGCTCCTGACCTCTTACATAGGTTAAGCGATATAGAGACACTCTTGACTTTAGCTAGTCTTCTCCCCATGCTGGATGAGATGAACAATATTGTGAAGAAATCCCAAGACAAAACTATGTATATTTATGAATATGCCAATCTACGTAAACTTACATGCTTGGTCCTCGATCATCTATATCTAGATCTAACACAAGAAGGCGCAAATTATTTAATGTGGCAAGAAATTACTGATTTGAATAATCTTGATAATTATTTACAGTTTACTGCAAGCGAGCACTTATGTATTTGTGTACGTGGATATGAAATACCAATGTACCATTGTAAGACAGCCACATGCTCTAGAAAAGAAGTACCTATTAACGAGGAAGATTTTAACGACATTGTTAAATCTGTTATTGATAATTTGAAGGAAATTGCAAAATCTCTTTCCATAGAGATTCATGAAAGATTCCCTCGACATGAAATACTTGAAGCCATGGGTATTGTGTATCCTCAATTTTGGGTAAACCAAGATAACCCAAAATATTTTCATGATCAAGTAAAAATATTGATCGAACAGTTTTCAAAAAAGGTAACATACAATGAACAAATAATAGAAGGAATTTTAGATGAAAATAAGCTTAGAAAGCAATGTTGGAGTTTTGTAATAGCTATGAGGGAGCAGTATAAATCCATGGGCAAGGAGAAGGCCTTTGAACCGAGATCAATAAAAAAGGTTTGGACAAGCTTAGGTCAGAGTGAAATATTGTGTGGTTCGATGTTAGAATATTTCAAACTTGTTGATTTATGTCAAACAATGATATTGGGGTCGGTGGAGGATGAGAGAGTTTTCAGTACATTGGGGTTTTTGAAATCAAAGTTAAGAAATAAACTGGACAAGAATTTGGAAAATTTCTTGAGGATGAAAGGAATTGTGTATAATGTCAAAAATTTCCCTTTTGAAAGGGCACTCGCAATCTAGAGGTCCACATGTGAAAGAAGAGGGACCGGGTTGTGCAACATAAGCTCTCCAATTCCAACAGTCGTCGGTACTAGTGGTAGTGGTAGTGGTAGTGGCAGTGGCAGTGGGATTGGGCCTGGGACAAATGACAATGATATTGAAATTGACACAAATCAAATAATGAATGTTGAATTTGAGACACAGGCCGAAGAAAGTGCAGAGCAGTCTCATAATCAGGATGACTCTTTTAATTTATCTGAAGACGAGCATCGGTTTGAGGACCCTGACTTTGTTTGGGAAATGGAAGATAATTAGCGGGTTTTAGGTATTTTTATTGCACTTCATGAATTAGTTTTCATTGTTCCAAAGTCCAAACTGTAGTTGATGTCTGATAATATTTTATATTGTATTCAATGAACATTGAAATTGTGAATCATTGCACTTCATGATATCTTATTTTATATTGCACTCAAGCACTGCATGTTAGCATGAATCATATTCTAAACTGTAGTTGATGATTTTTTATATTGTATTCAAATAAATTGTGAATCATTGCACTTCATGTTCATAATATTTTATTTTATATTGCACTCCAAGTCTCCATGATATTTTATATTATATTGTAGTTCATGAATCATAATACATATGCCAAAGTCAAACTATAGTTGATGATATTTTATAAATTATATAAAATTCAATACCATCGGCCTAACAATGCTTCATCGGTGGAACCCCCACCACATTCCCACCGATGGCCCAATGACAATAGCTCACAACCTAGTATCGGTGTAACAATACTCTATTGGGATGACTCCTAAGGTGCTCTCCCGATATACCGATAGAGTCAAGTTGTCAACAAAAGTAAGCATGAATTATAATTTATGACCATGGGCATGAATTATCTTATTTTATCAATAATCACAAAAATATACCACACTTTGATTTTATGAACAATGAAAATTGTAGAAATTTGTGTGATAAGATCCATATTATAGCCTACATTCACATTGCATCCATAAATATTAAACAAATTTGAAATTCCGTAGTGATGTAGTCCTTCCCCCATTCCTAACAAAATTCAATACCACCGGCCTAACAATTCTTCATTGGCGGAACTCCCATCACAATCTTGCTGATGGCCTGATAAAAATAGCTCACAACCTAGTATCGGTGTAATAATACTCTATCGGGCTGACTCCTAAGGTGCTCTCCTGATATACCGATAGAGTCGAGTTGTCAACAAAAGTAACCATGAATTATAACCATGGCCCATGGGCATGAATTATCGAATGCATAAAGTATATCGGTTGAACTATGGTGCATCAGGGAAACATTATCTAGCATCCCACTGATAGAACGAAGGATAGGTGTCCATCGGTGGAGAGGGTGGCTATCGGTGAAAGACTGATGTGACATCCCGGGGCATCGTGTTGCCGTGCTACGGTGCAATTATGAACCATAATTGAAGTGAATTATATCACAAGTTGATCACATAGTTGTTACAAAATCCTGGAAGATTTCGCTTAGGGTAGAAGCAGAAAGGCAAAAACTTGGAGTTTTGACGCAACAAAGACCAGTGGACTATGGAAGCGACTCGGCGAGACTCACGTAAGTACTTCACTTTCAGACCCAGCTGAGAAGCTATTTTACTCAAAATTTTAAGATTTAAATAATGGAAGAGAGTACAGACAAACCCAAAGCTAAAAAAGAGAAAACCAAAAATCCTAAGAGACTCCTAAATGAAGACCTGATAGATCAATGTCCTGGGTTGGGGCCGAGACCCAAGAGGAGTGCTCAAATGAATCCTTCCATGGATCGATTATGGGACAAACAAAAGGGCTTAGGGGATATTTGGACACCGCAACGAGGGTACGACCTCTTCATGTACCATTACAGAAAACAATTTAGGTTTCAACCAATCTGCAATCCATGGAGGTTGAACTTGGGAAGACTTGTGGTGCCCAATGTGTTTGTGAACGTAGAGCTAATTAAAGCTCTTGCTATCAAATATGACCCCAAGAAAAGAACTATTTAGTCACATGGCAGGGGTGACATGCTTGTTATTTCTGGGGATCTCATTTCTAATGTATTTCAGTTAGAGTGTTCACTAAATTTATCATTCACGATAAAAGATCTCTTGACAGAGTATCGCCACATGGATACCATCTATAAGAGATGGAAATTACCTTTGCATAGGCCCAAGGATGAAGGAGGCCAACTCAGGAGGTTCTCTAGCAGTGAAAACCCTGCTTTCCATGAAGATTTGTTTGAAGAGTATTTCCAATACACCTATTATTCAGCTGGCCAGGTTTTGGGAGTAGAGGTTCTGCCTCTCATGTCGATTGCCCCAATGGTTTTAGCTACAGACATACAAAGCAAGGATGTCAGGCCATTTGATAATGCTAGCTACTTGGCCAACGTCCTACCTCGAGGGCTCAAAAAGATTAAAAATAATAGTGATAATATTAATTTTGAACACTATTCTTTGCTTATGCATTTGCTATTGTACGTGGGACAAGTCAGAGGGGTCTGGAGTGAAGAATTAAGGATAAAAGATATAGATGAAAATGGAGATTTTAAACTTGTACAAATGTGGACTTCATTGTGGGACAACCGATTTGGTAGGTCTCATTACCTTTAGTTTGAAGAATTTTTTGTAAAACCATTGATGAAGTTGCTAGGGTATCCGTGCAACTATAGCCTATCCCCAGAAGTACAAAGATTTCTAAGACCAAAGGAATATGACCGGAGAAATAAAGTGAATCATAACTAGGGAGACTGGTATGCTTTCCCTGATTGTACAGTGATAAGGGTTTATAGGTTCGAAGGGGCTCCACACTTGATGCCACGAGTAGTTCCTGACCGAATTGCTTTTTTAGAAATTGTGAGGCAATTGGCAAAATCTGATTCCAAACACCTCAAAGGACATAGCAAACAATCAATTATGCCTAGCACCTTATGTTTTGGAGACTTTACAGTGGTTGCCAATGAAGGATATGGAGAAATTGATGGTAAATTAGCACAGTACAACCTACCTCTAGGTGATGTAAGGAAACAATTTGATGCAAAAGGGTTTATTCACAAGGCGAGATTATTGCAGGGGCTATCAGGGTATGAACATTTGTTCTCAATCGAAGATGTCATAAGAAACCATGATGAGGCTTCCACCAAGGAAAGAATGGCCGCCTATAACAAGATTATGCTTGCAGAGGAATGGAAGAGGAAAAATGTCCCATCTTATTCAAAGGCATTTGGTGAGATACAAGATCCTTTAACAAGAATTGAGCAACTCATCACTCATGTCAATGAACTGGTAAAGGATGTTCCCCCAGTTGTTTTTGATGCACCTCATGCAACCTATTCAGGAGTACAAGCTGAAGACATAGAGCCCTTGGATTACATACCTTCACAGCCTACTCCTGAGGTATGTTTTTCTGTAGATACTGATATAAGTGAAGAAGAGCAGGGTGATGAAGAGGGTGAGCAGGTCAAACAAATCAGTGCTCCTGTGATTGCACAGTACGATCCCCCTCAAGAGCAAAATATTGTAAGATTTGAGGCATCAAATGAACTATCTGATGATGTGAGGGTCATGGCTGGACAACAGTTTATTTCTGATTGTGATTTTGTTAAATCTTCTGAATTTAAATCATTTGTTTATGAATATAAAGGTAGAAAAATGAGACAACAGATACAGGATATCACTCCTGAACATGAGGCAACCGCTTTGGAGGAATTGAAAAGGGAGGTAGAAAAGGAAATGGAGTCCATCACTCCTGAAAGAGGTAGGGAATTGCTTCAAGAAGCTGGAGTGTTGCTCCTGCCAAGGTGGGATATTAGCTCTTCAATTGTATTTGATAGCTTCAAAAAAAGAGGGGATACGACAATGAACTTAACAGAAGAAGCAAGTGACAAAATGTATTCAGGATCTGGGTACAACCCAGACGAAGCCACCTTGCTTATTTGGTCATTGTATCCCCATGATAAAAGACCTGCTATAATTAGTAATCCAAACCAAGTGTTTGGTCATCTCTTGGTTCAACGAGTAGTGGATACCAACCCTATGGAGACAACAGAATTGAACATAAATGTGGCAAAATTTACCAAAGCACAGATTGATAAACTGATTAAGGAAAATGACAAACTAAAGAAGGAGCTAGCAAATCAGCGAGAAAAAACATCTTCCTCCTCCACATCAGAGTTGTACTCCCCATGGCTTGAAAAAGATAAGAGAGTGCTTGATGCATTGGCTGATGCAACCTACTAGAAGAATTGCCATCTGAAATCCCAGGGGAAATGCAAAGAATTGGAGAAAGAAGTGAAAACCATCAAATATAACACTATATCTAAAATGATAAAAGAAAGGTTCAATAAAATGATGAAATGTGCTATTGAATATTGGTAAGTATTCAAATAGGAATGCATTGCATTGGTGGAGAATGAACAATTGCAGCCTAGAATGATGGAGAAAAAAAAGGAGCTCCTAGATAAGAATGTCATGAAAGGACAAATATTGCTGACATATAACAAGTTGGTAGAATCACATAATGGATATCATAACAGGCTTAGGGAAGATTTCAACTGATTTAATTTAGTCCCACTCCCGACACTTCATTTTGACATTGGAAATCCGCGAGAATATGATGATTGGAAGGAAGAACTTGTTGGGCTTCTAACTGCTGGGTTGCAAGAAATAAATGACGAGGTTATGGTTTTACAAAACACTCATAAGCAACTCGAAAAAATAATGTCTATGGAATATGATATGAAAGAGACGATCTCTACTGTGGACACCTGTGCTGAATAGGAGTACATCCTTCACCTCTCTAGAGTTAATATGTTTATTAGCCAAACAGTAGATGAGTCAAAATCAGATCCAATGGGACAACCATTAGATTCAAAGGAAGAACGCCAGCCGACAACATGATGAGTGCCCTATCATGGAGTAGAAGCCTTGAACAAATCTTAGGTGGTCAGTGGTTTGTAAGGGGTTTGTAGCTTGTTGCCTCTCATATATAAGAGAGATCAAGACCCCAATAGGAGATCAATGGATCATCACATCATTTTTAATTAGACTTTTGAGATGGTTTATAGTAAGAAGATAGATCATCTCATATCATAAACTATTTTTATAATGCATATCATTTGAACTTTGAATATCAATACAATGGAGAAGGTTATGCATAATTACTAATTTTCTTTCGAGTGTTCAACTGTTGCAGATTCATATGCTTATAAGTTATTAACTTATTTGGTTGTCTCCAAAGTGGTTGTTTATGTTATTCAAATTGAGTGTGTGGAAGTAAAATTAATTTGTCAGTACATTGAATTTGAATTCTTCAGGAATAAAGGTTGTGACCATGGGGTTTTAGATTTATTTATGGACATGATCATTGATCAAGTAGTAATGTGGGCCACAAAATGGATCTTGTCATGCAAATCTCCACAATTTGTGCTAATCATAAAATCAAATGTAGTGTATTTTTGCAGTATGTGGGATGTGGCCGGTGAGGTGTAAGTTGGTCGATACTGATCAGGATTTTTAGTCAAAACATAACATAAGCTAACAATTCAACATCCATAACTTAGAAGCTCTACCAAGAAGTAAATATAATGAGCTAACAGTTCATCACTAGTTCAAATGATAAAATAAATAATATAGAATCTAGATAATTGAACATCATCACATTACAGAAGTCTAAATTTGAGCTTTTTAATTGCATTTCACATGAAGGAGTACATATTGGCATTAGCAATGAAAAATATTGCCAATGCCCAGAGACAAGTCTGCATAGAGCTGAGTTGGAACTTCGAAACTCATATTATCAAAGATTGAAAATAATAAATCAAGTCACTCTATCAACTTTTCTAGCAACTTCCACTCTTCAGGTGGTGGAATTGCGATTTTCTCTAACTGATGTTGTTTGACTTGAAGTTTTGTTAACAATTCATGATTGTAACTGGAAATGGAACCTGGCTTGAATTCTTCAATCAATTTTGCATTCAAGGTTATCAGTGTTATGATGGAATCCAAATAGTTCACATCTTGATTCTGAGGAAATTGGTCCAAATCAATCTTCCTTGCACCTTCCATCTTCTTTCTGAAACCATCCTTTCCAATGAATCGCTCATTTGTGTCAAAAGCCTCTGGAAAACCAAGCTCTGTGAAGTTCCTTACCTTTTCATCCACCACCTTCATCTTGTCTACAACCAAATACAGATATTCCTTTGTTCTAGACATTCTCGAACACTTTTCAATGATAGATGACAACTCCATTGAGGTTTCAATCCGATTAGTAATCCCTTTTAATTTTAGATCATTGTCACTGGCTTTGTAGACTGTTTGTAGAACTTCATTTGCACATTTCTCTAATTCCAACACCTTTTTGTTTTCCACTAAATATTTGTTGAGCTTCTTATAATGTTGTCTGATAGCATCAATCAATTGAAACATGTCACACAAATGATCAAACCTCTGCATTATTTCATCTCAGATCTTTTGTTTCATATGCCTCACTGTATCTTTGCAAAATGCAGATAACTTATTTTGAGAAGACTTAATTTCTTCTTTTGCTTCCATCAGCTCTGTCTCCAATCTTTCATTTGTTTTTTTCTATTTCTCCAATTTTTGTTTCCACTGTGCATTTCTATTCGCAATGCTTACTCTTAATTTTTTTGAAGTGGATTTTTCCTCATCATATTTCTTGTTGTTATCATCTAGCCTTCGCTTCAGGTCATTCACTTCTCTCTCATTTGATTTATCCTCTTTGCTTGTTGATGTAGAGGCAGATTTTATTATTCTTTTTTCTAATTCATTGCTCTTGTTATCTGTTGCTTTCCTCTTTGCTTTCTCACTTGCTAGGTCTGCCTATAACTTTTCTATTTGGGTTTGCAACCTTTTCTTCTCTCTATCTTGCTTTAGCAATGATGTGTACACCAATTCATTGTTCTTCTTTGATACATTAATTTTGTTAGTATTTTTCAGGCTAGAAAAATCCAATTGAAAATTGGTTACCTGGTATTCAGATTGATCCATCTGATTTGCTGATTTGTTTTGAACTGTGGGAACAATAATTGTGTACTCCATGATTTCTTTATTTGTGTAAAATGTGGGTAATACCATGGTTGCTGCAGTCTCTAAAGTTACAAAAGACGCACTCTCCATCAGTTGCTTCTTTTCTTTTTTATTCAAGTCTGATTTCTTTTTAAACTCTTCAATGAAATCATAACCTGGGGAGGCAGGAACAATGGAATGCTTGAATAGCGAAGGAATAGGAGTACTTGCAGTTGCTAATGATGCTGCACCCACACTAACTAGATTTGTGGGAGTGTCTAGAAATAACTCCTTTGTGGTACTGGTGGATCCATTGATAGTGTGACTTGGACCTGTCAAAATCCTTTTCCTCTTTTGATTGCCTTGATCAACTAGTGTTTCTGTGGTATCTTTTTTATTTTCCTCTTAGTATTGTGTGTAATTTGTCATCGTAGCATATGTTGACCACTACTAGTACTACTACCCATACCATCACCACCAATGGCACTCCTAGTTGCACTAAGTTGTCCACCAAGGGCATGTCCTAGTTGTGATTGTATCTGACTAGGAGGATGAGGACTAGAAGCTCTAAAAAATTGAGTTTGACTTGTATCCCCTTGGTCTACTTTTTCACCTCCAAGCCCAAGGCTGGATTTATCAACTATTTTTCTATGCTCAACACTTTGTATTGTCCAAGGGCCTTGTCCTTTGGACCCCAAAGGACCACCTTCATAACCAATTTTTTCAAGTATGGTTGCTCCTGAAGTATATGTTGAAGCATATTCTCCTTTTGCGGCCTCACTTAAACCAGGTTTGTAATTGGCATGGCTTTGTTCTTCTTCTTCCCTATCAATATCATCATTAGATTCATCACGTTCATTAGGATGCTCTATATTCCACAATTTGCTAAACTCTTTATCTTCTTCGTTAGCATCATACTCTGCAAGAGCTCTTGGATCACCTAGGTCCTTCCTCATAGACCAAAAGGTAGTAATTTTTTATCGTGACCAATTTTTATCTATAACTTCCTTCTCTAGAGAACCTGAAATTTTTACTCTACTAGATGGTTTATCACTTTTTTCATAAAAATTGTTGTATGTCTTGATTGTCTTTCAATGCAATTCCATAATTTCTGCTGACAATTGTTCAAAAGAAATACCATTCTCAGTAGCACTTTTCTCCATTGCTATTTTGACCTCATCCCAAGAATCCTTGTTTCTCAAGTTTTCAATCAAGGGTTTACTTTGATGTTGAATTCTATTTGCAACATTCTTATTGGCCACAATCATTGATTTAATGATGTCACATGGATCATACTGTCAGTGACAGATAGCATCAAATGCAAAAAAAATCAAAAGATTATGTGCCACACTAAATGATTTTCTCTTCAATGTGAACCCTCCACATGAAAAAGGTAAAGAAGGAAATAAGGCCTTCTTTTGCTAATTGAGAAAGTGTAGCTCATCGATGCTCTGCACCTGCCTTACATATTCCAATGCAAAAACCCTTTCTGTCACATGTATTGGAAGTTTGTATGGATGTACTTCCGATCCATAAAATCTTAGCATAGTATATTCTTCCATTAAGTACCAATCAACCAATTGTATTTCTTTTCCTAGTTGCATGCAGTTTCTACATGACATAGGCAATCTAGGCATTGGAGTATTTGTAATTACTTGATGCAATGGAGCCAAAAAGTAGTCTACAAAATGACTGTAGTTCCTTCAAGAATCATGCATCCTTATCTCAGTGGTCCATTCATATACTAGAGCCATTTTTTTTTCCTCTGCATTACTATAGGGCTGAATCTAAAGCTTGTTGGTTTGAAACATTCCTCTAAATTTGAATATAAAAAGATAGCACAAGTAGGTTGTGAACCTAAATGTCTTTGTGGAACCTGCTTTAATCATTAAAATTTTTTTATGCATAGATTCTACAATGTGTTGAGTATAATTATATTTGACATGTTCATCGCAATAATGGATATTATATATCATTTCAAGGAGGCTTGCACCCACTTCCAAATTGCTATCCAGACCGAGGAAAAATGCTAGCATGGAAATAGTATCCCGAAGCCACGGTTTAAAAATATCCAAATTATAAGGAGGCTTATGATCACCTTTCAATTTTTTTCTATCCATAACTATTGTATTTAAGAAATCATTTTTCAGCCTTTCTTCCATTGCTTCATAATCACTAGCAAGCTTTTCTCGGTCAATGTGGTGGTTTCCAAATTCTTTGGTCGTAAACCCCAACACTTTTCCAAGTTCTTCTGCATTAATGGATAACAATTCTTCTTGGTTATCTTTATTAACAATTTCTCTTTTCTTATCATCATAATTTTTGTCACATACCATGATAAATTTTGGGCAAGGGAAAACTTCATGTAACATCATGCGCCCTAATCCAGTTACCCACGGTGCATTGATACTATCAACTTGCTTTTGCTTTGTAGCCTTATCTTGAGATGTAAATCTAAGTTTTGAGGTACGCCTACCATAGATTTCAGGATCATAAATATCATGGTACCCATCGGTGAAACCTGGGGTTTTAAGCAATTTTGCATAATGTATTTTTTTATCGGACATTGCTCTAAGTCTAGTGGTACTGGTGGTAGACATGCTTATACAAATTTGAAGTTGTGAAATTTGAATTCCCTAATAAGTAATACCTATTAGTCCTCCTTAATTTTAATGAATTATGAAGTCTCTAAACCCAAACTTCAAACTTTGACAAAATAAGAATTTAAGAAATGTCAAATGATGAAACGTAGCCGGAGGAATTCTTTCACTTACCCAGATTCTAAGTCCCGACTCTTGAAAACCGGAATGGTGTTGTTGGAAGTGGAACTGTGGAATCCAAAACAGGGTGGTGCACTGCAATGAGCAATCTGAAGAGTGAAGACTTTAAAAATCACTGTATAATTTCAAAGTGCAAAGTGTTTTAAATGATTTTTTTCTCGTAATTGGAACATTAAATTGAATGACATGTCTTAGGAGTTAGGTCTACAAGTCTACAAGACTACAAGTAGCAAATTCTTAACCATTGATCTTTCAAAATCTAACGGTTATAGGGTGATTCTGGAGGCTTAAGTTGGGAAGCCCATCGCCCTGTGCATTTCATTACGGAATGCAACTACAACCATACATCAAATGTTCATCCAATGGTTGAAACTTGAGTAATTTATGAATTATGATATTAACTTTAAAAATAAACATTAATCACTTGACAGTTTGAGTTGACACTTAGCATTTAGTAGTACAAAGTGCTTTAAATGCTTTGTTTCTCAAAATTGGAACATTAAAGACAAAAGTGAATGACACGTCTTAGGTTTACAAGTTGAAAATTCTTAATCTTAATCGTTGATCTTTCTAAATCTAATGGTTATAGGTTTCCACAGGTTTTAGTTGGGAGCCCATCGCTCTGTGTATTTCATTACGGAATGCAACTACAACCATACATCAAATGTTCATCCAACGGTTGAAACTTGAGTAATTTATGAATTATGATATTAACTTTAAAAATAAACATTAATCACTTGACAGTTTGAGTTGACACTTAGCAGTTAGCAGTACAAAGTGCTTTAAATGCTTTGTTTCTTGAAATTGGAACATTAAAGTGAATGACATGTCTTAGGTCTACAAGTTACAAATTCTTAATCTTAACCATTGATCTTTCTAAATCTAACAGTTATAGGGTGATTCTGAAAGTTTAAGTTGGGAAGCCCATTGCTCTGTGCATTTCATTATAGAATGCAACTACAACCATACATCAAATGTTCATCCAATGGTTGAAACTTGAGTAATTTATGATATTAACTTAAAAAAATAAACATGACACATGTGTTTTAAAGTCAATACCATAGGCATCGGCCTAACAATGCTTTATTGGTGGAACCCCCATCACAGGCCTGCCGATGGCTCGAAGGAAGACTCATAACTCATAAGGTGCTCTCCCCGATATATTGATAGAGTCAGCAAAAGTAAGCACATCACTGTAACACATAAACATCGGTGGAACGAATGATTGCATTCCCCCGATGGCCCAATATAACCATGAATTATCAAGTGCATATTTTATAAAGTATATTACTTAAATTCTCAAAAGAAAAAAACTGATTTGAATATATTAAATTATTAATAGACATTGAAGTTCCGAACTCAGAAAACAACTCTTTACTCTTAAGCGTAAATGAATAACGAAGATTCAAGGAATCAAGAATAACACAACACAACCATTTATTTTATTGCAACTGAATTTCAATGTCACATTATTACATATCTTTTACAGATGAGTAGCACTGTAGCTCCTGTTTTGTATAAATAACATATGTTAGTGTGTCACTTTAGTACTTTACATAGACAAAATTTAATAGTTTATTCCAAGTTGTTGCTCATTACAATGGATTACAAATTGATTCCAATTTCCAAGCTTTACTGTTGAAAACTTACTACACATGTAACTCTACAAATAAATGCATGATTCCAAGCTTCTGCTGGTGACAACGTAATACAAATGTGGCTTTGAAAATAAATTCATGATTCCAAGCTTCTGCTAGTGGATTTTCCAACCATGTTGGGGAAAGGGGGTTCCAATCAGTCCTGGGGAAATGGGAGCCGTGAAGATACAAAATGTACTTATCCCCTTTGAGAACCAGAGCCATGTTGGGGAAATGGGAGTTGTTAGAATACAGGAGGAAAAGCAAATTTGCTCCCATCTTTTACCTCCAGCCTCCATGCATTGGGATAGCACTTATCTCCATCAGAGCTCCTCATCCTGGTTCAAAAATTGTCTAAAAATTCAGGTTAACCAAATCAACTTCTTTCCAATTCCACCCATTCTGAACTTGAAGGAAATTCGTCTTTTACTGATTACTCTGTAACTACATAATTGTAGGTAGGAGAATTTACAGTATCCCCAATACTACATCATCTTCTTCATGAATCCTTATTAACCCTAGAAAATAAAAACCCTTATGGCACTATCTACTAATCACTGAATCACTATCCCTATTTATGGGCCACCAATGCCACTACTAGCCTGTATAATTAAAATGTTTAATTTGATTGAACTGTACCTCAAGCTGACAAGCTGTCAAAATCACTCTAAGTTCAAATGATATGAAATCATTACAAATCTTGTTTCATTAAAGCTATGAGTTGTCCAAGAAATTGCTTCGGATGTGCATATCACATATGGCATTAATCGCCGCCACTGCCTGCACTAGCAGGATGACAGCCACACTTTCTTCAAAAAGAATGAGAATTTCAATTAAATGAAATGTACAGTGTTGAGGCATTGAAAAGATAGAATGAGTGATGAGCGATGAGCCTTGATCTCGCCACATGTCCGCATCTAATGGTTATAGTGTTATTCCGAAGGTTTCAAATCGCAAGTCTAGTGCTTCAGAGATTTACTTCCGGAATGCAACTAGAATCATCCATTGAACATTCAACGAATGAACCCTATGATTTTTTCGTTGGCATATCTATTTATTTCACCACTAGATTTTTTTACTATTTTGAGATTATTTTTAATTCGCCAATGAAAATATATTTTTTGCTTTGAAAAAAGGTTTTAATCACCAATGGAAAAAAAATTCTGATTTGAAAAACTTCGCCAATGAAAAATATTTTATTCTATTAAAAAAATATGCAATTTGCCAAGATTTTCCACAAACTTCTAGGGATTATAAAAGATTCTCCAATTGCGATTTATTTTCCCCATAAAACGAAAAAATCGCCAATAGAATTAATATTTTTCACAGGAAGTATACTGGATTCGCCAAGATTTTACACTTGCGCCGAGGGGGGGGTTTCTTAAAGTTTTCCCTATAAGGGACCAATTGACTCATAGAACCACCTAAATTTTTCTATGCTCACTAACTTCATCAATTCATTTTTAATATTTTGTAAAGCGTCAAAATTTTCTAGTATTACCTTCCCATCCTCTACCATATATTGAACAAAATGGTTCTAGAAATCAATATGCTTCATCTTCACATGAAAGGTTAAGTTATTTACTAGACAAATGATACTTTGACTATCATAATGAACCATAATAGCTCCTTCCTCTAGCACAAACATCATCTCTTAATCTAGATGAATTATTTGAAAGCATTATTTTCTGCCATATATTCTATTTTCATAGTGTACAAAGTGACCGTATATTCTACTGTCGACATCTCCAACCCAAGTTGAATCCATATTTCACAAATACAAATTGAATATTTTTCATCTATAGGATAACCACGATAGCATAATGAATACTTAGAAGTACCTTGTAAATACCTGAAGATCCTTTTCATTACTTCTAATGTACTTGTATAGGATTATCTATACATCAGCTAAGGACTCTCACTACTTGAGAAATGTTTAGTTTTTGGGAGATCATAGCGTACGCCAAACTCTTGATTGTAATAGCATAAGGTAATTTTTACATATCTATTAGAATTGTGAATAAGCACAAGACACAAGATAAAAGAAAGAACAAAAACATCTTCCATGCAAGAGAGTTGCATATGTTATATCCTCAATTAGAAAAACTTATAGAATGAACCTCAAGAATATTCAAGAGATCAAGAGAGAAAATACAATGAGGGTGAATTCTATATAGGAGCAACCCTAAATGATAAAGATATTAGATCATGATAATTGTCAACATCCTATATGATGAGATAGAATGATGTAATAAAAGCTCACTCTAGTTAATAGAGAAAAAGAATCCTAAGTTTAACTTAAGTGCATGAAATTAATTAGCCTAATAACCAATTAAAGATTAATTAATTATTAGATAATGCATGATTACTCTAACACCCCCCTTAAGATGAACTTAGGGAGTAGCTAAAAACCCTAAAAAGCTAGTGCAAAAAATAAAAAATAAATGATGGGTCCCGACAAATAAGGCTTGATGAGGTACCCATGTACAAATAATCTAATCTCTCACAAATGAAGAATATGATAAAACCTCATGGAAAAAACTCCTTTCCAAAAGAGAGAAAGGCAAATTAAGGACTAAAAATCCTCCAAAACAATGTCCCAAAAAGAAGAGAAACATGAAGAACATCATTGAAGCATGAAGAAGTTGTAGACAACTATCGAATGATGATTGCTATAGTGATGGATGAAGAATTTGCATGAGTTCTCCCAATGACACTACTCGAATAAGATGTCAAACAAAGGAAAACATATGGAAGTCAAAGATACAAATGTAACATGTTAGAACCCAAAAATTCCATAAAAAATCCTAAGTCTTTCTCAATTTTAATCCATCATTTTCATATATTTTCATAAAAAATCATTCATTACCTTTTAAAATATGCTTATAACCTTTACCGCTACCTTTATATTCATTTTTATATCATTTACCGCTTTACCGCGGCCTCCCATAATGGGCTCGCGGTATAGCAGTGGCGGCTAAGGAGCAGGCACTATGTGTTTACCGCCACACCATGCACGATCAATTCATTGACTACGATATCGCGGTGGCGGTGAGATAACCGGAAAAGGTGGTGGCGAGCGGTCAAAGATGGTAGTCAAGATCTTATTGCGGTACCGTGGATAGTCTCTGAGTAGACCGCAGTGACCGCGGTAACAGTTAGCGAAGCGGTGAAGTAGTGGTTAGTGGTGGCTACCGCGGTACCACTAGCAAACAAGCCAGTGACCACGGTAGTGCGGTGAATAGAGGTAGATGGAGTCGACGGTTAAGCGATGGACAAAGGTGGCAGTCGGGAAGTGGTTATCGCTATACCGCAAGCAGTCCCAAGGGAGACCGTGGTAGCGCAGTAAGCGACGATGGAGACTGCGACGGTCAATGTGGGGCCGATTACCACCATACCGCGAGAGAAAAGTCAAAGCCCACGGTAGAGTGGTAAGCATGAACAAAGACTTCACTGTGTTCAATAAAGTGAAATGTGAGGAGCGATAAAGGCATAAAGTTAAATATTAAAGGCGAGAAAAGTATTTAAAGCAAAATCAAAAGCACAACTATAGTTAAAATATTTAATTTGCTAATAAGGCAGTGCAATTAAATATTTTAATTTCTGCTAAAGAATACAAACGGCCATAAACATAAAAATGTGAATAGTTGTAACTGTAATATGAAGGGTCATGACCCTTGGCATCTATTGTATAAATAATTTGAAATTCAGTTGCAAAAAGCAGAGATTCAGGAGTTAGACTGTAGGAGTTAGAATTTTCCCGAAAGGGGACTGGAATGTAAATAATGACAAACTTTCTTGAAACAGAATCAATGGAGAAAATATGTTAAACTGGTAAATTTCTTTTGGTGTTTAGTTGATGTGATAAATAAAATTCATATTCTTTATTTTTGGTTATCTCCAACTTGGGATCTTTTAATCATTTAAATCAACATATCAAGTATATATCCGGTTTATCAAAATGCATTCTCATTTTGTGTGATTTAATTAAACTGGTGTCTACAAGTCAGAATTAAATTCTCTTGATGAATCATAGTGGTTTTGAGATTTCTTTTGGATAGTTAAAGGAGAACCTAATAAAGGAACATTCCAGCACTGTTTATGCAAATCATAGACTTAGTGAATTTTTATGCTAGCCATAGAATTTTTAGAGTGCCTAACAACTAGAGTTAAGCCAATAGGAGGAGACACATATCATTTTTGACTCCATTGCCCATGTTGATAGAAGGCACTGATCTGCCACAACCCAGAGATACAAATCCATATCAAACAATCTATTTAAAAAGCTTTTCAATTGCAGGAGTAGGAGTAGTTGTAGTAATCTGATCTATCCACTTCCCTTTGCCATTGTGGATAGATTGTTTCACTAGAAAATACATCTTAAATCTGTAACATACAGATAGGTGCACCCACCTAGGTTTTGCAGAGCCTAAAGAGTAGAAGGTACAATTGCATCAATTGACCTTGTTAGTTGGCCAAAAGTGTTGTGAGAGCTTGGCAACCTCTCATGGTTCAAACCAACATTTTTGATAACCAACATAACATGTACCAATAGTCTGAAGAACATTGATCAAATGAAAATGGAAGGTCGCCTCTAGAAATAGGAATGCAAGAGATTTCATATGGTAAATTCTCCATCTCACTAAAATGCATGGGTAACCAACTATTGCATCCACCTAGTACTTAGGAACAAGAACTAGATACATAGATCACTCCAAAAAATAAATCAAGGAAGCATTATCACCAATAGAAGAAACCCCCAAAAAGGGAGAGCCAAGACAGGTCTATTGAAACTATGTGTCACCAAGAAGTGCATGAAGGAGAACCAATAATATCTAAACATGCAACTGAAAGTACGTGCAAATAAAAAGGGTGTGCAAAAAAGACACACTCACATGAGGCAAGAATCATTGGGATTCGATGTTGTCATGGAAGGAACACTCACTTGAAAAGGTGTGATGGAAAAACAAAGGCACTCACAACCCACCCATGACACTTTATAGCATAGTGCGAGTACAAAAGGCACAACAAGATGTGTAGAAATTCCCAAAAAGCATACACCAAAATGAAACTTTATCTAAGTGCATCTACAAAAGAGAAATTGCATGCAAAAGATGTTTACAATGCCTAATAGGAAAATACTAGAAATACATGTAGAACAACCTAAAACAAGTCATCTCACGTAAACAAAAAGCTCCTAGGAGCTAACATGTCTAAGTAATTCACTAGAATGTGAAAACACAAAAAACTAAATAAAATGTACCTGGAGATAAATCTAGAAAAAGTGTATGGATGGATGTGAAGAGCTCTTAAAGACCTTTGTAATACCGTTGGAATCATGAAAATTAGAGAAACAGGTCAAAATTTGTGAGCTCAGGAGTGAAAACAACACATTTGACTTTGATAGGCTATAGAATATACCAATAGTAAAAAATGGTGATTAGACCCATACCATTATAAAATATGTGGAACTAGATTTTTGACGATATTTTGGTCACTAAATTTTAATATTATATACCCAAGTTATGGCCAAAAGAAAATAGTGCTCTTTCAAGGCCAAAGGGGGCTTGGAGGTAGTCCTGCCTTGTGGTTGTATCGCTGATGTTAGCAGAATATTCCTTGTCACCCAAAAAAATCCGATCCTTGGGAAATAAAATACGTTGAAATATTCCTTTGATAAAAAAAAGATTCATTAACACCGTGAAAAATCTACGTCGATCGAAAAAGGGAATTATTGTCAGGAAAGTGCAAAAATTGTCCATCAAATTGTGTGTGTCAATCATCGGGCGACAAAGGGACCATCGTTGGTGGTTGAAAATACGTTTGAATTGCATAGTAGTTGTTGACATGGTGGGTAGCTACCACCAATCAAGGGAATTAAGATCCCACTAACAGGAGGCAAGGGGCCTGAAAGGCCTATTGACATAGGTACCCTACATGTACCTAAAATTAAATCCACTGCCCTAAAAAAAAAAAAATTGCCCCTTGATTTTTTTTGCTTTTTAAAAATAGTTGTACAAAAAATTGCCTTAGAAGCTCTTGACACCAAAATCAGGAAAATTTATAGTCAAATTCATCAAATTTATAGTCAAATTCATCAAACACTATGGTGAGGTCCTTTTGTGCCAAAATGCACCCACAAATACCCTCCAAAATTTGTTAAAAAAGCAATGAAGATTCCAAATTTGCTCCTGTAACCCTAGTTGAGAAAATACTCAAAAATGGACAAGTGGTTCATTGAATCCATGCTCTAATACAATGTTATAATTGTGAATAAATATGAGATGTAGGATCAACCAACAAACAAAAACACCTTCCATGCAAGAGAGCTACAAACATTAATATGTTATATCGTCAACTAGAAAAAATTATAGAATAAACCTTAAGAGTCTTCAAGAGATCGAGAGAGATAATACAATGAGGGCTAGTGCTTTATAAGAGCAATCCTAAATGATAAAGGGATTAGATCATGAAAAGTTCCAACATCCCATGTGATGAGACAAAATGATCTAATAAAAGCTCACTCTAGTTAACAAAAAAACACTCCTAAGTTTAGCTTAAATGCATGAAATGAATTAGCCTATTAATCAATTAAAGATTAATTAATTATTAGCTAATACATGGGTGATCCCACAATAGTGGTTTACAATTTTTGGCCAAACTGAACACTGAATTGATTTTTTCTAACTAAATCTTCACTTTCGGGCACCTATAGCAGCTAAACCGCGAGAGATTTGAAGATGATTGAAACTAGTGATTTGTGACATTTTTTTGTAGATTCTAAATATAATTTTTTTCAAAAATTTTGGAATCAAATTGCACTTCTTTTTCCATCTCCTTCGAAAACTAGTTTCTTCAGTAAACACCATTTTTAAGGAGTGATGCTCACTGTATACAACATAACCTTTTTTCCATGAAGGATAAAATTATATTTTTTTCAAATTTAGATTTTTAACTAGAATATATAGCACTTTCATTTGGTTTCATAGTTTTTTGTTGAATATTTTTTCAAAGACATTAGATTTCCACAGTCCATGTCATTAGAGTATGTAGTTTCTAGATTTGACCGTGTATTAGTTTTTGGATCGACATTTCGGATCACACTCATTGATCTCTTTTTGCATCTTGATGATGGATCACTGAGTGTGATCTGAAACATCGATCCAAAAACTATTACACAGTCAAATCCAGAAACTACATACTCAAATATTTTTTCCTTAATCAAGTTTCGAAGTCAAACCAATTACAATTCAGACATAGGCAGATTGTATACAACATAACTTTTTTTATATGTATCGAAATTCAATTTTATTTTTTTGTTGGATCAAGGATTTCAATATCTAGTGCACTGATATTTTTCAAATTTTTTTTTTGATAATCTGTTATTTTTCCACATGTGCTAAAAACAAAGAGCTTGATTGTTAATGAAAAACCTAGATTCACAAGAAATAAAAAATAAATATAATAATAAAATTAAATTTATTTAAAATTATAATTTTTGGGAAGCTTATAATAAGGAGTACATACTTACAAAAAATAAATTTAAATGAATTTATTTAATCCCCTAAAAGGTAAATCAAAAGTGGGTTTTTAATCAACATTTTGATGGGTGTAAAGGAGACTCCGTTATAGGTATGGTTTAATACTAGTGGGGTTCTATCCAAATGGATTTGATGTAAGGTGGTTGGATCAAGCCCTCTTCAATTGGAATCCTTAAAATGGAACTTTTTAAGGCTTAAATCGTTATATTTTCTAAAAATATGTGATTTCAGCAAAAATCAAAATCTCCCAGAAATTGTAAACCAACATTATAGGATCACCCACATGATTACTCTAACAGTTCCATCTCACTAGGAGAAAGTGGACATTAATCAATAGATAAATTTTTTCCCATCATAAGACACACATAATGACCTACAATCTCACATGTTAAACCTCTTCAACAATTAGTTCGCATACTTACTTTGGCTCAACCATTTTTTTCACTCTATCTCTTTTGATCTCCATTACTAAGATATATTTGGATTCTCCCAAGTCCTTAATCTCAAACCATGCTGAAATTTGAGACTTTAATTCATAAATCAAACCTTTCTCATTATTGTGCTTTTCTTGAGAAAGGTGAAAAGTTGGTCAAGTTTCATAATGGCTATAGCAGGGAAAGACTTTTGGTGCCTTGGGGTATGGTAAGTCTTCATATTATGAAGTATTTTAATTTAGAAGGCTAGTTTTTAAACCATTCATGGTTATCATTTTCCAATCTTAAATCATATTAGGCATGGGTCTAAGATTAACTTACCTTATTACCTACTTTCCTCTCTACAAAATTAAATCTTGGATGGGGCCTATCCCCCCTTCACCAAGGTTTAATCATCACCCTATATAAGTATAGAATTTCTATGAACCCTAAGAACAACCCTTGTGTTAGGAAAAGTGGTGTTGGAATTTAGGAAATTGAAACTTTCCCTCCCTTTGATAAAATTGCTAAAGGGAGCCCTAGTTTTGGCGCCAAGTTTGAGGGAAAAAAGGTTGTTAAAATAAAAAAGGTGTCCACTAGGCTCGCTACCACCCCTCATACTCTCAAGGACCTCCTTATTATCTCCCCTTTAAAGCTTGAAAAAGGCTTGTTATGATTGGTAGCAATTCCTCCCCATTGTCCCCTATTGAAAACACTCTAGAAAGAGATTGCTTGAATATCTAAGAAGTCACCCCTATTAAAAGGAAAACCACTCCCCTTACTAACACTGTTAAAAATAAAAAGAGAACTATTTTTTGTTGTAGATGAAGGGGGTCCCTTCAAGAGAAAAGCACCTTATTGATTTTGGATAAGAACACCCCATTATCTTCAGGGGGATATATATTTTCTAGGTTACCCATAGTGAGGACCAGGTGGAGTTGTTGCAGTCTGAGGCTTTGGAGCTGGGCCATGGTGTTGAGAAGGAGGAGATGCATGATGAAGATGAGGAAGATGATAATAAGGAGGACCCAAAAGCTAATGATGAAGATATTGATGTTGAAGATGGTAATGAAGAAGAAGATGATGGTAACCAGTGTTGATATGTGGAACCTAATGAGACTCAGGGTTTAGTTTTCCCCACTTTACCCAATGTGTTTCCCCCCAAATCAATCAACATGTGAATGCAAGGGGGAAGAGACCCTCTTGCAAGGTTCGAGGGTGGAGCCCAAAGTGTAGGGTCTGGGGGAAACACCCCTAGCAAGGGTTATTAGGGGCAACACCCTCGAAGCAAAATTTGACTAATTTTAATAAAGGTATTTTGTTGTATGTTTGAATTTGAATTTTAGTTATAAAAAATTATGTAATTTCCTGGAAGTGGAACAGTTTTCTTGCTATGAATAGAAAACAAACTGTCATGGTTTTGAATAGTCACATTTTGGTTTTAGTAACCTTCTGTTGCATGGAATTCAGTGTTACAGAGTGCATGTAGTTGCTAAAAATTGTGTGGTACAACACAAGAAGTGATAGTCATTAACGTAGGTTAAGCATTGGGCACACATATATAGCACTGTGTGCATGTAAAGCAGAGCAGTGAAAATCATAGAAACAATTAGCATAAGTTGCAAATATTTCCGTAGGCTATTGTAAAGGTTATTTGCTGGGAATTAATTAATAAATGAATTATTGTTTGTGGAAGTAGCTCGAGAATTGGGTGAACCACATTAAAAACTCTTGTTGTCTCTCACCTCTATTTTTCATTCCTCTATTTTATTCCACTGTGTTTAATTAATCTGCATATAATTGTTAATTTGTTCCCTTTGTTCCTATATGCTATTCCTAACAACTAGGAGGAAGAAGAGTTATTATTTGATCCTCTTGACAATGTTAAAAAAGAGGTCAACAAGAATGCTAGAGTTGAAAAAATAGTCAATGAGAAGGAATTTCCTACTCATATTAGATCTCAACTAGAGATTTTATAACAAAATTTATAAGGAGATGAAAATTAAGATTAATGCCAACAATGATGAAATCAAAAGAATGGAAATGGCTATCTGCAATCTCACTTCTATCACCGATGGAATAATGTTGAAAGTGGTCATGGGGATTGTGTTGAGAAAATATAAAATCAACAAGAAAAGAAAGAAACTTGGTAAAGAAAAATATTCTCAGTTAGTTAAACCAACAACAACAAAAGGAAAGAAGGTCCAAACTGAATAAGATTGGGAGGCATTCCTTGATGCTCTACTAAAGAATTGGGACCTAATTAATTAGGCTTTCCTTGGGCCCTTGGTGTTGTTTCTTTTGGTTTCTAGTGTTGTTTCTCGACTTCTACTTTTCTCTTTTTTGCTATTCTATCTCAGGCAGGCCTGTACACCTTGCAGTTTCATCTCTTGGCTAATGTGACTTTGTTTTGAATTTTATTTAATATTGTCTTAAAATCTTAGGTCAGGGCCCTTTCCCTGCTTATTTTATCAAAATCATATAATACAATAATTAGAATATTACCATTGTGCATCTAATAATAGGTGTAATGATCTAATTTGGATATCAAAAATCCTAAACTTAACAAAAAAAATTAGTATCATATCCTAGGTGATTTCTTAAGACCATACAAAAATTTCAACTTATCAACCAAATGTTCTTTATCTTTCTCAATGTAGTGCTTCAATTGTGTCATATAGATCTCTTCCTCAAAATCACCATGAAGGAATGTTTCCTTCACATCTTTAGAAAATGAATGGATGTCAACTTTTCTACCATGGAGAATATCTCACCATAATCTATTCCATCAACTTGAGAATAACTTTTTGTAGCCAAATTTTCCTTGAAATTCTCAACCTTTCCATCATACCATATTTTTATTTTGAACACCACCATTTGAATTTGATGGACTTTCATTCATCAAGAAAAGGTACTAGGTCCCATGTGTTATTTTTCTTTAAAATGGCCATGTCCTCATCCGTGACCACCTTTCAAGACTCTGTATCAATCAAACACATAGCCTCCTTTACATTTCTATACTCATCATGTTATTAGTAATTTTTTTTATCTCCAATCAAAGGGAGAATACCTATGTAGACCTCCTTAATGACTAAGGTGGAGGTTCTATATCTTCTCTATAGATCCTTTGAGGGATTTTGACTCAACCTTCTTGGTCTTTATGGTTAGTTGAACAACATCTTTCTTTTGATCCTTCTCTTGTTGCAATATTATGGAAGAATACTTGACTTCTCTAAAGATAATACTTTAGATATACAAAAATCTCTCAACCACATGATCCCAAAGCTTTTACCCTTTCACACCAACACCATAGAAAATAAATATATATTTTGTAGATTTTTTCTCCTACTTTGACCACTTCTTCTTAAGCACACGTGCATATGTCTAACAACAAATATTCAAATGTCTTAATAAGGGCCTTTTTTCAACCATATCTCTATATGTGTATTATCAACAAGAGCTAATGTAGAAGACCTGTTAACTAGGTAACAAGTTGTGGATACTATTTTTTCCCAAAAAAATATTCTAGGTTGGCCCCATTAAGGATACTCCCATTTCTCTCCATCAATTTCTTGTTCATTATTTCTCCAACTTCATTATGTTGAGGAGTGTACAAATTTATCTTATGTCTTTTTATTCCATGATCTGTTTAGAAGATACCAAAATGCGCTACAAAAATCTCACCACCATTATTAGTCCTCAAAATCTTGATCTTCCTACTAGTTTGAGATCTTCCTACTAGTTTGATTCTTTACAAGAGCCTTAAATTCTTTAAAATAACCTATAATTCAGATTTAATTCTAAGAAAATATACTCATTTCTTTCTACTATAATCATGAATGAAAGAAACATGATTATAGATTTAAAAATTGAAAAAAATTAATAAGATCAAATACATCATAATGGATGAAATCCAACACCCCAAAATATTTATGAGAACTAGAGTAAAACTAAATGTGGTTTCCTTTTCTATATATGCATAATGTCCATAGATATTAAATCTAAGATTGAAATAATTTATATCATCAATCAAGTTTTTATTTTTTAGGTTCCTTCAAAAAAATTCACCTATGTGATCCATCCTTTGGTTCCATAGCATTATTTTCCCTACTAGTATCTTAGTATCCAAAGCATGAGCACCTCGTGGTACCTAGAAAACATGATCTTTAGATGTATACAACACCCATTTTTGTGTTTGGTGCTAATGTTGAAGGTAAACATTTTGTCGATCTATTCACTTTAAAAATTGAAGAATTATGATACTGAACTATGCATGCATTTAGTTGAAATAGAGTGACAATTCAAACAACATTAACAAGAACCATAACTCATATGACCATCTTGCACCCTTCACTTGAGAAAATAAATTGCAAACCCACATCATTTAGTTTATTTATAGAAAGTAGGTATCATTCCAAAATAGGGATATATAGTACACCAATGATCCCCTTCACTCATCTATCAAGGAATTGAATTAAGAATCTACAACGATCAATAATTTTAAGATAAGAAGCATCTCCAAGGTGCAGATTTCCATAATCATGTATTTTTCATATTTTATAAATCAACCCTGATGGGAGGTAATGAAGAAAGAGGCACTAGAGTCTATCAACCACATACCTTCCAATATATGAGTAACCAAGGAAACAACAAAAACATCACCTTCATCTTAGGAGGATCTATTAGAATCATCATCAATATCTACCTCTTTCTTATTTTTCTCCTCCTCCTTATAGTCTCTTCTTAGATGTCTAACTTTGTTTTAATTTACTAAAATTTCACCTTGAACTTACTAGGAGATTTATATCTCCCATGAAATTTGAATCTAGACTTCTCTTTCTTTTTTTATTTCTTTCCTTTTTCTTTGGATCTTCCATAAACCTCTAAGGCATCCTTAAATAACTCAAAAGTATTCCTTCTCATTAAAAAGGAAGAAAATATGCAACCTATTTATCCATCTTGTACTTTGTGGTAGTGCTCCTAATTATTATAACTAGGTGGTCCCATGAATCTCACAAGGAACATAACAAAGTCATACATTGATCCTCCTCCATTTTCACTCCCATAGAGTATAACTAGGTAACTACCATTTTGAAGGAATTTAGATGTTTATCCATATATCCACCATCCTCCATCTTGAGGGTATATAGATTATTTCCAAGGAAAAGCTTATTCACTATGTGGTTATCTTGATATATTTTTTCAAGCGTGTTCCAAAGGGTCGTTGTGGTAATATCTTCATGTAAATTCAACAACATTAAATTGATCAAAATAAGTTTGATGGGACACTTATTTTCTATTCATCTTATCTTCTTGTGATTTAGTTGTGGGTTTTGATCCACATACTATAAACCATAGATATTGGTCAATGAGCACATTCTCCAAATCGACCTTCTACAACTCAAAGTTTGTGTCTAAGAACTTCTCCATATCTATCCTTGATGTTCTTGTAATCTCTTCTTGTAATAAGATCAAAACCCTCTTTGTAAAAGCTCTCACTCAAATGAAGGTTGGCACCAAAAAAATATCTTTCCAACACATAGAAGCTGAGTTGATTAGGATTTGATACCAAATGAAATGAAACAAGGTATGCAAAAATTAT
This sequence comes from Sequoiadendron giganteum, assembly GCA_007115665.2. Lineage (NCBI taxonomy): Eukaryota > Viridiplantae > Streptophyta > Pinopsida > Cupressales > Cupressaceae > Sequoiadendron > Sequoiadendron giganteum. The sequence continues at coordinate 84,085,623 of CM021102.1, read as the reverse complement.
ATTTACACTAAAATTATAAGGAGAGTGTTGTGCAAATTTTAATCTTTTAACAATTATAAAAAGAAGAAATATATATAAATATAAAATAAATAATATAGAATAACACATATGTATATGGGGAAAACCCTTTTGGGAGAAAATATCCACACTCCAAAGCAGACCAATGCAATATTAATTAAACAACACAATTACAAATTAATTGCATAAAAATCCTTCACATGAGTATCACTAACCAAAGATTAATAAATTTTTTGATAGCTTAATAATATCTATAAAAATTTCACACAAAATCCATCTCAAGCATCTAATATATTTGAGATACAATACATGAAATCATCAAATGATAATTAGAAAATAATGGGATAAAACCACCTAAAAAGTGACATCTAAATCCTTAGCTTAGAATTCTAACAACCAAATCTTTACATGAGTCTACAAGATAAAAATAACATATTCCTTCCACCAGTCATTACATTGTTATAAACCACTCACCATATTGAGAATTTTTTTGTTTCATTATCCCCAACCAAATATGCCTTATGACATGTCATAACATGTATCATACGTTGGTCAACAAGTGTAACTCTGCCTTATATCTCTTTTATGTGTCCAACATATTTTTATATTTCATATGTAGAAGGCCCAACTTTTGGAGGCTATCAATTTTGACTAGAGAGGTTGATTTGGCCCTTTTAAAAAAATGTAGAGATTGAAGATGCCTAGACAATAAGCACTCAAAAAGCAATCCTGAGGAACCCATAATATTTATTTTGGCTAAAAATCAACTTTATAGTCTCAAAATTAAGTTTTAAAAAAAAAATTATAACACAAACATCACACTTTTTAATAATTTTAATATTACAATTCTAAGTTTGATATACCTTTCCTAACTTTCTCCCACTTGTCAAACACCTTGCAAGATAAAAAGGAGTATCAACAACATGATCTAATTTCTAGGGGCTAAGAGACCCAAAGACTCATAGCATCACCTAAATTTTATGTGCTCATTGGATTCATCAATTCATCTAAAAAATTCTAAAAAGTGTCAATTTTTTCACCATTACTCTCCCATCCTTTACCATATCCTAAAAATGGTACTAGACATCAATATGCTTTGTCCTTACATGAAAGGTCATTTTTTTGTTAGACATATGGTACTCTAACTATCATAATCAATTGTAATGGTTCCTATCTCTAATCCAACATTTGAGCATACTATCTTAAACTCTATGGTTTTCATGTAAGTGTGAGTTGTTATCATGTACACTACTTTGGTAGTGGATAAATCCACCACAACCTCTCACTTACTCATTGATTTTATTGTATCACTTAAGATAGTAAAAATATACCTATTGATGGATCTTCTATTTTTCACATCTTAAACCCAATCTAAATCCACAAATCCATAAATTGAAACTGAATGTTTGTACCTTATAGGATAACCATGATAGCATAAGGAAACTCAAAGTACCTTTGAAATACCTGAAAACCCTTTTTACAATATCCTAATATAATCATCTAGGACTAGCCAAATTTTTTCTAAGGACTCTCACTACTTGGGAAATGCTTTATTTTTTACGAACTATAACATACATAAAACCCTTGACTATACTTGCATAAGGTAATTTGCTCATATATTCTCTTAGTAGGAGAAATCTGATATGACTCTATAGATAACTTTGTCCCCATAATAACAAGAACACACAATGGATTACAATCTGATATGTTAAACCTCTCCAACATTGAGTTCACATACTTACTCTAGTCCAACCAAAGTTTTCTATTCACTCTATCTCTTTTGATATCCATCTCCAAGATGTACTCGACTACCCCTAAGTCCTTCATATCAAATTATGCTGAAAGATGAGACTTTAATTTATTAATAAAATATTTCCCATCATTGAAAAATAGTATATCATTAACTTATAACATAATATTTAGAATATGATCACCATCCATCTTATAATAGATGAAATTCTATGACTTGGATATTAAAAATCCCAAACTTTACACAAAAGAATCAAAATTTTAGAACCACATCCTAGGTGATTGTTTAAGACCTTACAAATATTTCTTCAACTTACAAATCAAATGTTCTTTAATTTTTTGAATATAGTGTTCTAGCCATCATATAAATTTATTCCTCTAACTCACAATGAAGGAATGATATCTTCAAATCCATTTGTTCAACCTCAACATCATACATTGGAGAAAGAGATAATGAAAATTGAATGGATCCATATTTTCTACCAGGGAGAAAATATCACTATAATATATTCCATCAACTTGGGAATAACACTTTGAAACCAATCTTGCCTTATACTTCTCAACATTACGATCAAACCCTTTTTTCTCTTGAATGCCCATTTTCAACTAATGAGCTTTCATCCATCATGTAAAGGTATGAGGTCCCATTTGTTATTTTCTTCAAAGAACCCATCACCTCATACATGACAACCTTCTAGGACTCTACATCATTCATACCCATAGCTTCCTTTACAGTCCTAAGTTCATTAGTCTTCGTAATAAAAATATATATGTAATCAAAGGGACTATACTTGTCTAGTTGTTGTCTTTGTTGAGTGGGCCTCCACAATGATTGAGGTGAAGGTTCTATCTCTTCTTTAGAAATATCCAAACTATATAAGATTTTCTCCTCTTTAGGTCCTTTGTAGGATTTTGGTTCAACCTTCATGGTCTTTGGGGTTAGTTGAACCACATCATTTTTCCCATTATTATCTACATGCAATATCATGGAAGAAGACTTGACTTCTCTAAAGATAAAAAAAAATTATACAAAAATCTCTCATCCCTAAGGTTCAAAAGATTGTATCCTTTCACACAAATACCATAGAGAATGAAGATACATTTTATATCCTTGTTCTCCAACTTTGGTTGCTAACATGTGCACATGCCTGACAACCAGAGACCTGAATATTTTTTAATGAGGGTTTATTTCCCATCCACACCTCCATAAGTGTTTTATCAACACAAGATGATGTAGGAGACTTGTTAACCAAGTAAAAATTTGTGACAACTATTTTTGTCGATATTTTTTGTTTTAAGCCGACTCCATTGAGCATACTCCTAGTCCTCCCCATCAAAGTACTATTCATTATTTCTATAACTCAATTTCATTGAGTGGTGTATGAAGTTTTCTTATATATTTCTATCCCATGATCATTACATAATCTATCTAAATTGGTTGAAATTTTTTTCTCTATTATCAATCCTCAAAATCTTAATCTTTCTACTAGTATGATTGTTTATTAAGCCTTAAACTCTTTAAAATGATTGAATAATTCATATTACTTTTAAGGAGATATACTCATGTCATTCTACTATAATAATCAATGAAAGAAACATGATAAATAGATTTAGAAGTTGAAGTAATATTAATAGAACCAAATACATCAGGATTAAAACTAACACCCCAAAATATTAGTGAGAACTAGAGTAAAATTAAACACAATTTTATTTTCTATAGACATAATGTTCACATAAATTAAATTAAAGATTACAGTCATTTAACCCTTCATCAAGATTTTTATTTTTGATGTTTGTAAACCCTTCTCACCTATATGACCCATTATTTGGTGTCATAACATTATTTTATCTAAAAAATTTGTGTTTATCATGAACTTGCTCATTCTTATACTTAATTTGAATATTGTATTTATTTTCAATAGAATAAGTTATATTATTTAGCTTGTTCTTTAATGCTCATATTTTCATGTACTAGATATTAACTAATTCAATACAACTTGAAATAATTCTCTAATTGAATTTTAAATAGTCAAAATTTTATCTCAACAGACTCTATTCTTTAACTATTAGTTTGCTTTTAAGATTTCCATGAAAAATTCTAACTTACTCATTATTGCCTCCATAATCATCTCTAACCTTATTATTTATCTATTCATTTTTTTAAAAATATTTCTTATTGAAAATACATTAAGACACCTCCTCGTAAACAAACTTCTTTAGTTTACAAAAATTACACAGGCAATCCATAGAGATATATTAGTCCATTCATAAAATCTAGACTACCTTGTAAAATTAACTTTTATAATCCTAAACATGTTGGCCTTGATTTTGCCTAAAATACGACCAATAAAAGACCTTTTTCTCTTCATGAAACTTAGGATAAAATTTTCATAGTCAAGGTCCAAATTATTTCCATTTAGAAATTCATGTTTTTCTCATGTCCATGGCTATGAGACTAAACTTAAGCATGACTAGCTACCTTCCATTTTGCAAACTAATTATTGTGCTCTTCAATAATTGGATACAACAAAGTAATACCTCTCTTCAATGGTCATGTAAATATAGTTTAAAATTTAACTAGATGTAATGTATATTTTATTATATAATTTAAATCTAAAATCATCATATTTATAATGTTTTCACAATAATTTTTTAATAAATGTCAAATAAGTAAAATTATAAAAATAAGATATATATCATGACAAACGTCTATACACATATCGACATTCATCAAAATTGTTCATAATATCAGCATGCTAGAAATTACATTAGAATTTGATTAGCATTAGTAAAACAAGTTGTTATACCTCACATACAATGTAACACAATATAATAAATCATTGATCAATATGACATATATTAGACAATTGTTGATGTTTAAGAAAAAAGAACACCATATGAACATTTCACCTCCAAAAATAAAATTATATTCACACAACTTATATTAATATAAAAAAATAACACTAATCATCATTAAAACACACTACTTATTTCATACAAAATTAACCCAATCAAAATAAACTCCAAAAGAAACAGAAAAAGTGTAGGGTACAAATTTATCCATTACAGATTAGAGACGTTATATCTTAAAATACTATAAATGGGTGTTCTTGTTAAAAACGAAGTGATCATTATTTTATTTTGTTAAAAGAAAACGATCATTAGGTTGAATTAAATTTTGTCTCGGCTAATTACAACAACTGGTGCTGTGGTGTAGTCGGTTATCACGTCAGTCTTACACACTGAAGGTCCCCAGTTCGAACCTGGGTAGCACCAATCCGTTCAATTCAATTCTTTATGGTTTTATTCCAGATTAGGTAATACTGAGATCTCCTCGATACTCTGCCTTGCATTCGTTCTGATATAGAATCTTAGTCTATCTAAGCATGCAATTGATAATCAATTGGGTAGATCTAATTATGGGTTCTTCAATTCATATTCAAGATAGGCGCTACTGCATTATTGTCATGGTTTCCAACACAACAATCCACTTGTTTCCTCTTGAATTAGTAGTATTTGACGTTTATAATTAGAGCACATCATTAAATTTTATTGAAATTTGGATGGAAAAATATATTATTAAAGATGTTGGAAATTGATTTGTCAATGTGTAAAAAATTAGGGTTTTGCTAGATAAATATCTTAGAATTTGAAAACTAATTATAATTCATTCTGGTTCAAATCTGCATGTGTAGAATTAATCTTTGTGTTTGTGGAAGTGGACTTGGTGCATGGAAATGAACTTGGCCCCTTGAATTGAATTTACAAAATATTGATGACCATGATATATGTGCCTTGACTTGTTGTACTTGTGTTTGAAGCAACGTGGTGTTTGGGGATATTGTTGAGGAGTTTGTTAGGTACGGATTAATTCTCCTTTCATCGAACTCTAGGTAAACCAATTAAATAACAATGAACAAATATTGGAGACAATAGATATTTAATAGGCATGCAATGAATATGTTTAGGATGTGTTGGAAATAAGCCACACCTAAATCGATGATGGGTTGGTCAAAGAGGAGCTAGTAGCTCAGCTAGTAGAGCACTCCAACAACAAATGGAAGGTCATAGGTTTAAGTCCTAATTGGTCCATATGAACTATAGCTCGACATGTGATACCAGAATCAAGCTAGGAGCCCCAAGCACCTGTAATGTGGCTTAACAGGGGTGTTGGAAATAAGCCACACTTGGACCGACGATGGGCTGGTCAAAGAACGGCCAATAACTCAGTTAGTAGAGCACTCCAACAACAAATAGAAAGTCCTAGCTTTGAGTGCTAGTTGGTCCATATGAGTTGTAGCTAGACATGTGATATCAAAGCTAGGCTAGGAGCCCTAAGCACCACAATGTGGCTTAACGGGGGTGTTGGAAATAAGCCACACTTGAACTAATGATATGCTAGCCAAAGAGGGGTCAAAAGCTTAGTTGTTAGAGCACTCGAATAGCAAATGGAAGGCCCTAGGTTCGAGCCCTAGCTGGTCCACATGAGTTCTAGCTCAACATGATGATAATGCAAGCTAAAAATGGAATTTTGATGCTATATGGTGCTCTCATGTAAATATTCCTCTCTTCAAGGGGGCAAAACATCTTAATCTCAAATGGATAAGGAATGTCCTTAAATACCACAAAATAACACACAAACTCACACAAACATGAGCTGGGTTGGATCACAATGACTAGTAAGAAATGGTAGGAAGGTTCAAATTTGGAATTTGAGTTTAAAATTTTAAGGTTGACTTGGGTTAATTATGCTCTTGCAAATATGAATCAAGGTAGCAAATGAGAGATCTAGTGATCAAAACTAGTTTGTTGGAATGAACGATGATGGGTAGGTTTGGATAAGATCATGACCTAAATTCAATGACAAACTATGTCATTTGTAGACATGTTATTGCATAAAGGACTATCTAGTCAAAGTGAACCCAAAATAATTAAGGGAAAGGGCATGGGTGTGAGATTTTCACCATTACAATATTTTTTTGTTTATATATGGTTGTTATTTCTATTTATTATAGATAATCAAAGGTTTTTCTATATTATTGGGGTTTATGTTTGTAAAAGGCTTTTGTGATATTTGGCTGTGCACAATTTTACCATGTATAAACTTTCCAGATAAAGTCTTTCATTCATTATCATGATCAAAGTTGTCCCTTGTGAGGCCTTCTTTCAAGAGAAGGCATATGATATTAGTTTTATTTTATTTGTTCAAGTTGGTAATGGTGAAAGCTCATGGTTCAAAATCTTCATCAACTATATGGCCTAATTGATTGTATATTGGCTTAGCATATTACTTCATTGGTTGGTTTTTGTGTATCATCACGTGATCTAGTGATCTTCATCATGTTACGTTGATCAAGCGTGTCTAGGAAAGTCTTATTATGTACTTCATGTTATTAAAAATGACCCACTTTAAATTATATTTATTTTTACATATTATCAAATTTGTTTAGTTCTTTTTAGAATTTATCAATGATTAAAGTGAGTAAATATGTTTTGTTATAGATAAGACATATATAAATTATATTGTGTAGTTGAAGTTATGATTGGAGGAAAATATGGAAGTTGGAGCAATAATTTCTACCTTGCAATGTAAATCAGAAGTGATAAGTAATAGAGGTTAGAATTTAAAAATATTTTTTTAGATAGTAGTTGTAGGTTTTGATAATTAGTTTTCAAACATTTGAAGTTTCTTTGAGGATTAATATGATTAAATGCTTTTATCTAAACATGCGTAGATTTATCTCCTCCTTGATTATTCAACTTTGTTTGTAACATTCTTCAGAAGGTTAATGAAATGCAATTTTTAACATAATAGAATCTAGTGTTGCTTACCACTGAATACATTAATCTTCATTTTACAAATATTTAATTTTCAGCTTGTTGACTACGTGTGTGTGTGTGTGTAGTGCTAGTATTTGAATGGCGAAGCTTTGTATCACTTGCATGCCCCAAGATCTAGTAAAAAATGTGTTTTTGTGAGGTTTCAATTATCAAATTACGGAACACTCACACCTAGACACTTAACATTAAGAGGGTATTTTTAGATATATCACATTTTCCTTATTTTCTAAGTTATTTGTGTGTTCCTCTACATTTTAGTGTAGTTAGGATTTCTTCTTTTCTTATTTATCTTCTTTTCCTTTTATTTCCTTGTTCCTTTTGTGCTTTTTAGAAAAAAGTCTAGAAATTTTTAGAAAACCCCATCATGCAAGGGAGATAGTGCACTCAAAATCAAGGCGATACTCCTGCATATGTTATAGAATTTACTAGCATCTGTTGGTTGATTCATTTATATTTTTCAAATGATTAAGGCAAAAAAATCAAACATTAATATTTTTCTATGACTCCACTAGAGAGAAAGGTTCTTTCTTTGTTTTCCCAAATAACTTACCATGATGCTAGTTAACATTGTGATCTACCTCCAAGATTCAATTGATTTTTCCAAACTTCATAAGGATGGATAACAAAGTGTAGATGGATATATCGAAGCCTTCACAATTGCATTCGAGATCCTTGAAGTTTCACATGAAGATGTAGTTGTAAGACATTTTTTTAAACACTAGTTGTGTCTACTATTGGGTGGTTTCAATAACTAAATGATGCATGCATAGTGTACTAGAATAGCTTGCAAAATATATTCTAAAAAAAAGTTTAGGTGTATGGAAAATAAGTATGAACGATGACTCCAATTCTCTTAGATACATAAGAAAGAAAATGAACTCATGAGAGACTATGGCATGGTTGAACAAGTAGCTTAAGATGATCCTACATTCTACTTTCCAATTTCTACCAATATTATTTTCTTCTTTACTATTGCATTGCATTTGGAAATTATATTTATCTTGTAAAGAGAAGATATTAGATATTTGGATTGTAGAACAATAATCAATAAAGATAGAGGATGACAATGATAGTTTCTAGAAAAATGAAGAGAAAGGTTGTAAGAGACCCATAAAGTGATTTCAAATAGAGATTTTTGTAGGGATCACCCACATTGAAGCGATTTTTTAGGAAATCACCCTCTTCTTGCACTAGAAATCCATAAGGAGGAAAAATTTATGCTCGCTTATCTAGATTATTAATTTAAGTGTATTGGACAAATAATATTTAGGTGAAGAATAGAAAATTTAAAGCTAGAAACAAAAGAAGTTTGATGTAGGAGCATCTTGGGGTTTAGAGCAATCAACATCACCAATGTAACTTGTGTATTTCCTAAATTTGATTTGTTTGTGCCAACTCTAGTTTCCTAGGTGTGGATAAGCGCATCTTCAAATTTGAATTTTAGAAGACTTTCCCTCCCAATTCGAGCATCCCACTTTAAAATAGCCTATGGAGGACCCCTTTTACAATAGTGCAAAGGCTCATGACGCTCCATCGAGTTTAAAAAGTCACAATTCCATGGGAGTGCTTGGGATGGTGGACCACTTACATGTTAACTATTTAATTCACACATATAAAGTTCCCATTTCATACTAGTATCACCAATTGAAGTGCCTATGTGGAAGGGAGTTAAACTATTAGAGGAGAATCTTGCATACCTTGCTTTTATCATGATGACTAGGTGGAATGTAATGTCAGGTTTCCTTATTTGGCAGTTGGTGCTATCTTTCAGAATCTATGTCTGCATATTCAAAGGAGTATATTGATTTTACCAATGAACTTTTTTGGATTTTTTTTGGGCCTTTGTGGACAAAATTGCTATATTTAGAAATGTCTATTTTTAGTAACTTACTATTTTTAGTAAGTTCTAGTGCATCTCAATTTGGGCTAGTTTTGAGTTTGGACACACTTACTATTTTTAGCAACTTGCTATTTTTAGTAAGTGCTTATTTTGGGCACTTCGTCTTGACATCCGTGCAATGTAGGTTTTCTAGTTTTGACAATGTGTTGGCATTTTGTTGGTCCTTGGGATGGTGGTGATGACCTACATTGAATTTTTGGCCATCTGGGTGGTTCTCCACATTTTTTGGAGAACACTACTATTTTTAGTAAGTGCCCATTTTGGCACTTCGCATCTTTCCTTGTCATCAACAGCTTCTTGGTGCGATTAGTTTCCATTTCGGATGTCTCCCAATGCTTTTTCGTAAAATGATTGGAACTATTTAATATTTACACAAGTTATAAAGTAATGTTTTAGTGTTAAATATTATAAAATGAAAAGGTTATTAAAGTTATTTATTTAAAAAAAGTAGAAAAAGCAAAAGCGCTTTTTTAGGAAAAAAGAAAAAATGTCGGAAAAGCAAAAAAACACTTTTTAAAAAAATAAAAAATTTCAAAACATCAACGGAAAAAATGCTTTTTGAAAAAGCAAGGAAAAAGCTTAATGCGTTTTTTTTTGAAAAAGTAGAGAAAAAGCAAAAAAGTGTTTTTTCGAAAAGTAGGGAAAAGGCTATAAAAGGAGGTATGGGCTAGCTCATTTGATTATGCTAAATATGACAACGTTATGTTGTCGGATTGGAACCTGAGAGTTCTTTCCTAAAACTTCAGAGCACGAAAACCCTCTCTAGGTTGTTGGTTTCAAACTTGGAAGATAGTCCCTAGTTGGTTGAGAGTGATTGCATTTAGTAATCATGATGTAGAGCAGAGGTGGACAACTCAAAACAACCTAAATCAACTAATCTTAAAACCCTAAAACATCACCTCACAAGCCTTCAATCCTTAAAGCCTAAAACATGGGGCAACAATTTGGGTTTTTTGGTCATAACTTTCATTGTAGACCTGATATTAAAAATGTAAGATCTATTTGGAATACCCTTTTTCCCTTAATAAACATATCTCAAAACTAGGGTAGGGTCCTTTGTAAAAAATCCTTAAAAAATGGACTGTCCTCTTCCTAAATAGGCCTAAAACATGAAAAATCAGACCTAGGGCATCACCAAAACACGTGCCAACCAAAACCCTGGAACTTACAATTTTAAGAAATAAAAATATATAAAATTTTAAGCCATTCCACCAATTTTTAGGAATTTCTACCATGGGAATGGCAAGAAATGCATTTTACAAGTTCACCAGGAACCCTACCTAGGATTTTGGACCATTTTTAGAAAAATGCTTGTAACTTCTACAAAACTTTATGAAAATCGATGAAACAAAAACCAAAATTTAGAGGATTCACTTGCCAACACTATCCAATAGGTTTTAGAGTCATTACTGGTCCGTATAGACCATACTATTCACTAGATCACAAAAAAAAAAAAAAACATGTTCAAATTTTAAGAAAAATAGTGTTCCTTTATATCTTTCTTTCCAAAACTTCAACAACCAACCCTCTCATTGACCATACAAGGATTTTTAAAGCATGTATAACCAATTCCCATAAGTTACAAATTAATCTTTCACATTACAATGGTTCACCTTCCACTTTGGCAACAAAAGAAAAAGTTGCTTTAACAATATTTGACAACATTGACACTTTTTGCATTTTTGACAACTTGACAACACCTATCCTCCTAAGACCCTATCTAGACTCTTACAAACATGAAATGATCCATAAGGATATTATTACATGAGGAAAACACAAAAACCAAAACAAAATGACTCTTTTTGCCTCTTGGAGGCATGAAACTCATGGGTGCCCCTGCACCATACTCCCGGGGAAAATAAATCTCAAGTTCCACTTGAGAGAAAATCAGCAACTATATCACCATGCTTGAAATCTCTTGTCTGATATCTTTAAATCCCTGCACATTATCTTCTTTGAAATAGTCCCATGCTGGTTTCACCTTCACTATAGAGTTTTTGAACATTTGGCAAAGGTAGCTATATAAACTATGTTGCCACTCACCTTCCAGAGATACCTTTTGCAATGATGGATAAAATTGATCAATCTTCCCAAAAAAATTCTCACACTCTTCCACCCACACTTTAATAATAACAATGGCAACATTGTCGTCAAATACTATTTGTTTAACACCATCATCAATTATGCCTTCTTTGCCCTACTTCTCACACTCTTCTAGTGACCTTGTCAACATGACAACATCTAATTGAAGGATCTTGGTATGCAAATCTACAATAGCAACTTGATCTTCCCCATCAACATCCCTCTCTACAGTCCTAGCAGCAAACAAAAAAATCCTTACATCCTCAAACTCAAATGGTAAATGTGTTCCATGGTGGACTAAATGGAAAGCTTTGTCCTTGCATTTAAATAACTAAAAATATGAACCCTACAACTCACCTTGCACATTAGACTCAAATGCACTCTTTTTAAGAAACTATAAATGATTGATACTTGGCATTAGGAATAAAGAATGTGAAAACAACAATGTCTATGTGATGGGTCCGTCAAGCGGGAAACGGTCTGGAGCGGGCGATTCAAATTTTTCTGAGGGAGTGGATGTTGGGGATTCCAACGACGATGAGGATCCTAATTGGTGTTTGCAGATCGATGGTTGGGTGGTGGGTGTTCGTTGGGGAGGGTTTTCTGTCCTTAGCGACCTCTTTGGTGTGGTCGAACAACTGCTTGTGGTGGCTCCTGCTTTTGGGAGGGATGGGGTGTGGTGTGCCCTTCGGGCCTAGGTTGTCTCTGGCCCAGGCATCTCTGTGCTTCATGTCATGTAGATGGTGAGTAGTTTTCTGCTATTTGAGATCCCTCTTTTTGTTGCAGTGTTGGCATCCTCTATTTTTCGGGGGGTCATAGACTTCTCCCTATTTGGAGTATGTGTTCTGTATGGGTTTGGAGGCCTCTTGGTCTAGTGGTGCTTTGTTGGAGCCTCTCCTGGACCTAGTTTTGTGGCTTTGGTTCTTGAGGGCTTCCTTGACTGTTATCTTGTTTTGTTTTGTCCCATGGAGCTCTTTGTCCTCAGGGATTGGCTTTCGGGTGGCCTGTGTGTTGAGGTCACTTTGGTGTTGGAATATGCTAAATCATTGTCTTTGCATATTCCTTTCTGGGTTACTAAAGCTGCTATTTTTCTTCCAGTGATGTGGGTGTCCATGCTTGGCACTATTTCTTTTCATCCTGGTTATGTGGTCTGGATGGTTTGGGGAGGTGCTAATTTTTAGTGGTCTCCTTTGCTGCTTTGGGTTATGAAAGTCGTCTGTGACTTTGTTAGATGAAAAGTTGGCTACTACAGAGGTGGTGGTCACTCAGACTCTTTGGGGGTCTGGTTATGGTTCAAATCTTTCCCTGTATTTGTGAATGGCAGTTGGCTTGTTTGGCTGGCTTGGTTGTTGCCCGAGGTTGTTGTACTACTGGGCCTGAAGGTTTGTGTGACCTCCTCTTGGTTGCTTCAGGGGAGACGGGGGTTTACAACTTGTGTTGTGCAGATTGGTCAGTGTTGGTGTTATTGTACTGCTAGTCCCTTGCTGTAGTCTTGTTTGATGGGGATTGGCTTTAGAGCTCCTTTGGAAGTTTTGTTGTGTTAGATGTCGGAGTATTGGGGGTCTGCTGCCCATGTGGTGCAGATTGGCATGTGCTGGTGGGTTGGAGATGCTGGTCTCTTGTTGCAGTTGTGTTTGATGGGGGGTGGCTTTTTTGCTCCTCTGGAAGTTTTGTTCTCTCTCACAACCCTGGTGGGGTTGAGGCATAAGAGCATTATTGATGCTAGTTTTGTTCTCACTTTCTTCCTGGTTCCTTGTGTTGTTCCTATTGAGGTGGTGGCTTTGGTTCTAGTTGAAATTTTTGTTCTCCTTTTGGGTCTACATATTTTGGATCCTTTAGAGGTGGAGGTTGTGGACTTGGGAATGTGGAGCCTGCTCCTATAGAGGTGGAGTTTTCTCCTATTAGAGGTGGAGGTTGTGGACTTGGGAATGTGGAGCCTGCTCCTATAGAGGTGGAGCTCGGTTTAGTTGATGGAGTTTTTTATTGCTGCAAGGAGTTGTTGTTGTCTTTGGCTATGTTCTTCCTTCATACTCTTCTATTGAGGTGGAGAGTGCTTGGGGTGTTGGAACGGTGGCCTTGGTACTTAAATTTTTGCTCGCCCTTTCTGTCTCTTATTGAGGTGGAGATAGGGGTGGTTTTGGGGGTTGTCTTCTCGGGTGATTGGCAGAAGATGTGTTGCAGACCTTTTGATGTTGGTGGGGTGTGGCCTGGTTGTTCCAAGCGGTCTTCTGTACCCACATTTGGTGGGTTGTTTATTGGAATCTATAGGACTGGTTCTTGTCCTAAGTGCTCGATTGCCCCTAGTTGTAGTGACAAGTTAGGGATGTTAATCTGTCGTTGTCTCAGGACTGCTGTTGGTTCTGAGTGTTTTGTTCCTCTTGGTTTCTACTGACCAAGTGTTGTTTGTGGTTCTGTCATGTTCGCTTGGTTTCTCTTAGCTTTGTAAAAGGTTCTTGGTCCTTGTAAAACCTTATTTCCTAAATGGCCCTTGTGGCTTGTTGTGTAAAGGGTACGACGCCCTGTAAATGTTGCTTATCTTTTCAAAAACAATGTCTATGCCATCCTTCAACATGCTTTGGATCTCCCATGGAAAATCAGGTATGTCAACTTCTGTCATGACAGTTTGGGGTCTGATCATGATCTCAAAATCCACCTTTTCCTCCTTCATGGGCTTTAGGAACTCTTTTTGACTCATTGACAGTACACTTACCCCCACCTTTGTATTTGTGTCTTACTTCTCTATGATTTGGACAAACTCCTTTTCACTCACCAACATAGCACTAGAACCCATTTGTGATTCATGGCCTTCCTCTTTCTTAAATGAATTTTGATGTTCTTTCATCAACAAAGATTCTCTAATATCTGGTGTTGTTGTCCTCTCTTTCCTTAGTCTCTTTAGAATAATCTTCTTGATAGGCCATTTGAGCCTCTTTCTTATTGGAAAATGTCAACCACTTGCTTGTTCTGCCTTCTCAAGATATTGTCACAACTCAAGTTCCATTCTCTCTTGCATTTTTTCTTGAATTTATTTCATTTTCTCTAAAGCTTGTCTCAAGTCTATTATCTCTTGTTCAATATCCCTCTCATCCTTCTTTTGCAACTCACTTTTCTCTTTTCTCATCACTGGCTTCTTGCTTGGTACCTCCTCACTTTGTAAGTCTTCATGGACTTTTCTCCTCAACTCTTCCATTCTTCTATAAGAAAATATCTTTCACCTTGCTTCTTCTCAATGTTGCTTCTTATCTTCATGATACCTCACCTTAGCCCTCTTTCTTTTCCCTTGGCCTAGTCTTTTGGCATCCAGGCTCTTCCTTCAACTTGCAAAAAGACAAAACATAAACTTCAAAAATTTTTTGCCTAGATCTTTGGGCTCTGATACCAATTTGATGCAAAGAAAGGGTGGAAAACTTAAAATAACCTAAATCAACCAATCTTGAAACCCTAAAACATCACCTTACAAGCCTTCAATCCTTAAAGCCTAAAACATGGGGCAACAATTTAAGTTTTTTGGTCATAAATTTCATTGTAGACTTGCTATTAAAAATGTAATACTTGTTTGGAGTACCCTTTTGGACCTTACTAAACATATCTCAAAACTAGGGCAGACTCTATTGTACGAAATCCTTCAAAAATGGACTGTCCTCTTCCTGAATAGGCCTAAAATATGAAAAATCAGACCTAGGGTATCACCAAAACACATGCCAACCAAAACCCTAGAACTTGTAATTTTGAAGAATAAAAATATATACAATGATAAGCTATTCCGCCAATTTTTAGGAATTTCTACTTTGGGAATGACAAGAAATGCATTTTACAAGTCCACTAGGAACCCTACCTAGAATTCTGGACTGTTTTTAGAAAAACTTTTGTAACTTCTACAAAACTTAATGAAAATCGATGAAACAAAAACTAAAATTTAGAGGATTCACATGCCAACATTATCCAACAAGCTTTAGATTCATTACTGGTCTATACAAATCATACTATTCACCAGATCAGTAAAGAACACGTTCAAATTTTCAAAAAAATAGTGTTCCTTTATTGCTTTATTTTCAAAACTTCAACAACCAACCCTCTTATTGACCATACAAGGCTTTTAAAGTATGTAAAACCAACTACCATAAGTTACAAACTAATATTTCACATTACAACTGTTCACCTTCCACTTTGGCAACAAAAAAAAAAGTTGCTTTAAAAATATTTGACAACATTGACACTTTTTTGCATTTTTGACAACTTGACACCACCTATCCTCTTAAGACCTCATCTAGACTCTTAAAAACATGAAATTATCCATAAGAATCTTATTACATGAGGAAAACACAAAAACCAAAACAAAATGACTCTTTTTTCTTCTTGGAGGCATGAAACTCATGGGTGCCCCTGCACCATACTCCTAGGGAAAACAAATCTCAAGTTCCACTTGAGAAAAAATCTACAACTATATCACCATGCTTGAAATATCTTGTCTGATGTCTTTAAATCCCTGCACACTATCATCTTTGAAACAGTCCCATGTTGGTTTCATCTTCATTTTAGGTTTCTTGACCATTTGACAAATGTAGCTATATAAACTATGTTGCCACTCACCTTCCAGAGATACCTTGTGAAATGACAGATAAAATTGACCAGTCTTCCTAACAGATTGCTCACACTCTTCCTCGTGCACTTGGATAATAACAATGGCAACATTTTCCTCTAAAACTATTTGTTTAACACCATCACCAATTGTGCCTTCTTTGCCCTACTCCTCACACTCTTTTAGTGACCTTGTCAACATGACAACATCTGATTGAAGAATCTTGATATGCAAATCTACAATAAAAACTTGATCTTCTCCATCAAAATCCCTCTCTATTGTACTAGCAGCAAACCAAAAACTCCTTGCATCCTCAAACTCAAATGGTAAATGTGTACCATGGTGGACTAAATGGAAAGCTTTGTCCTTGCATTCAAATAATTGAAAACCTGAACCCTGCAACTCACCTTGCACATTAGATTCAAATTCACATTTCTCAAGCAACTGTAAATGATTGATACTTGGCATTAGGAATCAAGAATTTGAAAACTCATCCATAATGATGTCTATGCCATCCTTCAACATGCTTTGGATCTCCCATGGAAAATCAGATTTGTCAACTATTGTCATGACAGTCTGGGGTCTGATCATGATCTCAAAATCCACCTTTTCCTCCTTCATGGGATTTAGGAACTCTTTTTCACTCATTAACATTACACTTGCCCCCACTTTTGTATTTGTGTCTTCCTTTCTATGATTTGGACAAACTCATTTTCACTCACCAACATAGCACAAGAACCCATTTGTGATTCATGACCTTCCTCTTTCTCAAATGGTTTTTCCTTTTATTTCGTCAACAAATATTCTCCAATATCTGATGCTATTGTCCTCTCTTGCCTTCTTCTCTTCAAAATAATCTTCTTGATAGGCCATTTGAGCATCTTTCTTATTGGAAAATGTCAACCACTTGCTTGTTCTGCCTTCTTAAAACATTGTCACAACTCAAGTTCCATTCTCTCTTGCATTTTTGCTTGAATTTATTTCATTTTCTCTAAGGCTTGTCTCAAGTCTATTATTTCTTGTTCAATATCCCTCTCATTCTTCTTTTGCATCTCACTTTTCTCTTTTCTCATCATGTTAGTTTCTT
This sequence comes from Sequoiadendron giganteum, assembly GCA_007115665.2. Lineage (NCBI taxonomy): Eukaryota > Viridiplantae > Streptophyta > Pinopsida > Cupressales > Cupressaceae > Sequoiadendron > Sequoiadendron giganteum. The sequence continues at coordinate 84,068,367 of CM021102.1, read as the reverse complement.
GTTTGGTACCTCCTCACTCTGCAAGTCTCCATGGACTTTTCTCCTCAACTCTTGCATTCTTCTATAAGTAAGTCTCTTTCAACTTACTTCTTCTCAATGTTTCTTCTTGTCTTCATGATACCTCACCTTAGGCCTCTTTCTTTTCCCTTGGCCTAGTCTTTTGACATCCAGGCTCTTCCTTCAACTTGCAAAAAGACAAAACACAATATCCAAGACTTTCTTGCCTCGATCTTTGGGCTCTGATACCAATTTGATGCAGATCAGGGGTGGAAAACTCAAAAAAGCCTAAATCAACCAATATTGAAACCCTAAAACATCACTTGGTGGGTTTTTCCTCACAAGTCTTCAATCTTTAAAGCCTAAAACATGAGGCAACAATTTGAGTTTTTTGGTCATAACTTTCATTGTAGACCTGTTATTAAAAATTTAAGACCTATTTGAAATACCCTTTTGGCCCTTATTTAAACATATCTCAAAACTAGGATAGGCTCCTTTGTATGAAATCCTTCAAAAATGGATTGTCGTCTTCCTAAATAGGCCTAAAATATGAAAAATCAGACCTAAGGCATCACCAAAACATGTGCCAACCAAAACCCTGGAACTTGAAATTTTGAGGAATGAAAATATATACAATGATAAACCATTCCACCAATTTTTAGGAATTTCTACTATGGGAATGGCAAGAAATGTATTTTACAAGTCCACTAGGAACCGTACCTAAGATTTTGTGTTGTTTTTAGAAAAACGCTTGTAACTTCTACAAAACTTAATTAAAATCGATGAAACAAAATCCAAAACTTAGAGGATTCATGTTCCAACACTATCCAATAATTTTTAGAGTCATTACTAGTTCGTACAGACTGGACTATTCACCAGATCAGGAAAAAACACTTTTAGATTTTTAGAAAAATAGTGTTCCTTTATTGTTTTCTTTCCAAAATTTCAACAACCAACCCTCTCATCGATCATACAAGGATTTTTAAAGCACGTAAAACCAATTACCATTGGTTAAAAAATAATCTTTCACATTACAATGGTTCACCTTCCACTTTGGCAACAAAAACAAAAGTTGCTTTAACAACATTGACACTTTTTGCATTTTTGACAACTTGAAAACACCTATCCTCCTAAGGCCTCATCTAGAATCTTACAAACATGAAATGATCCATAAGGATCTTATTACATGAGGAGAACACAAAAACCAAAACAAAATGACTCTTTTTTCCTTTTGGAGGCATGAAACTCATGGGTGCCCCTACACCAAATCACCATGGAGCTTATAAGCAGAGTTTTCAGATTTTGGGTTTGATCATTTTAATGAGTTAGTATTATGTTTGGTTATCATTGTTCATGATTTTAGTGAGATTTTGGAGTGTTTCTGATGGTTTTTTTAGCTCTTTACTTGCTGGTCAAATCCTTTCATGAGCTAGGTTGCACCACAACTTCATTGTTGCAGGTTGAAGGGTTGGAGATTTCATTCTAAGTATTGTCTCATTTGACTCCTTGATCTTGGGTGCCCCTTGCCAATTTTTAGAACTTTAGGTGGAGTTTGTGATTTTTGGGAGCTGGTCGCCCCTCCTAGCAAGTCGTACCATTGGGGGGTTTTCATGTTTTTAGGGAGTTGTGAAGATTTTTTTTCTCTTTTCCTTGTTCAGACTGATTTGGTGGCACCATGACCATCCTATGAACTTGCAATCAGTTTTGAATTCTATGACGAGTTGTGACTTCATTAGGTTGTGTGCCATATTTGAGTTTTCTATTTGAAGGGTTTTCAAACTTGCAATTGCATATCAAACCTGCTATAGCTACATTTCAGACCTGATATAGTCCTTTTGAGGTCAGATTATGAGGTAAGATTGATAATACATTGTTGAGGATATTTGTTTACAAGTTGGGTTTCATGTGGAGGTGGCGTGTTAGTCATATGCTTGTTGGTTTGGGTGCATCAAATTGTTGCAACAACTATATCATACCTGAAATAATTATATTTCATACCTTGTTCATACTCTTGGGTGCCACATTGAGGTATACTTGTTCTATTCTTGCAAGGGGAACTCATTGGTCTTGTTGGGTTTCATTTTGGGAATCCTATTTCAATTGGGTTGTTAGTACTTGGATGTTATTACATATTACTATCTCTTGAGCAGTTGTATTATACTTGTTAGTATCATTTGCATTGAACTTCATTGTAATACTGACTTGGTAGTACCATTTGCATTAAAATTCATTATAATCCAAAGAGTCATCTTGCTCTATTTGGTTTTGATACTAACCCCATTGAATAAGTGGTATTCCCACTGAATAAGCGGATGATTCTTTGGATTTCATGTCATGCCTGCTAAATAAGTGGATGTTTACTTTCATGTTGAGTTATTCATCCCACTGCATAAGTGGTTTTGGATGACTAGATGCTTTCATCTCCTGCAATTTGCAATTTCCCACTACATAAGTGGATGTTTCCTTATGTTTGAAGATTTCATACTCACCCCATTGAACAAGTGGTTCATTTCAATAGTGTAGCATTGTAACCTCACCACTATATGCTCTCACCCTGCCCACATTAGGATCTGGGTGATTAGAAAGTGGAAGGAAGTTTACTTAAGTTGATCATCTTTGTTTATTGGCTAATGCTAACAAGTTGTGAAGTTTTGAATTTTTTTTTTATAAGGGTGGGTTATTACATGGAAAGGAATACATATTGACTTCTTGAATTTTACTTTGAGCCCCTTTAAGAATGACACAAATTCGGAAGGAGTTACTTTAGAGGAGTTACATTATGTACCTTTTCCATGAGTATTCTAGTTTCAACACCATGCTTGAAGGAATGAGATAAGAAGAAGAGAGGAGCTAAATTTTTTTGGCTTTCATATTGTTTTTTTTGTAGGTTGAAGGGGGAGAAACACATTTGTAGACTTCATTTCCAAGCTTGGGACATCAAGGGTGGAGATAGAGTTGTCATGGGTTGTAGATTGTAGGATTATGTTTCTAGAAAATCTTTGGAAAGCAGTAGTATCTTTGATTTTGTCATGGGAATTTTGTAGGATTTGTGTAATGGTTTCATTTATTTTAGTCCAAAAATGAGCAACGATTTGAGTTATTGTTTTTATTTTATATTAGTAATTTGATTTTATATGTGAATCTCAATATATATTATACATATCAACAAATATGTATCTTTAGATTCCCATAAGAAATAAATTTAAAAATTAGCTTATTTGAGGCTAGTGTGTGCACTTAATTGTATAAATTTCTTCCATGTTATCATATTTGGATGTCATAAAATTTAGTTTGTTTATGAGTAATATATAAATTTGAATACAAATGAGTGTTCAAAAATAAAATCATTTCAGATGGTAGCATTGAGAATTACATGGTTATATTGGTTGCGATGGGATATTCCCAAGTTAAGGGAATTGATTATGGTGATATTTTCTCCCCAGTTTCTAAGATAACATCCATTTGATTTCTATTATCTTTTGGAGAAATTCTTTATCTTTATGTTGAGTAGATAATTATGAAGACATCTTTCCTTCATGTCGATTTGGAGGAAGAGATTTATATGTCATAGCTAAAGCACTATATTGAAAAAGGTAAAGAAAGTTGGTTTGTAAGTTGAAGAAATATTTGTATGTTCTTAGCAATCTCCTAGGATGTGGTACCAAAATTTTGATACATTTGTGTTGGGATTCAAAATTTTGAGGTCCAAATTATATCATTCATCTATTATAATATTGACAATGGTCACTTCCTTATTATTGCATTATATGTTTTTGATTAGGGGTAAAAAATGGGTTTGAGGGGGCCCGAAACCTAGAACAGTGGGAAGACTATCATTTATGAATTCAAGTCTCATATTTTAGCATAGTTTGAGATTAAGGATTTAGGGGTAGCCAAATTTTCTAGGGATGAAGATAAAAAGAGAGAGATAATATAAAGTTGTGGTTGGGACAAAGTATCTATGCTAACTTTATGTTGGAGAGATTCAACATGTCATCTTTTAGACCATTGTGTGTTTTGATTTCAATGGGGACTTACTTATCAGTTGAATAATTTTAAAATTATGCTAATGAATTTGGGAGTTTAATGTATCATATGGTCTACATAAGACCAAACATTATCCAAGCAGTGGGAGTCCTCAGCCATTTCATGGCTAATCTTGGATGGGTATATTGGGAAATGAAGAGGGTATTCAAGTATTTGTGGGGCACCTTTGAGTACTCCATTTATTATCATGGTAATTCAATAGGGGATCGACACTTAGTGACTATTCATGGATTTTTGGATTTCAATTGAGCTAGAGATGTTGATAATAGGAGATCCACTAGTGGATATATTTTACTATTTTTGGTGGTGCTATTATTTGGATAACTAGGTGGTCGGTTGTGATCACTTTGTCCACTAAAAAAATAGATTACATGGAAGATACTCATGCTTGTAAGGAAACCATATAGCTTAAGAAATTATGTTTAGATATAGGATTGAGTCTTAGAGCTATTATAGTTCTATTTGGTAGTCAAAATTCCATATATTTGGAAAAGAAACCAACCTTTCATGTGAGGAAAAAGAATATTGATGTACAATACACTTTCTTTTAATTTGGTAGAGGATGGGAGGATGATGTTGGTGAAAGTTGACATTGTTTAAAATATTGTAGATGCATTGATGAAGCTAGTGATCACATAAAATTTTAGGTGGTGGTATGAGTCTATGGGCATCTTGGCCCCTAGCAATTAGTTGATAGTGTCGGTACTCCATTGGCTCTTGATGTGTTTAACAAGTGGGATAATGTTAGGAAAAGTGTCTCAACCTTGCTCCTAATGTTAAGTATATATAGAATACATGTTTTTTACTATGAAACATAAAAAACTTAATTTTTGGGCTATAAATTAGTTTTTGGAAAAAAAAAATTAAGTTGTTCAACATAATTGCCAAGGATTCTTGTTATGTATATCTTTTCAAGATCTCTAATTTAAAAAATAAGTCTCAAAACCCTCCCAGATCAAAAGTTAGGGCCTTAGGAAGTTGAGTCTTCCACATTGGAAATGTAAAAACATCTAGGACATAAAAGATAATTGTAAGAAGGAGTTACACTTGTTGAATACTTATGATGCATGTTCAAACACATCATAAGATATGTTTTAATGGAGATAATGGATCCAAAATTTGATCCCAAAGCTGGAGAGTGGATTATGACGCATTTATGGCAACTGGAAGGAATATGCTATTTTAATCTTGTGAACTTGTCTTAGGTGTTAGATTCCTAACTTGGGATTTGGACACCACATTTTAAATGGTTTTAGCCCATGGTCAAGTATAATTACCATTTTGATTGTTTCATGTTTTTTTCTCTAATTTATTTGGTGCATGAGATAGAGGTTTTGATAATTATTTTTTAGGTATTGTTATGATGGTAGAATTTCTCTGGAGTTGTATGTTGGTGAAAATCCTATAAGAGAATGTCCTTGACATTGTATTGTATCATTTTTTGCTGATAATATAATTGGTTCATGTTTTGGAATGTGGGGTTTTTCTCCCAAAATGGTTTTCCCCATGTACACCTATGTTGTGGCATAATTTTATTTATATTTTATATGTGTTTCTCTTTTCTATGTTGTGAAGATATAAATTTGCACATTACTCCCCTTTAAGATTAGTTTAGGAAATATTTCCAAGTACCTTTATTCCTTCCGCTTCATTCTAGTGGTGTCTCAAGATAAAGTGATGGTAGTATATTTTAATACCCTAATTTTGAATGTAAGGATTTTGATATTCCAAGACCTTTAGTAGGATATTAAACGTATGGTTGTCTCTCATCACCATGGTCTCTTGGAATTCATGAGAAAATATTATCTTCATAACTTCACTAATGATTCCTTATTATATTAAATTTGTAGAAATTACTTAATTGATAGCATTCACTTGTCTAGCTTGGAGACTTGTTATTCTTCACCAATCATGAATGAAATAACTTGCACAAGAGAATAATATAATATGTAATATTCTAAAAATACTTGATATCAATTGTGAATAATAAGCTACTTCAAGGGGGGAAACCTCTAGAAGTTTAATAAGAATTCAATTCATAATATAATTCTAATAAACTAACCACTATCTCCTATATATACCATACTTATCCCATGGATGCCACCCAAACCAACTTAACTACCTATATAAGACTATATTAATGATCATATAGATTCATTAGGAGTTATGGTAGTCACAAGTTGACTACTCATATCCCTATGCACACTATAGGATTAAAGTGTAGTATGTCCCCTTCAATAACTATTATCCTTAACTAATCAACTGTGAATGCTTCTACACAAAATTTTCATCTTCTCATGTGGTAACTTTGATATGAAAATACTTCTATTTAATGAGGTGCTCTATGATTGTCCCAATCCTCAACTTATTTGTGCATGTTTAGAAAATTAACTCAATCTCTAATATGGTTATTTCCTCTACATCTAGCTCAGGTAGCACTATTTATGCTAGAATTTTATGTTGATTTGCTTCCCTCTTCATTTTTTCTATATTTTTTTCCTTATTCTCCTTGAAACTAGAGGATACCTCTTGTTGATGTTGAATGTGCTTTTTTATTTCTCTAAAATTTCATTTTACCTTCAATGAAGATGTGAAGGCTGGTAGTTAGTACCCTAGCATTTCCTAAAAGGATTGATCATGATCTCCTTTGGGAGATAATATTTTGGCCTTTCTATCAAAATAAATTGTATATTTGATGATGTAAGAATCTTTGATTGTTGGATTCCAATGGAAATAATTGAGCTACACCCATATCTACCCCTTCGTTAAGAATCTTTCACATTTGGTGTGATCTTACCATCTATGGATATTTTGCATACAACTCTCTTGGTTGAAATATTTTATCCTTTGCGTCCATACACATGAATAATTTATATAAGTTAATCTCAATTGTTCCCAAGGTAGAAGTCTATGAGACTCCCAAAATAATGTCTACTAGATAGCCACTGGGATAACAAACATAAGATAATCAAGCATGCAGTTTCCCATGGTGAGTTTAATACTATGACATTTCCTTGAAAAACTAACTATAAATCCATTTTTAATCATTACATAAAAATATAGGTTTTGGTAAGTAATATAGTTCAATTGTGTTTCTAGCTTATTGTTGATGAAGTTATGAGTACTCCTTGGGTTAATAATACAATTATATTAGGAAACCTAGTACCTTAAGGGTTTGTGGAGTGCTAATAAATAATAGTGCATGGCATTAGATAGTTTGTTGGACATCTTCTGAGTCTTCTACAACCACTACTACCTCTTCATCATCATTTTCTTGATGATAGGTTCCCTCAATGTAGAATAATTTATTCTCACCATATTTATGTCCTCTACTATATTTTACACTATAGTTGAAGCATAACCCTTTGGCCATTTTCTTCAATTTTTTGAGGTGTTAATATCACAAGTTAAAGAAATAGGGATGTACATGCCCTCCAATATTTGTTTCTATGGAAAATCTCCCTCTTTTTAACCAAAATTTATTCCTCTACCTACCTTGCTATAACCAAACAAAAGATGGATTGAACATATATTCCTCATTTTTATTTGGTCATTTAAATCCCCTATAAATAGTTACTTTAAATTTTCCTCTATAGCATGGGTGACTCTTAAAAGATAAGGTTTAGAATTATTGGGTGTAATCCTTGACCATATATGTTTTCTTTGATTTGGTATTTTTTCTAAAGTATTCATCCATAAGATTTCCACATTAAAAAGTGTAGTGAGTTCCTCTTAGAAAGATAATGAAGTGATAAAAAATCCCTTCTTTTTATTCTCTTCACAATAACTTATTCAAAAAATTCAAAATAATATATTTTTTATTATAGATTTCTATGGCCTAGATCTAATTTGTCAAAAAAATACTCCAAGAAGTTCACTGATTTGTGGCATTGGGAGTGAAATTGGTGGAAATTTAAAGTATATATGATAGCTTAAGTATATTCTTCTTATCTTTATACTCCTCCCTTTTTTCAATTATGCCGCACATGTGGGGTCAATAACAATTGTCACTTTCCTCATTAATTTCTTCTTCTCTATTATATTACATTAGCATTCACTATCAAACTTACACTACACTTCTCAACAAACCATCAATAACAATTTTCACTTGCCACGTTATCAAAAACATTATTTTCTTCTCCTCTATATCATTTTAGCATTCACTATACAAACTAACAATGTACACTTCTCAACAAACCATTTTTTTTATGAAATTGGCTAGTGTTATATTGATAATTCACAGAGTACTAAGTGTATTATAATTTGGAGATTTGATAAGTGGAATAAAAGAGTAAACATGACATATTAAAGTTCAAAAATAAAAAAGGATGAGTGAGACTACAATAGGATGAATGTGATACAAAGTTAAATCATATGATAAAGTATGTAACTATAAACTTGGATACTTAGATGATACTTACAAATAATACACATTAACAATCTAGAAAATACACTCCCAAGTATTGAATGTTTAAAATAAAAACCCAAATGGCAATGGTATGTGATATGGGTAAATGATAGCAACTAATGGTGGGATATTTTGAGGTTCCTAGTAAAGTAGCTATTAAGTTTCAAGTTTATATAAATTAACACACAACAATGACATGAACTTAACCATGTAGTGTCATAAAGCTTAATGCCAAGATAAATGAACAAGCAAGGGATTGCAATTTTTTTAACATAACCAAGTGGGAACCTTTGCAATATGTGCTACATAAGGGTCATACAATATAGTAGAATATACAAATAATAGTGGAAATATATCATATAAATAGGAGTTAAAACAAAATATTTAGTTATCCTAGGGTGATGAACCCACAATCCACATTACATAAAAATAGAGCTAAATCCACTCATAATAATTTATCCTAAACACATTGCAAACCAAATTGGTCAAATTGTATCCAAAAAATCAAGGGTTCAAGATACCATATTTTATTTGATCTTTGCTTTTCCTACTTACAAATTCACCATCTCATTATTGAAAATTATTATCTTTCCTTCATGTTGGCCCTCTATATTTATCTCTTTATTATTTGTATTAATTTTAACCTTTAATGGTTCAATTTCTTCATCCAATTCCCCAAGTCATCCTCTTCATTATTTAATTTGTTGTTGCAACCTACTTCCCCAATTTCCTTCCCCATTTCCATACCTTGTATTATTTCTCTTTCTTTAGATTAGACAATGTGTGAATGGATAGTAGGAGCTTCCCATTACCCCAAACCACTACGATCATTCTCTCTCTATGGTACACATGGCCCCACTTCCTTAAACCACCATGACCACCCATGAACTTTCTTCCTTTGGTGTGTGCATGCTTTTAAATTTTGTCCCTTGTACCTCTCTCCTATACTAACTAATATTTGATTACAATTTTATATGCCTCTCTTACATAAATATCCTAAGTGAATTGATTAACTCAAAATGAATAATAGTTTAGCCTAAGAGAAAGTGTTTTGATTAATTATAGATCTAAAATATGTACATGCATAATTTAAATATATAAAATAAATTTATCTATCTTTATGTTCAATTTTGATCTTGTTGTGTCAAATTCTATTAGATGATTTGCCAATATATTAGAAAATCACGAGTTTTCAAACAACATAGTATTTCATTTTATCGTTCAATTATGTGATATGAAACTATCCTCCATGAGTGTAGATCCAAACTCTACATGTGGATCTTAACCTACTTTGTAAATTTGAACCTTTTCAATTATAGAGATTATAACATATTTTGGTTGATTTCTACATGTGTATGTAAAGGGGTGGATTTGACAAAGTTCACTTAGAAGCCTACTAGGAGAAGAGTATTATCCTTTGGTCAAACCTTTGTTGTCAATTAAATAATGTGGATCAATGATTAAAGACAACAAATAGTCATGCAATATACCTAAAATGTTGATTCCATAACTTTATGATGATGTAATGTATAAAATGAATCTAATATTTTCTCGATGATGTAATAATCAATTATATTTTGTTTATTTTTATATAAAATCCTAGTATGCAGTATAAAATATTTTGTGCTTTAGTTAGCTCATAATGGTTAGTGAGAAATGAGGGAAATGGGCCTAATTTTAAACTTGAAGTTCAAGGGTCATATTCACACCTATGAAATTAACCTCAGATAATGAATGAATAAAATGAGGACAATGATCAATCCCTTGGGATGTGTAGTTATGGAGTTAAATTAGGATCAAGTTATTTCCAAGTTTCATTCAAGAATACACCATTTTTCATGATATTCATTATAGTAGAGATAAACAAATCAAAGTAAGTCCAAAAAAATGAGAAAAGTGTAGGGTATAGAATTTTTACCATTACATTGTTTACCACTTTGACTTTCATATGAAATACTATAAGGATTCATGTTAAAGTAAAACAAGTAGTTAACATGAAAGTATATATTCAGACACTCATATAAATGATACAAATACCCTTTGGTCTTGATGCAAGGAGGTGATGCTTTAAAGTCCCCTCTTCGCTTCTTCTCTATGTATTTTCTTAGAAACTTTATTTAGTTGGTGTCATGATGAAACAAGATCTGAAGAATAAGAGGATCTTCATTCAACCTAAAAAATGGGAGCTACTAGAATTGGGTTCATATGATTCAATTAACACATTTTTTCCTTTGATTTTACACATGTCAAATTAACAATTCAAATGGTAGTGGGTGATGATTTTCTAAGGGAATCTCCAAGAATGTTATTAATTTTGGATCTAGTCCCTCTTTTTATATCAAATGTAATATATATAGTACAAAATGTTGACTTTGTTGAGGAGTTTGGTTACAAGTATGTGTAAGAGTACCTCCTTCTAGAGGATAGATTTTGTTTGGTTATTGAGGGACAAAAATGCTTGTTAGTAATGCCCCCATTGCAAGCCTCTTCACACTTATACAATTGAGAGATTATTATGTAATTTCATGCTTTTACCATGCTTTGTAGAGAGGGGTCATAAATGATTGTAGCCTATATTTTAAATGCTCTCAATTCACACCAATGAACTAGTTGGATATGAAGGTGATCACTAAAGTGAAAGGGCTCTTTAATTCCCTTAGATTCCTAAGATGAAATGCATTTCCACATTATCCATGCCCCTCTCATTCTCTAGTTCTAGTTCTTTTTGTTCCTCCCTAGTCATCTAATGGTGGTGATTCAATCTCATTTACTAGTTCTTGAATTATTATGTTTAATTGCCTAGCACTTTTGTGTGTTTTGGCATTTATTTCCCTTTTTATAGATCTACTTATATGATTAGGTTTGTAGTATTTTTTATCTAGTTTAATCTTTATAATTATGCATTCACATATAGTTTTATTAATAAAATTATAGGCATTCCATGCATTAATTTGTGTGTGTGTGTCATAGTTTCATCATAATGAATGCTCTATACCAAAACCTAAAAGTAAAGAGGAAATTTTTCTAATGACTAACATTTTCAACCATTTATAAGTAGGCATAGATGTAATTGCTAAAATTGGCTACTAGGATAAAAAATTAAATACAAAAAGGAAAAAGGAAAATTCAATCCACTTGCTATGGATGTAAAGGATCTATCTAGGAATATAAATAATAATAAGATCCTACCTAAATGTTGGATTAATAGGGCTCTTCTTGAATGTAAAAATATAAATCCATCTAGAACAAAGATATGGATCTATTTGGAATAGAAACAATCATCATGATCATAAGACAATAACTACAATCATAACCATCAAATAATATCAATGATAATATAGGTGTCCCCTCCAATTGGTTTCATACAAGAGACACAATGAATTAAAGGAGAGGAAAATAAATATCTTGTAAACCCAAATTTTGATACATGATTTTTATGTGTAATTTATGTTAGGATGCATGATTGGATAATACCTAATTGGATGCTTTTTCCATGCCTGCACTAAGTGGTATTAGAAAACAAATCTTGAAAAAGAGCAAAAAGTGTTGATGTTATAGCAACTTCGGGCTCATCACTTGTAAATTAAATGATGTTTATCTATTTTCTAATTCAGATATATTCATTGAGGCCGACTTCATGATTCTAAGAGACACGACTTTGGTAAAGGTCGACATGAAGCTTTTGAAGAGTCGCATCCCTTGAAGTTTTCTCCAATCGAATAGTATAAATAAGAGATGTTGTTCGATCCTTATTCATCGATTATCATATTCATCCTTATTGTGCTTTGCATTGATTGTGAGTTTCAAGGAAGACATACTTCATGTGTAGATCGTATATTTAAGAGGTTGATCATAGCATTGTAGAAGGCTGAGTTTGTCATCAGCATAAGCATTATATTATTTATGTGTTAGCATTAGATTGTGGTGCCATTCTTGGCCTCATCATTGGCCTCATTGTAAAGGAGATTTTTGTTTATCATTCAATATATAAGCGATATATTGTTGTTGGGTTTCTCTCCCTCAAGAGGAGGGTTTTCCCAAGGTATATGTCATGTTATTGTGTCTGATTTTTTGAATTAAGTTCTAAGTTTTATATCTGATCATTAAAACTAACATGGTATCAGAGCAGGTTTAAGGAAAACTTGATCAGATTGGACTTAGAATCGCATCTTCAATGTTGGACGGGTCATTGTATTCATTATCTTTGGTCAATATTATTTCCATTAATGGAGGCATAGCTACATATGCAATCATAGTGTCGAAAGTCTTCTTATCATGACGGATTAGATGCATGATTCATTGATCAACAGAGATGGAAACCACTATGCGATATGCTCCAGGTCATCGAGTGGGAAGCATCCACAGGGAAGAAGTCAATTGAGAAATTTATTGTGGGGGAGCCACTAGCTCGCACCATAGGCATCACTCACCCGATATCGCATGGAGTTCGAGGAAAGAAAAGAAGGAACCGCTAGTCACAGGAATTCATTTCTAGGCAATCGACGACTACAGAGGAGTCGGATCCTACACTTGCGTCATCAATCTGATCATCGTGAAGTTCATGACACGCAGCCTTAGCCTTTGCCAAATCCAAGACTCTTGTGGTTGGGTGTTCTAATAGACATCCAACATTTCGAAGGAAGTGCTTCATGAGGCAGAGGAGTTCCATGTCTTATGATTGCGGAAGCCTTGTACAAGAATGTTCCTAATAATATGGAAGTTGCGACTTTCAGCCATACCGTTATGGGAAGTCATGACTCTCAGCCAGATCGATCAGACAGTCAGGAACTTGGCTCTTACTGTGTCGTATTTCATTCATCTCTATCTTAGGAAAGACAAGTGCAACACAAAAATTAAGGAAATTCTGATAAGATAAGTATTTCCTTCTGTTTACATTTTTTTCTAGGGTAAAATTTAGTCTGCTGAGTTGTGCAGATCTGCAATAATTTTGTGATTAGTAAAAGGACATGGTTTCCTTTGAGTAGGTAATCTTTGACATAAGTTCCTTGAAGATACCATTAGTTCATTACAAACTGATTCATGCTAGGTGTAAATATTTCTGTGTGACTCAGAAACAAAAAGAGAACTGCAATTTCAACTGTGATTAATTGATCACATCGATACCATTCTCTATGTGCATGGACTGCAATGGTGCCTTGAGAGGCCTGGCCCTATATTGAATATGTTGGTTGCATAATGTATCTAAGAAATCTGTGTTGAGCAGATTGTCTTTTGTTGTGCTGAGATTAGCACTTTCGAGAGCAAAAAAGATGAAAGCAGATGTATCAGAATCAACAAGATAAGTTCTTCTATTTCTTTATTTTTTTTATTTGCTACATATTTCACTTATAGGTTGATTCTTATATATAAACTATTAAGATATAATCATTTCATGTTTTCTTAATATTGTTCATGAATTCTTATGTATTCATGCTATAACTTGGGATAGTAAACCCTGTATGACTCTAGCCTTGATATTTCTTTGGATAGTTATAAACTGTTAGTAATCTCTCTCTATAACACTTCCAGGATGAATCGAGGAGCAAGAAGGTAATGAGAGATTGCACAAGGAGGAAGAGCTTCAGTCATCTTGTGAGAAAGTCATGCCGACCAAATAAATGATCAAGCATGGAGTCACAACTCGCAGCAATGGGACTGAGTTAGTGGCTGGAGACATTCTTTGAAGAGGAAGAACCTATTCAGGTTGTCATTACTTCGAAGAGGGAGTTAAAATCCGATGATTCAAGGCTCGAGTTGATATCATTGAGATTTTGTCATAGATGGGATTTCACTTCCGAAGGTTTTCTTTGCAATCTCTGAGGCAGGGATCAAGAGGGAGTACTATGAATCACTAAGATGAAGTGAAGGTTGCAGTATTGCAAGGTCGATGCTAAAGTCCTTAAAAGATCTCTTCAGCTGCTGAGAATAGAATTGCACAAGATAATCAATCTGGATTTGACATTGGTAGCTCTGCAAACCTATTCAGAATAGAGTGATATGAGATGAGGTCGAGGAGGACAATCCTAAACTCTCTACGGTATCAAAGGTGTGCACTGGAAAAAAATTCTTTAAGGCAAGCGTTGCAGGAAATCTTGGATGAGGAGGTCGGAAGGTTGACGCAAGAACTTGGAGCTTCAAAGGGAGTCAAAGACTACATTCCTTAATGGTGTAATTGAAGATGAGGCTTCTCATACTTGGATTGATCAATACCTGCTGAGCTTGGGCTTCTCCAAGAATGATGTTGATTCAAACCTGTACTTCGAGGTAGTTAATTGTGAGGCATTAATCTTGGTTCTTTATGTTGATGATCTATTTTCTTACTAGAGAAGAACACCTCATTATCAAATGCAAGAAGGAGTTGGCTTCTGAATTTGAAATGAAGGATCTTAAATACATGCATTACTTTCGTGGCTTAGAAGTATGGCAGAGGCCTAATGAGATCATTCTAAGTTAAGGGAAGTATACAATAGACATCTTGAAGAGATTTGGTATGATGGATTGCGAATCCATGTCTACACCTATGAAAACCAATTTTCACAAGTTAAAGGAGACTGCAGCTAGTTCAGATCTAGTGGATCTTACTATGTTCAGGTAGTTGATTGGATCATTGATGTATCTAATCAATACTAGACCAGATATTTTCTATGCAATGAGTGCATTTAGTTAGTTCATGTGTGAACCAAGGCAAATACATCTAGTTGCAGCAAAGCATATCCTGAGATACTTGCGTGGCACAGTTGGGTATGGCTTGAGATATTCTTTTGGTGTGGACTTGAAGCTGCATGGATATACTAATTCTAATTGGGCAAGGTGTGTCACTGATCAGAAGAGAACCTCTGGATGTTGTTTCAATTTGGGGTTTGCGATGATCTCCTGGTGTAGTAGGAAGCAATCTTCAGTGGCACTGAGCACCGTAGAGGCTGAGTACATTGCAACATGTGTGGAAGCTCGAGAAGCAATGTGGCTTTGGAAGCTCCAGGATTGTTTGGACAATCATTGGAGCCCACTGTCATTCATTGTGATAATCAAAGCCGTGTGAAGCTTTTTGTCAATCCAATGTTTCATGACATAACTAAACATGTTGAGATCAAATACCACTATATCAAAGATATGGTATTGAGGAAAGCAATCCAGTTGAGATACATTAGCATTGATGAGTAGATGACATACATTCTCACCAAGCCTCTCTCCAGAGTAAAAATTGTGTACTTCCAAGACAAGCTTGGTATTGTGGAGAATGAAGCCCTAGCTAAGAGGGAGTCTCAGCTTCAGTGATCTTCTATGATTTTCTTTAATGCATTTCTCTTTGTGAGAGAGATTTGAGGTGCAAGCCCTTGTTTCCACCCTCTGGGAGTAGCCAAGGTGGATGTCATGTGTGTAACTCCATGAAAACATCGCGTGAGAGATTCTGTGATGATTTTCTTGTACTTGTGTTTTTCACCCTCTGGGAGTAGCCATGGTGAACGTCACGATGAGGTAACAGCATCACGTTGAGTGATTTCGTGATGAGAACTTGTGCACATTTACCATACATGGGAGTAGCCATGGTGGTTGATATCACGATGAGGTGATATGTTTCTTTTCCATATATGGGAGTAGCCATGGTGGTTGACATCATGATGAGGTGATATGTCTTGCACAACTAGAAGTATTTCTCCCTAGCTAAGAGGGAGTGTTGATGTTATAGCAGCTTTGGGCTCATCCTTCCAGCCCCCAATTCAAGACATAAAATTGCATATAGCCTAACGACTATTTATTTTATGGAGACATCCGATGTGAAGAGTCATGTCACTTGTAAATTAAATGATGTTTATCTATTTGCTAATTCATATTTATTCATTGAGGCCGACTTCATGATTCTAAGAGACACGACTTTGGTAAAGGTCGACATGAAGCTTTTGAAGAGTCGCATCCCTTGAAGTCTTCTCCAATCGAATAGTATAAATAAGAGATGTTGTTTGATCCTTATTCATCGATTATCATATTCATCCTTATTGTGCTTTGCATTGATTGTGAGTTTCAAGGCAGACATACTTCATGTGCAGATCAATATATTGAAGAGGTTGATCATAGCATTGTAGAAGGCTGAGTTTGTCATCAACATAAGCATTATATTATTTATGTGTTAGCATCAGATTGTGGTGCCATTCTTGGCCTCATCGTTGGCCTCATTGTAAAGGAGATTTTTGTTTATCATTCAATATATAAGCGATATATTGTTGTTCGGTTTTTCTCCCTCAAGAGGAGGGTTTTCCCAGGGTATATGTCATGTTATTATGTCTGATTTTTTGAATTAATTTCAGAGTTTTATATCTAATCATAAAAACTAACAAAAAGAAGTGTATCAAAGCAAGAGAATATATATTTTGATACTACGTGCTAGTCAAAAGCTATCAAAGAAATTTACTTGTAAATAAATGATCAAATTGTAAAGAAATCTGCATCATATTTAAAGTTAATATGCCTCCAGGAATATTGGGTAAAGGTTAGGGTTTTATTAACATTATATAGGAATAATGGAGGAATATTTGAGTTGATGATAAATGTCCAAATATGATTGGATTAATTTGAAGATGATAGAAGAAGAGTTCATAGCACTAGAGATTATGAAAGTGATGAAGAAACTAAAAGAGGTAATAGACAAGGTTTTGAGAATGTTATACAAGAAGAAGATGATCCAAGATCAAATAATGATGTTAAATGTTATCTCTAATATTGGTGTTCCTAGTTATTTTGGTAGTTTAAATCTTGAAGAATTGATAGATTGGTTGACTAAAATAGACAAAAAAATTGACTAAGGAAATATTAGATTCTGAAGTATGAAGTATGCAGATTTATTTTAAATTTCATGTTGTATCGTGGTGGAAATAAGTATATTTAGAAACAAAAAAAAAGATGGGATAGTGTTAGTAAATAAAAGAGTGAAGTGATAACAATACCTATAGACCACTGCATCTAATCACAAGAGGAATATAAAGCTTTAGGGAACTCCCACTTAAGATAAGCGACATAATTATCATAAGGAAAATGTCCCTAATGTAATAGTATATGAATAGTACATATAAAATAGAAAGATATTAGAGAGATGATGTGAAATAGAAAATATAATATATATATATAACCTAAAGATCTGATGAAGTAATCCATTTACTGATAAATGAATATATAGCAAATCTTGGCATATTGTATGTTGGGTTATAAAGTATAAAAATAATTTTATTTATTGTTTATCAACACTCTTGTCTTGCCACACTATGACATGATCTCACCACATAATATCTTACTTTCTTCTATAGTAAATATTAGGGAATAAACATAACATACAAGAATTTTAGACTCTGAAATTCAATCTATAAATCCTTCTTTCCAACATTTGGTTCCATTGCTAGGGCTCTTGTTGCACAATAAATAATAGATAAAATTTCAAAACTATTAATTGCACTACCAAGAGAGTTCTTAAGAAAAGAATTATAAATAAGACATAATTCCTTTTATGAATTACAATAGATTCCTTTAAATCTTAGCCTCGTGTAGGCGATTAGGAACCTAGGGGATAATGAATGGGAAAGGGGGGATTCTAAAGGTACCCTTTAAAATATGTAACCAATAGAAGTAGGATGAGGATAAGCCACTTGAGATGCATAAAAGGATTAAAGGAATTCCAAATCATTAACACCCATGGTGAAAGGAGATAATAATAAATTAAGATAATTTAAAGATCTAACATTAAATTAGCAATAGAGTTGAAAATAGAAGAAAAATTATTAAAAAATAGAAAAGACAAGAAAGGAACCACAAAAGGATAAAGAAGAGTAGGGAAGCCAAGATAGAGCACACCAAAGAGGTTGTGGTAGTGAATATAGAGGAGGATAAGAACCCACATTGTTTAGAGGAATGGAATACAAATGAGCATGCCACAAGGGTTGCAGTTGAACAAAATACAAGAAAGGAACCACAAAAGGATGCAGATGGCTAGGGAATCCAAGGTAGAGCATGCTAGAGGGGTTGCAATAGTAAAGAAAGAGGATGATAAGAACCCACATTGTTTAAAGGAATGTAATACAAATGAGCATGTCATAGGGATTGCAATTGAACAAAATACAAAGGATAATACTAAGGTTCTACAAACAGAGGGGCATCTCTTAGAAATCAAGGGAATAAGGTTATACTAGCATTGAGGCTTTTCCACTTCCTATGTTGACCTAATGTTTCATTTTATACACTTACACATCATATTTCAGTTGATCTATATCTTCCTTCTCAACCTTAAGGGGGTATTATCAAATGGTTAGGCTAATGGTTTCTTAGTTTTAGTGGAATAGTGGAGCAACCTTCTACATTTTTATTTGATCATAATTTGTGAAAATTTCGGTACTTATGTAGAGCACCACACATATTTTAAGAGTGTACATGTCACTCATGTAGTGTTTTTGTGCTCCTTTATCATAGTATCATCTATATCTTCAACTTTATAGAATATTTTTTATTTTCATGTCATTTATATCTAGTCATGGTTGAGTAGTGTACTTGATGTCACATACAATTTTTTTTTATCTCATCTTGATCTACATTCATTGGAGATTTATTAATTCTATCAAATTTCACCAATCATCTTTAACATAGTTTACAACTTCCACTTGCTTCAAGAGTTCTTCATCTTCATATTTCTATCTTCATGGGACATATTTTTCAAGAATTTTATTCTCTCTGTTTTTTGGAGAGGATTTTTGTTCTCACTAGGTTTTCTCCTTTTCTTTTTTTCTCAGACATCTTTGTTGTACATGAGTGCCTCATTAAGCCTTGTTTTCATAACTCAAGTTTTTAGTGATTAAATTTCTCCCTAAGCATTACTTAAGGGGGGATGTTGGTGTGAAAAGAATTATTACCAAACTAGCTAGCTTTTAACCTATCTAGGAATGTCCTATTCACACTACACTTAAGCTCACTTGGAGAGATTTTTCACTTTTTCTCTCACCTCATGTGGACTCACCATGTATCCCTACACTTTCCCATAGAGTCCTACATGTGTTTCACTTTTGGAGGGATAGTCAAAGTTTCACTTCTACCTTCTCATCTCCTCATCCTTGCCTTTATATGCAAAGCTCTTTTGTACATTTTGCATATGATAATTGTTTTTATCTTGAATGTCCATTTTTTAGAAATATTTGATTTTGCAAGTGATCTTGGCTTCTCCAACACCAATTTTATTTAAGGGGGAAAAATAGCACACAAGTTGAAAACACACTGTATTTTTCAATCTAGAAAATTTTATCTTAAATAAATTCACAAAAAAACTTGGTCTCAATGCTATCCTCCATTCCCCACCTTGCCACATGATTTAGTGCAACACTCATTTCTTGTTGGGTAATTTAGTCACACACTCAACCCCATGCTCACAAGGAAAAAATATGTCCTTTTCTACATCTTGAAACAAGCAACATTAAAACCAATGTACCTAATGACCACGAAAAATCAACATAGAAGTTGGGGTAAGTGACGTATAAAACTAATGACCAAGTTAAAATTCATTTAAATCTATAAGAGGAAGAAATCGGTTCAATCAAACCATAAAAGATACATTGAGTATAATTTATCTGGCCCTCCATTATGATCATTAGCTCAAATAATAATGCATGGTGATGCTTGTTACAAAAAATAGGATGTAAGGTTATACAATTTAGCCATTACATGGTTGAAGTTTGACTAGACAGTATTATTTAAATCTATAAAAATGATCCCTCTTGAATGCACCACATAATTAGGTATACCATAATCTTTGATCTAATTTATACAATCTTATCATTTATTCTTAAAAAATGTAGTTGATAGGGATGTTTTGTGCATGCAAATGAGCTAAAAATTAAGCGGTACCCTAGAGTGAATTGACATGAAAAATAAAATATCATGTGGACACAAATTACCATTGAGAAACTGAATGCGAGGAAAATCTAACATGGATGTGTGGTGATTTTTCCTTCACTACAATTGATATCAAGAACTACGAATAGAGAGGTTGGGCAATGTGGAAATTGATTCAATGAATTCTACAACCTCCAAATAGTTGAATTCTACATCAACTAATCAAACCTCCAAATCCTATTCACATTTTTCTAATTCGTGGTCACTAGTCTAATTTATTATTCCTGACCAATTGAAATGCATTAGTACATTATTTTGCTCAACCAATGATCATGATCCTTTGAAGAATGTTTAAATTTGAAATGATGAGCTATTGAATTTATTTGGATCTTATATATAATTGGTATATTTGTAATATCATGATGTTATGGAGTTTGACATGGGGTGACTATGCATGACAAATTCATCATGGGGCATTACATCATGATTCAATAAGACAAATTCAAAGTGTCAAGTTTATAAATTTTTAATTACAATTCCCATATTTATTGCTAATGCATTTCTAAGGTTCTAAACATTCCTTACAACCCTTGTCTTGGTTGAAATAACTTTCTCAATTGATTGTCTTCTATATTTCTTATTGGCTTTTATATTTTTCTATTGGTTTTGGAGTGTTTACATAGTTCAAGAGTAAAAATTCCTCACCTACTCTTTGGTATATCATACTGCTTTGCTTAGTAGTTTCCTTCCATTTTTCCCTATTACCACCAAGTTCATTCGAGGGGCGAAACAAGGGATTTTAAAAAAATTGTGTTTTTCAACCAATACAAGTCCATTTGAAGATAATCACAAAATAGGCTTTCTCTTCTCAAACAAAATAGAAATTCTTAGTAGTCATACACTAACTTCATCGTAGATCAAGTTTTATCAAGCCTAATCAAGTTTGAAGGCCACAGTCTTATCATGATCAGGGGTTAAATTTGATGGTCAAGTATGACATAATTTGCAATGTTATATAGGTATCCAATTATAAGATATAGTCATATAGCTATGTTCCAATCAAGCAATTAACATATTGCACATTTTTTGTTTACATGTAGTATTACCATTACCATCAATAAAAGTATAATAACATTATTTTTCTTAGAAGTGTTATAGGGGATATGTTTACTAAATAAATATCAAGAAAAGCTATTGTATATCACACAAATTGTTAAAATAGCCTTTCTTGTAATCTAGGTCTGCATTGTCTATACAATTTTTTTTAAGTAATAGCGTTTTTAAACTAACCCTTAATGAAATCCTACAATCAAGAAATTAACATATTGCACATTTTGTCTTTTACATGTAGGACTACAATCACCATCAATAAAATATACTATTATTTTTCTTAGAATTGTTATGGAGGATATAGTTATCAAATGAATGACAAGAAAAACTGGTCTATATCACACAAATTGTTAAACTAGTTTTTGTTGTAATAGGTTTGCATTGTCTATACAAATATTTAAAAGTAGTAATGTTTCTAAACTAACCCCCAACACAATACTATTTGTATTGTCTTTTGTTGGCGTGACAATTAGCACCTCTGGAGTGCGCATTGGTACAAACAACTATGCACATTGCATAATGACTGCTCTTCAAATTAGGAGGGGAAGTTCCCTCTTTTGTTGATATGCGTAAAAGTAAAGGATTTTAAAATCCTATCTTTTTGACTCGGCTGGAAGAGGCACAAGGTTAAGGAAACCAAGAACGTGGTAGCTAAGGGTTTTTTGTGGTTTTGCAGATCTTAACTACAACTAACTAAATGCTTTAATCTATCCTATTCCCTAAAAAAAAATAGAGCATGAGGAATTAGGAGTAGGAATGTGATATACGATAAAATTTACAATAGGATTTCCAAGGAGGAGGAACACCTATCCGAGGTGTAGGCTGATATGAAGTTTATTAAGCACGACATCAAACGATAAGCTCAATTACTAAATTTCCAAGGAGGAACCCCTATCTGAGGCGTAGATTGAAAAAACAACTATTAATCACAATATAAGATAGCAAACTAGGACAACAAATTGCATTGGCAAGACACACATACAATAAACGATCAAACTAGCAACTCCATTTAACTAAGATGAACAGGTACCATAATGATAACATTCAGGCAAGGTGGCACAACTATTTATTATCGCAGTAAAAGCTCGTGAATAGATACAGAACAACAATATTTTAGGCAAGGTGGCGCAACATACATTACTATCGTGTGCAAAAGTTAATTACAAATGAGCAAAGAGCTCTTATTTATAGACATCAAAGGTGTAGGGAACCCTAAAATCACCTTGAGTCAACTACAGTCTCACTTTGGGTACAGGAAAGGACTCAAGCATGGAAGTTTTAAAGAGCAAACTAACTTTCCTGCAGGTTCAATTTGAAGACATGGAGAAGGCTCTGGTTACTCTCATGAGGGTTACGAACAGACTAATGAGGCGGATGATGCTAGGTGTGACTTTTGGAGAAGTCAAAATCACCAAGAAGTTGAGGAAATAGGGGAAATCAGATGCCTTGAAGACTCTAGACGAGACAAAGGGACCTGATTAGAGAGATTACATTTCTCTCATGGGAGAGTATGGGGACTTGTTGAAAAAAGACAAATAATGCCTCTTGGTGCTGCTCTATTGTTTTTTGATGAGTTTTTTTATCGTTTTGATATAATCTTTCGGACTGCTCTATTTTATTGGTAATGTTATGGTGGAATACCACCTAGGACACTGTGGACTTAATTAATGGTTTACGTAGATCTAAGTATGCTTCTAGAATCTTACTATTTTTTATTAGTACTGGTTGGTCTATGGTTACTAAGGTTAATGCTGGCCTGCGAGCTAATTTTGTTGTTGTTTTTTGGTTTGTTGGTGGTGTTGTTTCCCACCTTTTCTCTATTTCTTTTTGTCTGCTGTTGTAACCATGGGATTAGGGCCCTTCCCTACTTATCTAATAAAAAACTATAGTCTCACAAGCATGTGAAAATTAATTGTCTAAGTCTAAATAAATGAAACTATACAGTTAACTGGAAAGCTACCATCAGTTAATCGATACAAAGAAAACTAAATGGACATGTGCAACATGCACGTCCTTATTGAAAGGAGAGCTAACTGATAACTAACATCAGTCAACTGGTTCTAGCTGAAAGTCCATCCTCCTACGAAGATATCTCCAAGAATGAGATAGGCGTACATGAGATCAACAATGAGAACTCAAGAAATGATGTTAAGTATTGCTTCTGACTCACCCTCGTAAATAACTGCAAGATCTAATTGGCTGTCTACTACAAGCCATCTATGTCTATCACCTCGTCCAGGAACTTGTCGATGGTCTCGTCCTCTGGCACTCTGATGTTGTCCACGATGATGAGCTACTTGTTCACCTCCTTCTCTCCATCCTTGATCACCCTCTGACTATCTCTAACTTCTGCAATTGCCTTGTTGAAACTAGTAGTCATCACTGAGAAGTTATCCAACTTGGACGCCTCAAGATCTCCACCTAGGTTATCACGAACCAATTTCTCAAACTCAGTCTAAACTGCCTCTAACTCAGCACATGTACCATCCTCACGTCGATAGTGGCATGGGATCTGGGTGATGAGCTTGCTGATAAGTCTGAGAGTTGTAGCAACATTCTCCTTGAGCGCGACCATCTTTGTAGAGATTGTCATATATTTTCACTTTGAAAAGATGTTGTTCTCTCCAAGCGAAAACCTTCTTATCTTCTTTTGCTACAATGGCGTCATGAGCAACTGCCAGCTGAGATATGAGTATCAAGTCTTTCGGCTTGTGTTCTACTATGAATATCTCAAGCTGTTGAATCTTTTGACGAAGCTCATGTGCTTCGTACCTCAACTAATATATCTCTATGAGGAGGTACCGACCTGCAACAATGAAGTCTTCAATCCAATTGTCCAAGAGCTTCCCGCGATTGACCAAATGACCAAGTCTCTGTTGATCTACAATTGTCTCTCGAAATTGTGGGAGCATAGGTGCATGTCCTGCATTTCCATGAAGTAGATCCGAGATGTACTGTCAGAGCTGCCTGATTTCATCCTTGAGGGCTACCTTATCTTCTCTGTCCTTAATGACATGCTCCTCCAGATTACTCGCGACAACCTTGAAAAGGCTCACATCCACATGTCGAGTTCTCCTACCTAGATTCACTTTGATGAAGGTGAAATCACCAACTTCAACTTCATCTAGGTTCTTGCCCTCTGGTGGTGTAGCAACTTCAATGACAATCTCTTCTTCAGGAGTCTTCTCAATGTGCACCTGCTTCTTGACTCTCTTGTTCAACCTATCCTGATATGAATCACCAAACTCAGAAAAATCAAATTGGTATGAAGGCCTACGCCTTTCTCTTCCCAACGACCTCTCGAGCCAAGACAAAAGATCAATGTTGTCCTCTCGAGGAGAAACTGCTCATGTTGTGTCAAACACTGGTGGATCAACTGGAATGAAAGTCTCATGAACTAGAGATTCGGGCTCCAAATCAATATCAATCGAAGACAATCGTGGAGAAAATGGTGGACCTAGAGATGATGAATCGGCCTTAGCCTGTACCACTAGTTCCATTGGAATTTTTGACATTTTCTCAACCTACTTCCGCTTTGTGATGCTTTTCCCCTTCGAGTTTCCACTAACTCTGATTCCTTCAAGCGACTTCAAGACAACTTTAACTTGAGGCCTCGACCTAGAAGTGGAAGGTAGTGAAGAAAACCCTGCTAGCGGCTCTGTAACTTGAATTTCCCTTTGCTTCCTCTTGCTCTCCAAGAAATACATGCTTGTCTTAATAACTGATTTTGACAAATCCTCAATTGAAGTATTCTCCTTGACATACCAATTAGGTTGGTGAAGTGGTTGGCAAGCAACTTGGTCTTTAATGAATGAATTAAGAAGCACCTCAAACTCATCCTCGCAATTGACCCAAAAGTCCTCAAGCGTTGTCCTATGTGAATTACTTTGCTCCAACCGTGTTGAGTAATGACCCAAAGGATCATATGTACGCCTTTGAGGAAGACACTTGAGCTGGAAGTTTTCTAACTCGTTCATCATTAACTTGCAATCAGTAGCAGACTTACACTTGTATATACCCAATCCAAACGGAAAGGTGAATGTCAGCTTATGTCGATTGCGAAGAAAAGAGTGAACTTCTTGAGCTTGTCTCATAAACTCCACGAATATGACTCTATCTGACGGGTACCTCGGTAGCATCAAAGGCTCTTTGATGTAACCATACACTCGAATATATGTGAAAATAGGGAATTGAATGAACCAATCCGCCCAACTCTCCATCGTTGATTTTACCTTTGGAGAAATCTTGTTATGCATCTCGTTATCGAGATTTATGACTGTCTTCATGAGAAAGTGATCATTCACCACCTTAAAATTATGTTCAGCCTTCAAAAACTCCAACGATGAGTAGTATTTGTGAACGTGTTGAATGCCAAGAGCTCCATTGGTCTTCAAAGGTTTAAAGTTTCCTTGAAACGCAACCAAGTAGACTAGAAAAGACACCATGTGAAACTCATGGATTTTGAGAAACTCTGTGAATTGTTGGTGAAGACACTCGCTAATAAACATTTCCCAGTCAAAGTTTTCCTTCTTGTCGATAATCCGAGAGATGATATAGAACATCCATGGTCAAAAAATATTTGCTTCCTCCTAACCTAAAACCTGGTTAAGCAAAGTTATTAAGATGGCAACCTCATCTTTGAACTCACCATGCCCAACTTTTTTCGGCATGTTGGTCTTCTGAATTTTCAACCATTGTTGAGCAACTTTCCTCTGTGATCTGTCTTTTTCCTCTTCCCATATCTTGTCACAATTTGGAGTGGATACAACAAAATTATCTGAACGAGGACGAATAGCAAAGCACTTCTCAACGTCCCTCGACTTGAGGCTGCGAACGACTCTCCCATCAACTGACCTGATTTGTCTTGTAAACGAGTCATAATGCTTAATGCAAGCAATCACAAACTCAAGATCAAAAACCGTGATAAGAATAGACGTTGCTGCCAACAACTTGGAATGCTCAAGATTTCTGATTGTGGTGCTGCTAGTGCCCTCCAACATGTTCAGATTGATGACAGGATATACATGACCCAAGTTTGTATCAACAGTTTTCAAAAAGTCATGAATCAAGACCAATTTGACCTTGTAATCTATGGGGTTGAATTGCATTTTGAAAAACGTGATTTTTGACTGTAAAGTTGGGTATGTTGGGACAACTTTCAGAAAAAGCTGAAAAAAACTCTAAGATAGGCTAAAAATAGCCGGTTGAGGTAAAAAAAAATCGATTTTTTTTTTTGAGATGTGGGTTTTGTAGAGAATTAAATTCTAAGCAAACCCAAATTGACTAAAATTCAAAAAAGTGAGTTTTAGCAAGGCATGCAAAAGGTTTTCAATCGAGAATTGTAGGGGTTGTAGGGGTTCTAGGGGCAATTTTTTCGAGAAAATCTGGGACATGGGTTTTGTGGGAAATAGAATTCTATGACAACCCAGATAATTCGATTTTGGAAAAAATGAGTTTTAGGCCCACATGCAAAGAGATCTTCAAAAAAAAATACAGTGCTCCAGAATGGAAGCAACGGGGCAATTTTCTTGAAAAAAAAATCTAAGACATGGGTTTTGCTGTTGTCGCTAAAATATGTGAACCCAAATGATCTAGTTTTGAAAATTTCACCTTTTAATTTCACATGCGGGAGAAAACCTAAGATGAGAATAGAAGAATTTTTAGAGAGAGAAATAGAAGCTTTTGTTTTGTCTCTGAAAAAGTTGCCAATCCCTGAATTGGATTTGATGTAGTTTGCATGCAATCAAAAAATGAAGTCTATAATATTCTTCCTCTAAACATTTTGGACCTGGCGCAATGAAGAACACTGAAAACTGATACCTGTAGCACCTTCATATCTTTATTTGCTCAAGAAAGGCGTGTTTTCTCTCACCTACAATGAAGAATAATGCACGCCTATGCCTTAATAAATAAAAAATTATCCTCAAAGGCATCACAAATGCATGCATTATCTTGAAAATAGCATTAGCCTTCTTATTGGACCTCCAAAACTAGCGCCTAGCTTATAACTAGGCCTCAAAACAATTAACTAAGTGAAAAATATGCCCTAATTAGGGTCCCACCTCCAATATTTCAATTAACTTGTGCATGCAAAAACAAGTCACCTAGTTACAAGCAAAAACAAAGTCAAGAAGAAGTCAAGTTGAAGAGTTAAACTGAAGAGCTAATTTTAGTTAACTATCTTCCCCTTTATAGGGCGCCACTTCTCTTGAGTTCAAAAAGTCAACCTTTGACTTTAGGCGTTTCTTCCCAGGCTTAGCCAATTTCTTGAAATTTTGGATTTGAAAACCTCACCGGAGCCCACATTTGATCACTAATTTTGATTGACTAACATGTCAGATTGACTGGCTGACAATTTCATTGAAGAGCGGGATCAAATCTGACAAGAGTCTCCTTGAGGCTACAAACCCTAATTCAATCATCTGAGGCTTCAAAATTCAGGGTGCTTTTGACCTCAGACTGGAGATTTTTCAATGCATTTTCATCATTTTCAAGGTGATTTTGACCTTCATCTTACGTTTCCCAACATTCAACAAAACTTCAGAACTAGCTGACAAGCTCACTGCGGAGCTGGTTGGATTTTGAACAAGAGCACTTTTATTAACAACCCGTAGCCTCCAGGGGCGCTTTTCTTCCTAGAGAGCCATTTTCACAACTGGCTAAAAATCACTTTAAACTCCTACTATAGGCTGCTGACAAGTCCTTTGAACCGGTTGAGGTATGCAACGGAAAGCTAGTAGCGTCACGGACAGGATGAGTATATGAGATGATCAAAACAACTGTGTTTAAGGCTCCAAAACCTTGGGCACCCCTAGCCTCCAGGGGCGCTTTTGCTTTTTTTCTTGACATTTTGACCATGACTAAACCCCTTTGTTTGACTCCTAATTCTGACAGTTCAACAACTCTGATTCACTCGCTGACGGATGCATTGCGAAGCCAGATCAAGTCTGAGACAAACATCTTGGGTGTCATTTGATCAGAAACCTCCATCTGGTGCTTCAAAAAGATGTGTGCCCCTGACCTAGAGGCACGCTTTTCACTCCAATGTTGGTCATTTTTTCATCTCCCTCATTTCGTGTTCAATCCCCAATTCCAGGTGCTAGACAGATCTACCAAACTGGCTAGCTGGCTCATCGTGAAGCTAACAAGATTCCACAAAAGTTCTCTTGAAAATGACAAGCCTCAGAAAGTTGATCTAGGCCTCCAAAATCAAGGGCACCCCTGGCTCACAGGTGCGCTTTTGCTCTAGAGTTAGAAAAAAATTCAGCATTTTCACCTCGAAGAAAATCCCCTCCAAGACGAAGCATCATTTTGGACAAATCTCGTCATAAGATCTTCATCGAAGCGTTTCAAGCCTAGATTTCGATACCTTGTACTTGGTTATCTGCCATTGTTGACCTCGGAGATCCTAACTTTTAAATTGAAAAAGCGAAAACTACCCACCAGACTTAAACTAAGTTTTAACTGAATCTGACTTCACCATTGTGATCGTGAAGCAAAATAAACCA
This sequence comes from Sequoiadendron giganteum, assembly GCA_007115665.2. Classification (NCBI taxonomy): domain Eukaryota; kingdom Viridiplantae; phylum Streptophyta; class Pinopsida; order Cupressales; family Cupressaceae; genus Sequoiadendron; species Sequoiadendron giganteum. Next base: position 84,039,438 of record CM021102.1, on the reverse strand, counting down.
ATCAAAACAATTTCCAATTAATTTTGACAAGTTTCAATTTTTAAGGTTTTTTTAACCTAAAAATAGGGGTCCAAAAATCCTAATTTTCAAAAAATTCAAATTTTGCCAATATCTTCCTGGCATCACACTGACTCAAAGTCCATACTTGATTTGCCTAAAAACTATGTTTTGACATCATTTAAAAAGGTTTAGACCATTTTAAACAAAATGCCTTAATGAAGCAAAAAATTTGGTTTGGGCACATCTTTAAAATTCACTTAATAATTATTGTATTGAACTCTAATGTGGTTAACATATGACATCAGAAAGGTCATCACAACCAAAAGCCCTAAATGATCATAAAAAGTGTCATGAACTTACCATTTAGGGTTTATAGATGACCCAAAGATATTGATTGTTAATTAGAATACAATGGCATTCAAGATTTCAGTTGTTAAAAAACGGCATGAAACATTTTACACACTTATTCACAAACAAGACCAACAAGTGGTTATCACTTGCAAAACCCTACCACAAAACGGTAAACAAATTTGTTCCTTTTTATGCTGAACAAATACAAATATACCATGAACTTATCATTCAAGACAAGTTTAACAACATTCAAGATTCCATACAGAGCTTTAACAACAATGTGTTATTCAGCAAATGGCGAATGACAAATGCAATGGTAATCACCTGCAAATAACAATGGAGAACAAATTCATTTTTATTCTAAACAAATCATACACCCCATCTTCAGGGAATCAGGAAGCTTATCATATTTTCCCTTTTTCCAATTTATCCTGGTTTTCCTCTATATTTTTTTTATATTGGAAAACTCTATATTTTAGTGGTCACTGCACATAAGATTTTAAAAAAACGTTTCCATTGATTTTCACATTCCTTCGGTGTTTTTGGTTAAAAACAATAAAAGATTTAAAAACCGTTATTTAGGGAGCTGCCCCTCTTCACAACACAGGAGAATTGTTACAATATTTGTGTTGTCTGTCGAATGAGTCATATTCTTACAAGAGACTAAAGCGACAAATTCAAACTTCAACATAGTCATAGATTTTAGCCTAGGAAAATTCCCTATAGGGTTTTGTATAGCAATATTATTCAAAAAACACCCATTTAGAACATAAATTTCTAGCGTAGGAAGACATTAATCAAAATTTCTTTAAGCATATTAAGCTTTTCTCAGTTTATAAAATAAACAAAAACTTCATCACTATCCGTTGTGCAACTGAACCAAATCAGTGCAAGTTATCATCAAACTGTATATGGAATTATCCTTCACATAAATATATACAAATGAAGCCAAAGTTATATGAGAAGCTTGTACAGAGAAGGAAATTTTAATAAGGGTACCCAATTAGCATCACAACGCAAGCTATTATGAAATTGTTTATGGTTTTATCCTTTACATATAAATTAGGATATATACAAATGGTTCCAAAGCTGAAAAAGAAGGCTAGCATAAGAAAGGAAATTTTAATAAGGGTTCCCAAAGAATGCTGGAAATTTTAATAAGGGTTCCCAAAGAAAGCATTCTTTGGGTATTCCTGCTTTGCATAACGAAACATTAATATAAAGAGGGGTATCTTGGATTTATACATTTAAGGCATATCCGAAGGTAATGAAGGAGAGGATTCTGGTGATTCACAGATGAATACTATGTGTCCAACAAGGTCGAACTCATATTATTTTGAATATAAAATAGATTTTTCATTTGTGCATTGTTAGACAGATTCAGCAAAGCCCACTCTCATGTTCCCGAAGTCAAAAACTGTGTGATATGCACCCATGAAAATGTCTCCAAGAATCCTGCAAAATAATAAGTAACTAGGAAGCTTTTCTATAAAAACTGTGAAATGCGCTGATGAAAACATTACATGAATACCCAATGGAACATACCATATAGGACCCAGTGGAGGAGGAACATCAAAGGCCATAAAACCACTTACACACTGAACTACAGAGCCTTCACCAACTTTAAGAATGTACTGCCAACCACGATAACATCTTAATCAATCAACACCTCATGTTGGCTCTACTCATCTATACACCTTTTTGTATATGAAATATCATGCAGTTATCAAGATTATATACAACATTTAGAGCCAACACACAGGAAACAAATATAAGCCAATGTCCAGCGCAAATGACCCAAAGTAACAATAGCAAAGTGGCATAACAGTACTATTAGTAAGAAAAGGCTACCAGTTGCAAAGCCACACTAAATATATTATAGAATCAAGCGCCAACATTCTGACATTTAAGTTGGGCACTCTCAAAAAGATTTTGTTTTCAATGTTTTCCACATTTATGAAACAGAAACTATCCTGTATTCTTTTATTGTAATTGATGTTGACAAAGTGAAACATTAAAGAGACTATCTGTGAGAAGATCAACGGAGCATATTACATGTCACTTAAATTTATTTTCATTGAGCCTTTGTCACCAAAATTCCTACATTGATTTAGTTTCTATCTCAAGATGTTAAATTAATTTATTCAAGCCCAGGTTATGCTCTCATCAGCTTCAAATTGAGACCAAACATCAACTTTTCAATACCAGCGAATTTGCAGTGCCAACCATTTTGGTGTGATTGAAATTTTGAGTATTAGATTCAAGATAGATGCAACTATCTCTTCAATGCTTGACAAATTTATCTATCAGTTCTGAACACTGAATATTAGCAGGAAACCCGGGGACGCGTCCCACCCCTAAAATGCCCCATCCCTGTCCCTGGGATGTCCTGGGTACAGGGGGATGGCTGGGGGATGGCAGGGGACTGCTCCCTTTTTTTGCAAAAAAATAGGAAACGTCCCTGAAACGGGGGGACGACGTTGACCAAATGGGGACGGCTGACCGGTCCCAGGGACGGCCAGGGGATGGCCAGGGGAGCCATCCCCCAACCGTCCCCCAATAGTCCCCCATGTCAAAGCATGTTTTAAAAATAAAAAATATATATATAATAGTTTTCAATTTTCTGGTTTACGAGTTGTTCGTTTAAATTATTTTCATATATCTTTCACAATATTTGAAACACTCACAAAATAAATATTTGATGCTCTATTAGAGATATATAAAAATAACAAAAATTTATTCCAAAAGTGTGTAAACTTGAATTTATTTGCTTCTTGTTCACTAACAGGTTTTAGAGACAAAGACTTAAGATTTTGACCTTTTTAAATAGTTCTTCACAATTGGAAATAGGCTGAATATTAAGGCAATTTGATGCCCAAAACTCCTTGAGTGCAGCAATTGTCCCCACATTTAACTGCTCAAATCTATATCAGACAATACACCAGCATTGAATTTACTTCTAGTAGTCCACACTCCCACCAAACTACAATAATTCTGCCTTCAGATGCCTCAGCTATTCATCATTGTTCTGTGCCAAGTAATCAATAACCTAGGTGAAACAATCTTCACTGTAATCACAAATGTTTGCCCAATTTGTGAGCTGGAAATAACCTTATGTAATTTGATATAAGTTTATAAATTATAACTTGGAGGTTGTATTATGATTCATGTATGTTAATTCTGAATTTTCAATGTGTATTGAGTATTGACAAAGAATGTTGAACATAAATGTTATATGTTAAGGTTCTATAATGTATATTATGTATGCTTTATCCATGTTTTCATATGAATATTTAAAATTTCCCTATATATATTAAATTTTCCCTATATTTTATATAGCCATCCCCCACTGTCCCCAAATTTGGCCTCAAAAATTGGAAACTTGGGGACTCGTCCCATTGTCCCCTGCTGTCCCCGTCCCGGAAACTTGGGGTAACACTGAATATTAGAATACGTGGCAGTTTTTGATAAGAGACTTGAAACAACACAGAAGACTGTTCAACAAAGTTTCCACCCATGGATCACATAACTAGCTTAATTCAAAGTTCTACCAGCCTTCCGGATAATTGAGTCATAAGAGACCTAATGAGTAGCCTCACTATTTCCTCATCTAACCACATGAATGTGGCCAAATATCTCCTTGGACGTTATAAGTACTTTGTTCACCTCTCTCCTTCTACAGTTCTCATCTTTGTGGATACTAATTGCAGTTCTAGAAGTTCCGCACATTTTGAAACCTATGTCATGCTTCTTTGGTTTTTTTATTTAACTTTTTTTCAAGGAGCTTTGAGAGAACCTTTGTCTTTATTTTGCATTGTAACATAATTTCAATTCTACTAATGATTTATTGGGTTTAGCGGACTGTAATAAATATTTTGATTAATTTCAATGCACCCAAGATGCTAAACTTGAACATGTTTTAAGCCCATTTACGTTGAAACTAATAAAGGTTGATACAAATTCAGTACTGTAAAGACAGGATGAGAAGAGAAAATAGTGTATGAACAGATCCCCACTTGGTCTTTGACTCCACTAGTACCAGCAAGTCTCTCCTGGCAACTGCAGTAACTATAGTAGTACTAGAAATATTCTTAGTTCTTGGATAGGCTATTAAAGTTCATTTGTACTTACCAGTTTATACACTGATAAATATTAGAGGCTTAAACACATACATGTTTCCAACCTAAATTCCTTTTTCCATAAATTTCTCCTCAATTCATTTAAGGTCTCATTTTTTTTCCATATTTTAAAACAAGAAACCCAAAATTTTAGACAAAAAGCAGCTTTTTTGCAGACATAATCAGACAATAGATTGATGATAAGGTAATGCTTTTGTCTTCTTGTGGCTAAAACTAAAACAAACCTGATCTGGAGTGAGCTTGAATTTTTCATTTCCGATAGAGAACGTTACATTTGGCATGCTTGATAGTTGATCACAGTCAACAAGTGATTCTCCATTAGGGCTTGGCAATCGCTCACAGAGCTAAGCATAAGAAAATGAACTTAATTATTTCAAAATACTTGATATCAAAAATATCTCAGTACATATACCACATTAAAAATTGAAAGAATAAGAACTGAGGGACTCTTATAACTTGATTCAAGTAGCTTAGAATTTGTTCTTTAGACTTGTTAAGGGCAAGTTGATTCTCCACCCAAACAACTGCCTTCTCGCAAATACTGCACAAGGCATTATCAAAACCTGAAGGTGCTTCTGCTTCAATTAGATCTTTTTCTGGTAAATCAACAATTCCAATGCTGCAAAGAGATCATTCCCAGTTTTTACATGCAAGACATGTCAATAAATAGGCAAAAAGCATGACAAGAACAACTTTCACATTCTTTATCTAGAGAAGGTGGTGAGTGAAACCTGACACCAAGAATTGTGAAAAGAAAAAATTCTAAAACTCAATGCCCTCTCAGGCCAAGACCTAGTTTGAGATTTCAAGGGAGTATGTCTTGCAAACAACAATATGAAAAATTTGTACTAAATAAACATAATAAATAGAAATAAAATAAATCTGACCTGACATGCCTCGTACCATCATAAAAGCACAAGCCAATTTGTGAGCATACTGCATGAGGAACTACCTGCAACCACTCAGTTAGAACACGTCAACTACAATCTATTTTTCTTCTAAGAACTCCATTAATGAATCTTAACAGCTAATAATGCCTTTTGCAAAGATCATTAGATGCAATGTACAAATTGTTATGTGTCAATTGACAAGCATCAGTCATATGGCCCAACAAAAGACAGACCTTTTCCATCAAAAGCTTCAATATCAGATCTCCATACTGTGATACAACTGTTTTACATTCTTGGCTTACAATACCTGATGCACCAATAGCAAGGTTGATTTGTGTTATAATACCCTGCATCAGAAACAAAATTCACAGGAAGAGACTTCTGAGACAACTTGTTTATAGTTTGTAATTGGTGGAGTCAATAGCACTTATAAACAAGCTATCATAAGCAACCCAAACATTTCACCACAACACAATTATATATGTTGAAACAAAACAAAAAATGCAGCATCCAACTCCAATACCTCAAAACAATGTTTTGCATCTAATAGGCTAAAATTATGCTTCAGAATTGCAATATCAAAAGGAGCTACCATTTCCTATCAAGTCTGATATGATATTATTCATGCTTTCATGATTCATCTTTTAGATAATATTAAGCATCATGCAGTTCAACCATAGCAGCAAAAATTGTTTGGGGAAAAAATCGGCAAACCAAAAGTATAAGGGAAAAAATCGGATTTAAAAAAAAAGTAAAAAATTGTAGAAAAAGAGACAAAAACTTTTCCTTTTTTAAAATTTAAGGGAATTTTCATAGTATAGAGATATAGAGAACAAATAAAATAGAGTTCAACCCATGAATTGTAGAAAATAGGATTTTGTTGTTTATATTCATATCTTGATTGCATGGCATTGCACAAAGCATACTTCATAGTGCATAAAGAATAATTAGATGGTTACAGTTGATAAAATTATAATTACAATACAGTTTGTACAAAGGCAACCTATAAACTATGTACAAAGTTCCAAAAAATCAAACATAGCGAATGACTCTTGCTAGTACAAATAGAGCTATGCCAGAGGGTTGCAAGTCCTCATGATGAAGCTCCTAGTTCAGAGCCTCTCTTAAGTCGTTCAACCTCATGACTATCCAAATTGACCTCTAGGATCTCAAAATCCTCAGGCTCACAAAAGTCGTTAAAAAGACAGTTTTCTTTTGCTGAGTAGACATCATAAATCACAAAACAAGAATCGACTGGTTCATATTTATGATTTCACAGGACTTGCAATTTCGAGAACAATGTCAAAGAGAACTATATGAAGAGTGTGAAAGAGAAATTATATGACAAAGGAAGCAATTGCAAAGTTCAACTTAATAGGTTTTGAATCAAATAGCTCAAGATAGAGTAATAGAAAATGCTTTTAAAACAAAATCTTAAATCTCAAAAGATCATAAATGATATTGAAATGTTCTCATTGATAACTATTTTAGCAGATTTGTAAAAGAGTAAAGGGAGTGTTAAATATTTTTCCGTAAGATAACAAAGACCTGCAAGTACAAAAGAAGAGAGCAACTATTTGAGCCACAATTTTAGCTATTATTATTCAAGTAAATTTTCCTTGATTTTGCGTATAAGTGGATGATGGAGTTAAAAACATTGGATTTTGAGTTGAGAATTTGAGAGATTATAGGTACAGGTTTGTCATGTCCCCTAAATTAGACATATTGTAATTTTGAATAATACAATCAAACGAATATTAAAATATAGATAATCTCAATACAGCTATCATAATTATAATTATCCAAGATAATATTATAATTATAATGCCAAATAAATTAACATTACTATTATCATTTTTTATATATATATGATAATTAATGTAAAATTAGAAATTAAATTCAAATAAAACCATCAGGATATAAATAATTGCAATTTAAATACTCCTTAAATTATCATGGATAATAGGTTATCATAAAAATTATACAAACCAAACATAGCATAAAAATATATAATTATTCTAATTGTAACCTATTGAAATACAAACAATTAAATAAAATAAAATTTCAATATAAATATTTTTATAATTATTATAGATAATATTATACAATGGATATTATTAAGTACTATGTTAGCAAACAAAAATAAAATAAATGCTATTAAATTAATTATCATGATTAATTAAAAAAACACATATTAATTATTATTAAAAGAACCATTAAAAAACATCATAGTAAATAATTCCCGTGCAAGTCTATGATCGCACCAATTTGGAAACCACATCCTCACCGAATGCATCACCGGGAAAATAAGGATCAATTAAATCAAAATGAATGAATGAAAGATTTTAATGATGTCCCCGAGACTAAACAGTCTATGGGACCGAGAAACAACAGGCCTAATTTGTCTTCATGCTCTTTTCCAAGTCGGATCTCCTGCTATAAATTTTGACTAGATGACGGGAGTATGTTTAGGATAATGACGGGATGCTTCCAAACAGCAGATGTGACCTTGAATAGAGGGGTGCGATCCTTCTACCACCCTAGATATAAATGAAAGGGAACCCGTTATGGAGGAAGGGTGAAAAATAGAGAAGATAAGAATAGAACAGTCATAAAAGATTTTGATACTGCCTAGAGAAGAAATCCAAGACCCCCGTCAGGTGAGAAATGCTCACTTAGCAATTAGCAATTGGCATCTCAGCTTAAGATCACCAAAGCAATAGGATTCTATGAATTGTTTGATTGTATATTCTATGTGCATCAACGATTTTCCACCTGTTTGTGTAATACGTCCTAAAACTGAAAGCAAATTATAGTATTGCCTAGATGACATATTCAATTTGAATTCCTGCTCAGAATTGCTTTTAAATCTATAATCTGACCTTCTATAGTCCGACCTGGCCATAGCAGCAATTTAATATAGAAATGCCTCATTACATTTTTAGCAAATAATCTAAGATATATATATGAAGACTAATTAAGGCACAGTTTGGTTATTTCTGATTACTAAATCTATTTGATTGCATTTAGTGTGATGGCCTCTTAATAGTGAATGCATTTCTAAAATGTATCATCTGATTACCAGCCATTTATGTCCATGTGTGAAAGCTTCTTTCTTATTTTTGAATGCATGTACAATTGGATTATGAGTAAAACAATCTTAATAGTGTTGTCATTATCACTCTAGGAATGGATTTGGATGTTGAATTGAAGAAATAAGGATATGTGCTTTGTATATGCTGACTGCCTAAAGATTGTCTAAATGTTTGAAAACCTGATCAGAGGAAGGGCCAGAGAAAAGTGGTATAGCCTAGAGGCCTCAATTAAGGTCCGCCCCATCCAAAGGTAAGGACGGGCCATGAATGAGTGGGGGAGTCCACTTGAGATCCGCTTGATCCCAAGGCCAGGAGGAGCCATGGGTGAGTAGAGGTTGCACTCAAGTCTGCCCGAACCAATAAAGGAATGGGCCATGGAGGGGTGGTTGGCTTAGGGCTCCACTCAAGTCCGCCTGGATAGAGGAAGGGATGGGCCACGGAGGGGTGGTAGAACCCGACCGCTTATAAGTTGCATTGGCTTCCTCCAGTAGGCAAAGTGTTTTCTTAGTACACAATAGTTGCATTTGTGATGATTTCTATAATTGGATGCCATGATGTTAATGCTAATAGATATGTGTATGTGTGGAAATATCATCCATATGTGGAATGCAAGTTTCCACTAGGAATACTCTATTGAAGAGTTATCCAATTGACAAAGCGAGAAAAATAAAACCCTAAACCCAATCAATAAGCGAACTCTAGGGCAAAGCAGGGCAAGGGGACATTACAAGGTTTCAATGGAAAATCAAAGCACGAGGAATATTCCCTTTCAATGCGACAATTGCTGCTGAAATCTATCTGGATCGTTAAAGAGAAAACATATGAGGCCTGCTTTTGGAGGGATTACGCAAAGCCCACAAGACTAGGGCATAACTTCTCTCAAGGCATGTATTAGTTTGCCTGATACCTATTTAGCATGCATGGAATGCTACACTATATATGTCTAAAGCATTCATGTATTGCTATTGTACTCCTTGCAAGCCTTTTGAAACTCCATGTATATGACGATCCTAAATGGAATGTAATTCCCGAACAAGTGCAAGGCATGCATTTAAGCAACAATTTTCACCAATTAACAAAGCATTAAGCTTGCAAAATATATAGGAAATTTGAATATAACCAAAAGAATCCTTCATTTTGATATAGAATACTCCTATAGTTCATTTTTTAAGCAGTACAAGCTGATTTTTATCTTTCTAATAGGAACCATTTTGCTTCCGGTACCACAATGTCTATATACTATTATGTATATACTTATGCTTCCCACTTGATTATACAATTGTCACTACCCCACCCGCTTGTCATTAAAACTTGATGGCCAGTGTTAAATTGAAGCTCCAAATTATCACACTTTGTTAGCATCTGAAAAGGAAATTTTTCCCAACCTAACCTTGATAATCTAAACAACCACCTTGGTATTATTGTTGACAATTGAAATGTTAAAATTCTTTTTGAATAGTCCGGATCGCAAGAATTCAAAGAAAACAAGCCTCTTTAGGTTGATATCAAGCCAATAGAGTTTCATTTCAGTTTAGTTTGGCTCTCTATATTTACTTTTGGCAAGTACTCTTATAAGGTTCAGATATGTTAAAATAATAAGATAGAAGCCTTAGTACTTATGATATTGTCTACTATTTCCCACTAAATTGTGTCTTTGGATTTATATACGTGGAAAGCATTACTACAAGCCTAAGGCAAATGACAGTAGCATGGAATATAGAGAAAAATGCAGCACATTTCTTAACCATTCCATGTTAATGTCCTTAACATCAAACATAGAAGCATACCAAAGAACTTGTCTCTATTTTAATGTCCTTAACATCTATTAGAAATATACATCCATTCAAGGTCGCCTACTTGCGATTTGCCTCAGCAACCTAATGAAATCTAGCGAATCTTTGATGGTGAACCATGTCCCAATGGCCAATGCTCAGTATTGTGCTAAAAATCAACAAAAAAACTCGATTAAATAGTGATTTCGCGTGGTTAGGATTTCGTGACAAGTTGGTTTGGCAATTTTTATGCAAATTTTTCATGATTTAAACCTTTAAAATCGTTGAAAATCATGGCTGATTAAATTGGGATATGTTGGGGAAAAAATTGTTTCGACCGAAGTTTTTTTTTAAATCGGGATTTTTGAGATTTTTTGAGGATTTATGCTTCTATGTGTTCACCATTCCAAAAAAATTCCAATCTACAAGGCCTTGCTTTATAGCATTTAAGTTTCACATGTACACAATTAATTAGCAAATAGTACCAACTTTCGAAAATTGCCACCAATCATTGCATGTATATCATGATCATAACAAAAAGATACAAATCCTTGCATGTAGTGCCCCCTTCTCTATGATCACCTAGGAGGTTATTTTAGCCTATTTAATTCCCGTAGGCTAAAGGCAGAATAAGGGAATTCATTTATTTAATTATTTAGTATTTACCTAGTGGGAAAATTGAAAATTAAAAAGGTTATGTTAAGTGATTAATTAAATATGTTATAAAGTGACTTTTGGAGAAATATTAAAAGGTAACTTAATAAAGTCACTTGATTATTATTTGAGCGGGAAATTAAAGTGAGAAATATAAAAGGGGATTTGGAGGCTCAACTTCTTGGTCTTGAAGACAGGGAAACCCTAGGGCGTCCGGTTTCGATGGTGAAATGAATCCACCCTAGCTGGTTTGTGGAGATCATATAGGTCTTCTACTTGGGCGAATATCTCAAGTTTGTGAGTCTCCTCCGGAGACAAAATTGTGAAGAACGATTACTATTTGCAGATGATTATCGAGTTAGGGTTTGCATTTGGGGTTTTGAGAACATGGTGAAGTATTCTTGTAGCAAGCTGGTCGCTATTCCTTCATGAGCTTTATCTGCAAATACTGGACTTCCCTCTTTCTGTGAGATTGGATATAGGGGATGTGGGAGATTGATGTCTTAGGTGCTGAGGATATACTGCTCACCTGGCATGGACACGACCCTTGGTGAAGGCGAGTTCTGTTTTGGAGTTGGATGACTCAATGTATGAACTCTGCATACTCTCCAACAGCTGCATAAGGGTGTGAACTGAGGCGTGTGACCCTCTGTAACAGGGATGTGAGCTTTTGAAGTTGAAGCGCTTTGGTTTGGGAGAAGACATGGGTTCCATTCCTCATTTTCTGTGTTGTTATGAGGGTCATTTAACTCATAAAGGGAAGAACTGGGCGTACTTGGCCATGACGTCAAGGTTGCAAAATTTCTGAAGCTTCAGAATACAGTTCAAGCCTCTTGTTTGCCATTAGCAGCAAATTCTCCAGGTCTGGTTCATTGTACTCATTTATACTTGCATGGTTTTTGACCTGTGTTTTGTAATCCACCAAGAGTTCAAGCTAGTAATCTGCTGTAGAAATCTGAGTACTCTGTTCAAGTTATTCAGTCTTCTTATCACACAGAAATTACTTGGAAGGGGCTGTTATTGCTATACTTTGGGATACTCAGTCAGCACTGTCAAGTCAATGTCATGAGAAGAATGTATTGTTTGTAATGCTGGTTCAGTCAGTTTATTAACACCTGAAAGTTGAAATACTCTGCAGTTCAAATCTGAGTGTTGTCATTGTATGAAGGTTCAATATTAAAGCTCAGAAAGTATTGTCAAAGTCTGAACTGTGTTACTGTCATGCATTGTAATGTTTAATCAAATATAGAACATTGAAATTCTGAAATCGATTATCAGTTGAAGCATAATTTCCATTCTGAAGTTGTTTCTATATGCATAGTAATTATTAGTTTGATAAAATGATACATCTTGATCTATCGAACTAAAACAATCACAAAATTTCTACACAAACTGGAAGGGCATTTTACATTGCACCATACATTTTTCAAGTGTTACTGCCTCCAAGTTTAGATAGCTATCATCAATGCTGATGGATTTAAAATATGAAACTATGAAGCATTTTTCTTTGATATATTGCTCTTGATGTTCAGATAGCTCTATATAAATGTTTCAAAACTTTTCCATCAGTTTCTTCCTGGCTCAGAGATGACCATATATTGCACATTTGGTAGATACACCAGCCAATACTTAGCTAAAATAAATTTGGATCTAGCAACTATAGAGTAGAAAAGATAGTCCTATAACTTGATAATTCAATTAATAATTTCCATGCTGAACCCTCATACAAATCTAATTCAGTGCAGAAGCCTCCTACAAATCTATTCTGTATCCATAGGCAGCTTCTATCATAATGAGAGATCTACATTACAATCTTTAATATTAGCAGCTTATCTCAGAGTCAAATCATTTTGCATGGCCTGCAACCCAAATGCCTCGTAAAAAACATATTATTAATAGCAGACTTTTTCTGAAGAGGTATAACCTGTAGAATTCATGGAAATTGTCCATTGTTTCTAGGCTTTCTAGAAAACCTTTTATTAAAATCATGAAAGGACCTTTGTGAGCCAAATTCCCCATGCATGGTTTTGACCTATTGGTTAGCACTTAATACTGTTGTGCACTGGCACATCAATCCATCGGACCACTCACCCGAGGCACATGAGATTCCTAGACCTTCGAACAAACCTGCACACTATTAGATAAAACCCTAGCAAAGCAAAGCAATCACATACATAATAAAACTTCAGAAAAGCTCATAACAAAACTCCACTAGTGCTCCACTATATAACTGTGTATCAAAAAGGTGTACAGAGGGGGTTTATATAGAATTCCATTAACCAACTCAACTATTTATGGATTGCTTAAATTTTATTCTATCTTTATTCTGCTTTAATCTTCTTGCATCTTCTAGAAGGAATCCATGCAAAAGGCATATAGGCCCAGAATCCCTTGCTTTTCCAACAAAGTAGCTAGAAATCTTATCCCATGCAATCTATGTTTACAAATACTCAAAATAGTGACTTTCATCCTTCTAGATGATTTTATCTATTTTCGGTGGATCTAGTTACAAAATCATACAAAATTGGCACCAACACTCTGTCGGCACATTTATGAGTTCTATCTTTAAAACACTCAAAACCCTATACAAAACATTAACTAACTAGTACTAGAAAGTGTAGGAAAAACTGACGCCAGATAGGGTTAAAAATAGGAGCAATAATTAAATATAAAATTCAAAGATTAAACGGGAGCAGCAGATTAGAGTTGAAAAAAGCAGGGATATAAAAATTGAAAGATAAAAATAGAGAATTAAAGATAGGATTGGTTTTGTGTTTTTAAAGTAAGGCTATGTTTAGAGTGTTTTTAGATCATTGTTGAGACAAGAAAATAAGTAGATAGAAGACAATAGACAATAGAGAAAAGATTTTGTGAGAGTAAGCTTAGTATGATTCCAAAGCAAGGTAGAAGATTGAATATTGTACTTATCTTGTCTTTTATTTAATAAAAAGGAGAAAATTATTCCAAATATTTTTGAAGGGATTTCAGATCTTGTGGATGAATTTATTTTATGTTTCTGATTTCTTGTGGTTGTTATCTTACACCTATTTGATATGAAATTTCCAATAGTATTATCAAAGCCACATTTATCAGCCCAGATGAGAATTACATTGGACAAGTTTATATCTAAAGCTCCTTCACCAAAGTTCAAGATCCTAATACTCTGAAAGAAAATCTCAGTTTTGTTTGGTCTACTACAATGGCAGCTAACAATGGTACAGAGTTAGTTCTGCACTTTAAAGGAGAAAATTTTGATTATTGGAAAGATCAATTGAAAAGAATATTAATATGGAAAGGAGTATGGAGCATAGTAGCAAGTGGGTAAGATGAGTTAGAGAAGAAAGAAGATCAGAAAAAGGACGTTCAAGGGTTTTTCTCATTGTTCCACAACGATGCATCCCCGCCCCCAAAAAAAAAAATGTAATGTCCCAATTTTCAAGGTCTCTTGCAGTGCAGTTGGAGCTAATGTTTAGGGTTTGTGTCAGCCAGTTCAAAGGAGTATTTCAATGTCGCTAGTGTGTTCATATGATTTCTTGGTGACATAAGGCGTTATGAGTTATTATTTTTCATTATACTCTGATTGAAGGAATTGGGTGATTTTGAATCCTATAATGACCCTTGCCCAAATTGATCAGATATTTACGATTTTTTTACAGTTTGACAGATGCAAGCATTTTGTCAAACAGTTCACTTGCCTGTTGTTATGGATTATTTTCGAATTGCATTAGAATGAAAATTGTATGCACTGATCTTTTCAAGGGAACTCTCCTAATAACAGTAAATTATCATTCACCATTTAATTATTGCCAAGTGTAAGTCTATGTAGATTATAACTGCAAATATTTCTGAACAATAGATTTCATATTCTAGATTGAGACAATGAATTACTCACAGATGAAAATCAGATTACAGTCTGTTGAGGTTAGTGATAATGATCAGATATGAATTCGTAAGTCTGAACCTTTGATTAATGGTATTTGATCGACAAGAACAGAAAATTTATTTATTTCGATATTCTACTTTGAAGATCAAGACTCTTATATATATGTTTGAAAAAAGACGTGACTTTTCGATTGACATCCCTCCAATTAAACAAGGCCGACAATCAATCATAATCAGGACATATATATATATCTGATTTAATGAAAGCAGATTATACTTAGCACAGGAGATTTGATATCAATAATGATAATGCAAGAGTGCAATCAATATTGATCTCTGACCGAAGCTACCAGTTTTCAACACTCCCTCTTAGCTAGGGAAGAGAACTCCAATCAAGTATATATTGATATCACCTAACTTGTGATATCAGAAGATATGGTATGCTTCTGGAAGTGTCAAGTCACATGACATTCTTCATAACACATCTTCACTATTCAACACTCCCTCTAGGCTGAGGAAAATAACTTCCACTAAGTAAAAATGATATCACCTAACTCGTGATATTAGAAGATATGGTATGCATCTGAAAGTGTCAAGTCACATGACATTCTTCATAACACATCTTCATTATTCAATACTCCCTCTAGGCTAAGGAGGATAACTTCCACTAAGTAAAAATGATATCACCTAACTCGTGATATTAGAAGATATGGTATGCATCTAAAAGTGTCAAGTCACATGACATTCTTCATAACACATCTTCATTATTCAATACTCCCTCTAGGCTAAGGAGGATAACTTCCACTAAGTAAAAATGATATCACCTAACTCGTGATATCAGAAGATATGGTATGCATCTGAAAGTGTCAAGTCACATGACATTCTTCATAACACATCTTCATTATGGTATGTGCACTGACATCAAGTCACATGATGTCTACCATAATTCATGGCATATCCACGGATATAAATATCCACCATGATTATCTCTTAAGGATCACAATGATCTTTAGATGATATCAAGTCCCATGACATCCATCAAAAGTGTCCAAGAGATACTATCATGACATGTCCACAGATATCAAGTCACATGATATCTATCATGATAGTTTATCATTGTAGAGTCGTCACTTTACAATGTCAAATACAAGTGTTCATTATTAGAAAGATCGTCACCTTTCAATAATGTACACAGGGGGAGTAGGCCCGTAAAGTCATGGAGTCACACACATGACAAAAGAGTTTACACATTAAACATCTTTATATATTAGTACAGCATATAAACAATTTGAATTTCAAACATAATATCAAATTACATACCAAGTTTTCTTCCCGAAGAGTTCAACCTTAAACTCTGGAGAGAAGTTGTTGAGTATGTCCGCTGTTTAAACATTTGAACTAATATACTCCAACTGGATCACTTTCCTTTCCACCATATCTCTTACATAATGATAGGGGATCTCAATGTGCTTAGATCAAGGAGTCCCACAAGCAATTTTACGAAGCCAAACTGCTTCTCTTGCCCCCATAGACGCTGCATTGTAATCAGCTTTTGTCGAGCTTTGTGCTACAAAAAAACTGTTTTCTGCAGATCCAAGAGATCATAGCCCAATCTGAATCAAAGTATCTAGGTTGATCTAGTTGGTCATTTCTGTAAAGAAGATTGTATCCAATAGTGCCTTTGAAGATATCTCAATATATGTTATACAGCCATAAGGTGAATTTCCTTTGGCTCACACCTAAACTGGCTTAGAGCATTCACTAGGAGCTTCCATTTGCAGCAAGAGTGCTCTATCAACTTAGCTACTAGCCCCTTTGTGGCCAGCCCATCGTCAGTCTGGGTGTGGCTTATTTCCAACACCCCCCTTTAAGCCATACTGCGGGTGCTAGGGGTTCTTCTGAAGTAGATCCTGGGACCTGTCGTCACGAAGTCTCTCAACATGACGTCTCATCTTAGTCTCAAAGATGAACAAGGGCTTTCACCTCATATCTCTCTATCTCAGAGAATTATGCATTACAATAAGTGAAGATGTGACTCCCTCTGAAGCTCTAATTACTTGCATCAGCCTCCTAACCTCGTCCAAAAACGTTTGTAATACTTGCTTTAGAGAAATGGTTTCCAATGCACACCTTTGTAGAGATTTAGGGATGTCCTCTTCCACCTCATCCTAGAACACTCTATACGAAATAGGTTTGTGAAGCTACCAATGTTGAATCCAGGTTGGCTGACTTGAGAAATTCTTATCTCAACTGCTGAAGAGGATCTTAGCATCAGGCCTTGCATCTTCTTCTCCATGAATCACAAAACTCCCTCTTGATCCTTGCCTTAGAGATTGCAAAGAAGACTTCTGGAAGTGAAGTCCCTCTAACCACCAACTCAGTCCCATGGCTGCAAGTTGTGACTTCATGTTTGAACATTTCTTTGGTCGGCATGACTTCCTTACAAGATGCCTCAAGCTTTTCATCACTAAGCAATCTCTCATCACCTTCTTGTTCCTAGATCTGTCCTGGAAGCATTTTTAGAGAGAGATTATTAACAGTTTATAACTATCCAAAGAAATATCAAAGCTAGAATCATACAAGGTTTACTATCTCAAGTTATAGCATGAATGCATAAGAATTTATGAACAATATTAAAACATGAATAAATAAATCAATTTATAAGAGAAATCTATCAAAAGATCAGAATGAAGGGATAAGGAAGCTTATCTTTAATAAATTCTGATATAACTCTTTCTTCCATCTTTTACTCCTCTCGAGAGTGCTAAACTCAGCACAACAAAAGACAATTTGAACAACTACAGATTTCCTCTCCAAGAGTCAAGGCTCTATCACAGTTCATGCATTAGAGAATGATATCGATGTGACCAACTTATCACCATCGAAATTGCAGTTCTCCTTTTATTTCAGAGTCACACTCAGAAATCTTCACAACTAGCATGAAAAATGACTTGCAAATAATAATTTGAAACTTCAAGGATCTTAAATTAGTGAACAAAACAAGAGAAAACATAATCTCTTTTACTAATCACACAAGATCCAAATAAATGCTATAACAGAAATTCAACAAAGAATACTCATCTCTTTTAAATATTTTGATGGATGCAAATACAGGACACAGTATGGAACGTTGCGCTTGCACTCAAATCAGTCCACCATCTTCATGGTTTGAGCACAGGCCCTTTGTAATCCACCAAATTATAAAATAGCTCCAATCAGGGATGTTTTCCAGATTTCAATCTCTTTTAACCATGTGAACGGCTTGGTAGAGAGTTGACAGGCTTTAACCCGGCATTAGAAGTGGTTCCAAATTTTTCTTTTCATTATATCGGCCCAATATACAAAATTCACCTCTCCAGCCAAGATATTTGCAAACATCTTCATACACGACTTCCTAGAGACGCTTAGAATGGCCTCGAACTCTTATCCAAGGTTCAAGAATTTAGATGGCATTCGACCCACCAGTACTCTGCAACTACAATACTTGACCCAAACACTGGAGTACAAAACTAGGTTATACATTGTAGAGTCGCGATGAAGTTCCGGTCATATAGTAAGTCGGAAAATGTAAATATTGCGAAGGTAGCAACTTGCACAACATTCAACTTCACTTATCGAAACTGTTCATGAAATCCTTCAATTCGTGATTCCCAACCAAGTGCGATCTCAGCAAGTAAGACAAATTAGATTGTTCTTACTTAGTGACAGCTTCAAGTAAACTGTCAAAAAATGCCGCGTGACATCAATCCTCACGACCTGTATGAATCCCGTCATCATAGCAGTCCAAGAGAAGGTGCGAGTCTGATCGCGGGAGGTGCTTTGTGATGGGGTGGCCAGAGCCAACGTGATCGTACCTCGACAGACGCTTCTCGTGTCTCCTCTGCATAGCCTTGTTCTTACGGGCGCCAAGGGGACGAACCAGCACCCTGCAAACACCCTATTTTCCTTTCTTCCCGTCTCCATCCCGATCGTATCCTCCATCCACTGTAGCATAAAAGCCTTCACATATCACGCAAAACCCACGTTTTCTTAATGTAAGGGATGGCGGCGCCGAACCACTGGTAGAGTTCGACAATGCTAAATTTGATCAATATCCCGAAACTTGGCTCTAATACCATGTTGAGGTTAGTGATAATGATCAGATATGAATTCGTAAGTCTGAACCTTTGATTAATGGTATTTGATTGACAAGAGCAGAACATTTATTTATTTCAATATTCTACTTTGAAGATCAAGACTCTTATATATATGTTTGAGAAAAGACGTGACTTTTCGATTGACATCCCTCCGATTAAACAAGGCCAACAATCAATCATAATCAGGACATATATATATATATCTGATTTAATGAAAGCAGATTATACTTAGCACAATAGATTTGATATCAATAATGATAATGCAAGAGTGCAATCAATATTGATCTCTGACCGAAGCTACCAATTTTCAACACAGTCCAATACATAATATTGAATAGTCTAGATATTTATTAAATATGAGCATACACATCAAATTAAGCCTAACCTTATTTTCCAGCATCCATACAATGTCAAAGGAAAGTTGTCGGCAACCATAGAAAGGTGGTTGTGATATATATATCAAAGACTACTGTTGACGACTTTAGCATAGGCGGCGAACATTCAAATTCCTCATCATGAGTGCTTTTATGTTGGCGCTGACATTTGGAGGCTTGACCACGACCTTAAGCAATCCAACAAATTCTTCAAATGTTTCTCCAACTGTAATAAAATCTATAAGCTTGCCAAGAGATGTTGCAGCTGACTGGCAATATTTCCAGGGTGGACGAATGAGGATCAATAAGAATTTAGTGTAGCCCAAACTTCATATTATTGCGCCTTATTTGAGTTGACGATAAATAAGACCAGGATGATAGCTATATTCCCTTCAGTTAGATACAAATATTAAGCCAGCGGCTCAGGATTAAATAACCATGTGAAATGCGTTCAATTTCAATATGGCCACGATAAATACAATAAGAGGTGGCGATAATAATCTTGAATGAGACCGCCCGATAATGCTCTTACTTGACGCAATATTATTCAAAGAAACACCAACAATATGCATACTCAATGATTGACTATATGCCACAATATTAGAGCCAAAACTTATAATGACAATATATTGAAATATTCAACCTTCGAGCATGAGATATACGAACCACTAATAGCATAGTTTGCAAACTCGGACTCGCCACGGACTTGGCAGCCCAAAAATATGACTCGGACTCGAGACTCGGGAGACTCGGGAAAAGACTCGACTAGGACTCAGCAAAAAAAAATACTGTAGTTTTACAAAAAAACAAGAACAAATTAATGCATTTAGAGAACATAAGAGCCTAATTTGATTATCAAACACTCATAATTCAAAGATTACACATGTCATATGATCATCAAACACTCAATAATTGAAATTTAATCATTCATAGTCATCAAATGCTCATAGTTTCAATGTATAACAGCATCATAAGTTTGTAAATGTTTACACATAATCATGTCAAAAAGAGGAAATCATTAACAACCACATATAATCATGGCTGAAATCATGTCTGAAATCAATTTGCAGACCTGAAATTCACAAAGTTGAATGTTTAAATGAAAGAAAAAGTGAAAAAAAAACATGGGTTTTTAACCCATTTTAACTCCCAGTCATGTAGGAGAGTCCTGGGTCGGGACTCCCGAGTCCAACCTCAGGACTCGTCTGAGTCCTAAGGTCGGACTCGAGAGTCCCAACCCAGAACTCGACTCTTGAGTCTGTGGCAAGTCGACTCGGCTGGCCAACGGACTCCCGAATCCTCCAAGTCCGCGGCGAGTCCGCAAACTATGACTAATAGAAATGCATATACCAATATAAATCACCCAGATCTGAAGTATA